>CM050424.1:3826628-4426628 GCA_027564155.1 Gymnocypris eckloni scoliostomus
ATTTAACAATGTAAATAAATTATGTTAATTAATTTACAGGCACATGGCAAGACAGTAATATGCATGTCACACTTTATAATAAATTATTACTTTAATTAATATACTGTCAAATCAATTACTAAAATCACATTCTAATGAAATAATATAAAAAAACTATACATTTAACAGCGCTGACATTAATTTAAAAAGTTCACCTTCAATAACTAGGGACACACAATACAGATAATATTTTTTGTTTCATAGATTATTAAAAATAATATATAAAAAAAATCTATTAACGCTAAAATCGTAAATGCTATAAGTGAATTTCGTAATTTTAAATGAGAAAAAAGTGTTGGATAACAGCAAAGGAAATAAATATGTAAAAATAGAGGAAATAAATGATTAAAAGTGAAATATCGACTGATAGAAAAAATTCTCTAATAACATACTGATACACATCTTTACTATTTTTCCTAGCAAGCATTGAATTGACGAATATTTGAAGAGCTCTTTTCCAAAACGCTATAAATCCATTTTAATAGTTTTCATGAAAATGACATTTTTTTTACCTAGACCCATACATTTTGTTAATATTCAATTTATCCTGTTAAAATGGTCTGTTGGCTCAGTCTGAACATGTTAAACAATGATTGTTAAATGAAACAACAATATTGTTGATTATAAATGCAAAGTTTTTATTATTTTATTTTTTTTAAACGCTACAAATCCATCCTTTTTTTTATGTTGGTTTATGTCTTAAAAAAAAGAGAACATGCAACATATGATATCAGGGACTCGTACTATAAACCGGTCACACCACCCTTGTGTTGATGTAACCCCCCCGGGTCCACACCATCACACCGAGCGGGTCTCGAACACGGGTTTCCGGTGCAGGATGCGGGCGCTCTAACAAGGAACGCCAAAGAATACAGCCTCTAGCGTCAATCGGTTAAACACCACCTTTTATTTTTGTGATTTTCTTTGTCCAGTCTGCTTTCTACCCCCAGGTGTAGGTCTCACTGGCTCATCCAGGCCATCAAAAGTGTTATTAGAGTTTAAAGCACTCATTTTGAAGACTGAGCACAAACAAACGCTTCAAAGCGTCGTCATGTTGGATTGCATCGAGCAATTCTGATTGATCGAGACTAGAGGATATATCGCATTTAGGCTAAAACAGGTTCGGTGCTTATAGCGGATTGTAAAAGAACTGCATCTTGCAGTACATTTTAAACAAGGAAATATAGCGATTTGGCATGAAACATTGATGGAGCAGTGAATAGGTTCAGTACACAGCAAAATGGCATGATGAACTCATTTTTTTAATTTGGCGTTATCGCGTTTTGGAAAAGAGCTCTTCATATATATATATATATATATATATATATATATATATAGGCTATGTTATTATTCTTTACAGGGTTCACAAAACTTCAAAATCCCTGTTAGCCCTACAGGCAGATTTGGTAGCCCGAAAATGTATTTAACTAGCCCAAATAAAAAAAAATATATATATTTTTTTTAAATATAGGCAATCAGATAGCGGTCTAAATGTCAATCAAAAATATTTTCAATACATAAATATCAACAAATATGAAGGAAGGAATTTTATTTAACTATTTACAGGGTATCTGCAGAATTGTTTTAAATAAATGTAAGGCATGACCCATTTTAAGAGCTGCACAAGTAAAATGAAGACAGCATGAGCGGGTTGGGATGGTAACATACAGTATTAAGCCATAAAATGATATGATTTACAGTTCAGATACAGGTTTTCACAAAAAATAAAATCTTTTTTTAATGAAAAGGGATAAATCAAGCATATAAATAATATTAAATTAAAATAAATAAATATTACTGTTTATTTGTTTAGATTTTTAGAAGGCACATTAACTTCTTTCTAGGGGTCGACCGATTATCGGCGCCGATATTAAGCATTTTACCGATTATCGATATCGGCCATTTTAAAAACAGATTTGCCGATAATTTTTTTTTTTTTTTTTTTTATGAAAACAAACATACTATTTACAGGTGACATTATTTATTGGTGAATAAATAATACAGGTGAAATTATTTAATGTTTAAATGCACTATTTGGCTCGATGCAGCCTGTCTGAGCTCAATACTCTGTGAGAGTGAGGCGATCTCTCAATCTCTGAGAGCAATCTCCGCCCACCGCTCATCTGATATGTAGAGAGTCACGAGTCCGACCAATCAACGCGGAAAACTGAAGGCAGTCTCACACCGAGAGCACTTGCTAACTGGAGCTGCCTCAGTGATCACGCATCAATTGTCTCTCAAAGGTAAAGCAGCAGCAGACGTTGCTGAAGTTGCAAAACACCTCAATATAATCCATGATGTCCGCGATGCGGAAAATGCGGGCGGAATCGCGGAATGCAGTCATATAATGGAATTTACCGTATAACGCGGAATGTCACGGAATGTGTCGAAGTTTGGATGAATTAATCAAAAGTAGGTCAGTACTGTTGGACTTCAAATGTCCTGCATGTTCAAAAATTGAAGAAAGGCTCTCGATAAAAAGTATTGAAGTTTATTGATCAGAAGTTATCAAAACCAAACAGCTGGGTTGTCCTAGACAGAAAGTCTCACAGGAGAACAACCCAGAAACACATTTTCACACAGTTTTTATAGTATGTCTCGTCGTGTGTCAGCTTCTTATTGGTCGTGGGATCCGCCCTTGGTTCTCTTATCATCCTTTTACTCCATTTATAGTGATGCTCCTTTATCTTCGATGTTTTCTGCAACACATCTCTGTTTCCTGCAACACATCACATGACAGAGCCCACCCCCAGTCTCTGCCCAGCAACTGCCTATTCTAAGTAATCAGATATTATTAAGTGTGTGTGTGTGCATATTCTCCCGGGCCCTACTTCAGTATTTTGACTTCCTCTTTCTTTGCATGTAAGGTTGCTCACACACACATACTTCTGCAAAAGGCACGTTAATATCAGCTCAAAAGCCCTCTCATTATCCAGCAAGCAGAAATAGCTTAAAACATTAATACTAAAGTCTTAAAACATTAATTACACATTGATATATTGTTTCTGCATAATTGTACTCATATAATTAGCATAACATAATTTTCAAAAGGTTAATATCCCTCAATCCCTCTCTTGACCTCTGAAAGAGGTCACACATTATTTTCCTCATCATCATTCTCCTCATCATGGTGGTATCCTGCCAACAATGGCATTGCATAAGGGGGTGGTGATGTATCTTTTTTCTCTATGGCTGCCACGATCAGTCGATTACAAAGAGACCTTATGCATGGAATACAACAACACCCGCAGGTGACCAGTATAGCCACAAATACGGCTATTGAGACCAAGATAGAAAGTATCAGTGTCTTCCATTTTCCTAGGGTCCTCTCCATAGCCTGTTGCCTTTTCTATTATGTCTTCTGGGGTTAATTTAGTATAGTCTACACCTACATGTTTATCTACCATTGATATAACTGATACATTCTTAGTTTCTGTGATATTTGGTTTTAGTTGAGGTTTGGGAACTATATTTATTTTGATCAATCCCATCGAATCTTTTCCAGTCTGGTCCACCCCTAAGACAACATACATGGTTACCCTGTCTTTTTTGCCTGGGAATAACTCACTTGCATGTTTAATGCCTCCTAATGAGAGTGTCAGGGGGTTCTGGGTTGTACTATAGTCTCCCTGAAATGAGACACCAGTTTCCCATCCTGTTCCTACTTTTGCCCCATAAGTGGGCTGACTATATGGTTCCCATACCCCTGTATATTTCCTGACGTGGTTCTAGCTGGGGCATCTTCCTTCCATACTGACTCTATTCCTACCACAGGACGTGTCCATACCTGTATTATCACACAGGTATACATCATACCCCCTCCATGAACTATTCAGGCCTTGACAATCAATAACTGAGCATAGATCAAAAGTGAAAGAGGAAGTTGATCCATTTGTGTATTCTAATTCTATACCTCTGTAATATTGCACACATGCATCCTCCTTCTGTGCTCTTTTGTGTCTGATTGTGGTTGAATTTTGTTGTGATTTTTCTACACCCAAGATTATGCCCACGATTATGAGAGAAATGATGAGGAGGAAACCCATACATGGGCAATTTTCCCACAGCCCTCTTCTCAGCATTTGCCTTAAACACAACATGATTATCACAAAATCAGTAAAAAAAATTCAAACACAAAATCAGTATATACAAAAAATTAAAACATTAAACCAAATAAACAATTAAAACAAATTAACACCAAATTAACATAAGATTAAATCATACACATCAAACTGTCATAAAACTGTCAACCTGTCATAAAACTGTCAACCTGTCATAAAACTGTCAACCTCCCTCTCTTGGACCTGAGTCCTCAGGTCCACAACACTGCCAGGCGAACACAATAGGAGGTTCTGAAAGTGACTCTCAGGGGGTCAGAAGCGAAATTTCTTCAGTCTGGCCCACTCAGTGGGTAATGGAATGGGCTCTGGCTCAGTGTCAGGGGTGACCTGCTGGGAGAATTGTTCAAGAAGAACAGTTAGTTTGTCAAGAGAAACATAGTGTGATAAAAGTGTGATTCTTTCTGGTCTCAACGGTGTCGAGGGTCCTGGGAAGAAACGACCTGTAAATAATTCAAAAAGAGTAAAGCCAGAAATCCTGTTAACAGAGAAACAGACAGACATTAATGCCGATGAAAAGGCAGATAACTAGGTCAATTTAGTCTGTGCACAGGTTTTTAGCCAATTTCATATTGAACATAAGATTCATATGTTAGATTAATTAAAATCCGTGGTATCAGGATAAAGCCCTTCGTAATCTGTTATAAGTGTACTGGCGGACACGCCAAACCTGCCCCGCATTCCTCAGGTCAATGTCATGCAGACAAATGCTTTTGCATATAAACCATTGGTAAGCCGGGGTCAAATTTGAGATATTGAAATTTATTTAGGTGTTAACACGCCCATATTTAATGGCTCTCTTAGTAAAACACCCTGTCTGCAACCTGTCGGAGCAGTCTGTGAGCAATCAACCTGTGTGCCATCTGGAAAAGTCACTATGACCCCTTGTGGTTAACATAAAATATTGGCCCCCAATTTGATTAGCCAATCCCTTCCCAGCAGAGGTACAGGAGTGTTGGAGGAGTATAGAAATGAGTGCAGTAAGCTCTGATTCACAACCTGAACGGTTAATTGTTTTGTCATTGGCCAATGTTCTAACCCACCAGAGAAACCCATGACTCCACTGTTTTATCACTTAGATCTTTGTCTGTGATTGTGCCTCTTGTTTCCGTGGAGTATGTAGCTCTAGTGTCCACCAGAGCCCTCAGTGGTTTGTTGTCAACCACTATTTCCATGAGGGGTTCAGCCATTCCCTCACGGTGGTTCTCTGTGGGCCCCTTCAACAGTCCTCCGCGCCTCCCTCCGGGCCCCATGTTGGGTGCACAGGCGCCTGTAGGTTGGCTGGAGACGGTGTGCTGTTGCCGGTATCGTGAGGTGTATGGTCCCCTGCCACGACCACCAGGTCCACCTCTAAGAGGACCCCATCCCCTGCAGGTGACCCTGTAAATTGGCCGCCTTGCTGTGAGGGGCATTTATTTTGATCATTGCCTCCGCACACAAAATACCCTCCTCTTTCTGGCTCCCCACCTCTGCCTCGTCTATTTCCTCCCCAATTACCCCTCGCTATAACTATTCCTGATCATATCCACAATATGGAGGTACAGGTAAAGGGTCAGTTGGTTCACTTACAGACTACTGAGACATTTGCTTAGTTTTCTTGGGGCTACTTAGTAGCCAATTTCTTTGTTCCTTCAGTGATTTACTCTCTAATCCCAGCCCTTTAATTACTTGTTAATCTTCACCAGGCTCATCAGACGAGGATCACTAAAAGCATCCGACCCTGATTTCCACCTGGATTTTTGCTGGGCGGAGGACTTATCACTTATTATAGAATTTGGTTAGACTTTCTCAAATATTTTAAAATAATACCAATGTGTTTTCTAGTTAATAATTAATCTTTCTCATTGCTCCATTCATTTGGATTATCATAATATTCATCAACTTTATATATTTTACTCTGCTTTGGATTTTCATCCTTTTCTCTCCCTATCCCCTTTTAACTCCACTGCCAGCAGTGTTTTACTCCCCCACACATTCGATCACACACACACTCACAGTGAGCTCACTTTCTCTCTCTCTGTCTCTCACACACACTGGGCCCCTCCTTTCTCTCTCTCTGTCTCTCACACACACACAGATCAAAAGAGAAAAACACCAACAGGTCTCATTCTCTTTCTGGGAATTAAAAATTAATCAGTTTTTATCTTTTTCTTTATCAATAATTCAGTTTCACAATTTGGATCACAATGTCAGCAACTTGGATGATAGCCAAATAGCCAACAAAGCCAATTCCATGGTATATTTTTAGTTTTTTCAACTCTTGGTGCTAATGCCACCGACATTTTGTCAGGATTATCCCACCCGTTTCAATACATATCTGACTCCATTTCTTTTCCCACAATTTCTTCTCTTTTATGATTTTTTGGTTCTGTTTGTGCCATCAACATGTCAATCACATTTCCCCATTGTTTAGTTACGGTGGGCACCCGTACTCTTCACATTCTCTGTCAAATTCTGACTCCATTTTTATTCAATTATTTCAATCAGTAGCCTATAATGATTGACACTATTGATTCTCAACGTATTCCTCAATTGTACTCTATATCATATAGAATTCAATTGTGTACACATATATTTATTTATTACACGGTAATCATTTACACAAAATTCACTGGGTGGATTTTATCCTCCTCAGTCTCACTGTGTCCTATTTACGGGCCTAAGTCTCCTACACTTGATTCCAGACACCTATAACCTTTCACTGGGCGGACTTCAACCCCTCAGTTTTCTTAAGCTGTGCGGACTTTAACCCACAGTCTTGCGGTGGGACTTTAACCCACCGTCTTCTTAAGCTGTGCGGACTTTAACCCACAGTCTTGCGGTGGGACTTTAACCCACCGTCTTCTTAAGCTGTGCGGACTTTAACCCACAGTCTTGCGGTGGGACTTTAACCCACCGTCTTTACAATTTTCTGATCAACAGATGTCAATATTTTACTAATAAATGGAATGGAATACAATTCAAATTCAACACAAGAAATTTAGAATATCCAATTTGCAGAAGTTTGATTTAACAGGTTTCTGCTTACCTTATTTTAATCGGTCGACCGTGTGTTGAACCCAAATTCGTTCCGTCCCGAAACTCCGGTTCTCTGCCGGACTTTTACGATTAATGCCTTTTTCCCCAATCACGTCGGGGTCACCAAATTGTTGGACTTCAAATGTCCTGCATGTTCAAAAATTGAAGAAAGGCTCTCGATAAAAAGTATTGAAGTTTATTGATCAGAAGTTATCAAAACCAAACAGCTGGGTTGTCCTAGACAGAAAGTCTCACAGGAGAACAACCCAGAAACACATTTTCACACAGTTTTTATAGTATGTCTCGTCGTGTGTCAGCTTCTTATTGGTCGTGGATCCGTTCTCTTATCATCCTTTTACTCCATTTATAGTGATGCTCCTTTATCTTCGATGTTTTCTGCAACACATCTCTGTTTCCTGCAACACATCACATGACAGAGCCCACCCCAGTCTCTGCCCAGCAACTGCCTATTCTAAGTAATCAGATATTATTAAGTGTGTGTGTGCATATTCTCCCGGGCCCTACTTCAGTATTTTGACTTCCTCTTTCTTTGCATGTAAGGTTGCTCACACACATACTTCTGCAAAGGCACGTTAATATCAGCTCAAAAGCCCTCTCATTATCCAGCAAGCAGAAATAGCTTAAAACATTAATACTAAAGTCTTAAAACATTAATTACATTGATATATTGTTTCTGCATAATTGTACTCATATAATTAGCATAACATAATTTTCAAAAGGTTAATATCCCTCAGTACACTTAAATAAACTCGCGCTATGGACTAGTATTTATAAATATTAAGCCGCAAAAACACTTTAAATATGAATCCTGCATGTTCTGCATCTCTGTTAATGAATGACACAGACGTGCGGTTTCATTTACTACACACACACATACTGAAGCGTGTGATGCTCGCGGTGACTTCAGCGTCTGCCGTCTCACTAAATGAGGACATAAATACATGAACAACATCCCCAGAACTGCTCGCAGAGTCACTTCATGAGCATTTGACCGTTTCATTTGAGTAAAACGATCGTCATATCATATATACATAGGCTACAGAAACTTAAAAGGTCCTCATGGCAACCTGTCAAAATATAAGTTCGGTTTAGCCAAATATATTACTGTATCGTAATACAACTACAACAATTATTACAACTTTTGTTGAGAATAATCACACACAATACGCTAAATATGTTTACTTTAAGTTTTACAAAATGTTTACAGAATGCTTCTGGGTGATCTCTGTACTTATGTTATTATTAATATTATTAATATTACTGTTTATTTGTTGTTGTTGTTATTAACAGTTTTCAGAATTAAAGACATGTTTAAAAGCATTTAAAGAACGTTTTTTTTGTCAGAGCTCTTGTTATTATTAATTTTGGCATTCATTTTCATTTTTACACCAGACACGTATATCGGTTCAAAATATCGGTTATCGGTCTACTTGATCTGTAATAATCGGTATCGGTATCGGCCCTGAAAAACACATATCGGTCGACCCCTACTTCTTTCTCATTTACAATTCTAGGTGTTTGCTGCTTAAAAACATGGGACGATATTTACATTGATTTGACCATAAACAGCAAGAAAGGCTTATTGAAAATGTAAATTAATTCTCTGCCATGAGGTGGCGCTTTAGGAGCTGCTTAATATAACGGTTTCCCCGTTAGCAACTGTACACAAAGCAGCACCGTCCGCGCTCATAAACGCTGCTTTATAGGTATGAAATAAAAATGTCAAAGACACGTTTCTGAGGACAGTCGGTTCCTTTCAGGGACACATTTACATAAAGACATCCGCATCGCGTTTTGACTTGAAACGTGCAGAGCTCATATTTATTCAATTGCATCATTGCCTTTTGAAGTTTAATCCAGCCGTATCGCTATTCTTGTCTTTCCGTCCCCAATTGTAATACCTCTTGAAATTATAATTAAGACATTTATTTTACCAATTAACACATTTATAACTTTTTATGGCCTTAAGTTTGATACAACTAAATTGAAGAGTTTTTAAGGACCTGCGGGAGCCCTTTAAAAATCCTTTTCTTTAGTATGTTATGTAGCTGTTTTTGCATGTAAAAGATCTGCAGAGTTACAAAGCTCAAAGTCTCACACAAAATAATTGATTCTATCTAAAAGAGAAGACTGATCCAGACCGTCGGAAACACATCGGTGGTGAAACATTTCGGTAGCCCGCCTGGAAAACACAATAGCCCCGTGGCGGTACGTCGGGCTATCAATTTTGCTAGCCCTGCTTTAGAATATTAACTGTCTACCGACCTCTATATTTATCACAAACTTGAATGTACCTCTATTATACAAAGTGAGTATGCTAAAGAACCAATCTTATGACTATCAAGTCTTAAGGGGAAATTACTTCTTCAATCTTCATACACTTTCTAATTCCAAACTATCAGTTGGAATAGGAAAAAGGTGCAACACTAACAGAAAATCTGTGTGTTTATATTTTCTCACCCATCTAGAAATGAGAATAAATGCTCAACATTAAAAACAGAAGCATACTTTTAAAATCTAAATAGACATTTGAAATCATTAGAAATATTTATATTTTATTATTAAATATATACATAAGCAACAAGCTTTCGTCACATTGCTCATGTAAAATGTTTTCACTATTTAGTTTACAAAAGTTCTTTGCTGGAGATTAGTTGCTGGCAAATCAGAATTTCTTAGATTTCTTATAGTACAAACCCAGCTTATTTTTAGCACAAGCTACAAAAGGCTTGCATACAGATGGATTTGCTAATTTCCTCATGGGTCAAAGACTTTTATACTAAGAATCTTTGTGAAACAAAGCAAACTGACCAGACCTGAACTTTCTCTCTTTGTTCTACATATGTATATCCAGGACCACATCCTTTATTCATTCGGATGGCAAAAGGAACAATGAAAAACCCAGAGCAGACCTTTGCCCCAGATTATTTTGTAAGTGTGGTAAAATCATCTCAACAGGAAAAGAAAAACAATGCACTGGCCCTCACATCAGTGAAGAATTTCCTCTCACTCTCATCCAAACCTGACAGCAGCAAGTAAAAAAAACATATCCACACATACCAATGTGATACAGTTAACATACAAGACTGCACATCTGAGAACTCGGTTAGAATGACTGAGTTATATGGCAAATCCTCTCACTGATCCCTAGACAAGGCAAGGGTCTATGGTGAAAACCTGAAACCCAGACAGCCAGTGACGTACTGGCCATTGCAACATGGGACAGAGAACATGGGAACCATCTCAATAACACTGTGTGAAAATAAAAGGTTATTTGAAAGGCCAAAGTGGCCACAGTTGCTTTTAAATTAGGTCTAAAGTGGCATCAAGATAATTTACTTACCCGTGTGCCGTTTTACATAACCGTTTTATATTTTACATAATTATTTTGTGCAAGATAAATGTAGATAATTTGGTAAATGTCTCAGTGTTTTTTTTTCTATCCATACTATGCTGGCCGAGAGAGCTCAATGCGCTGCAACTTCAGAAAACACATGCAAATAGAAAAAGCACCAGCAAATCAAGAAAACCTTTTCATCATTTTGACAGCAGATGGTGCAAATCCTCACAACACAAACAAATAAAGAAACACGCTGCAAATGCTCACAACACAACCAAATAAATTGTATTTGCAGTGCGTTTCTTTTTTGATTGTGTTGTGAGCATTTGCAGCGTGTGCGTTGTCAAATTGACGAAAGTGTTTTCTTAATTTGCAGGTGTTTTTTTCTATTTGCAGCGCATTTCTTTTTTTGGTTGTGTTGTGAGCATTTTCAGCGTGTGCGTTGTCAAATTGAGGAAGTTGTTTCCTTAATTTGCAGGTGTTTTCTGAAGTTGCAGCGCGTTGAGCTCTCTCGGCCACCGTACCATACAGTGTAAGTCAATGGTCACCAAAATTATATGGTTACCAACATTCTTCAAAAAATCCTTCCACAAAACAAGAAAGACACAGGTTTGGAACAACACAAGGGTGAGTAAATGATGTCAGTTTTTCATTTTTGGGTGCACTATCCCTTTAAGAGCATCTACACTTACTACACACATCTTTACTGTGATTATAAGCTTAAAACCACAAAGACAGGCGTCAATCTCTAGATCATGCATGAGTCAGGCATCCTAAAGAATATCCTGATGTATTGCAGCAAAGTTTAGGCAAATACTCACAGGTCATTCAAACGTATATGTATATTCTGTCCTCTCTAAAACGTGCGGTCAACACACTTTGAAAAAAAATGTCATCCTTAACTAGATGTCATCAATGCATTATTACATGACACAACATAGTTCAAACAACGTAATTCAAACCTGTTGGCAATCATATGAGCCATTTTAAAACCCATATTTACATATTAGTAAGGAAATAACAGTGGTCATACGATGTGCCACATTGTACCAGCTTTACTGTAAGTAAGCGCTCGGGCTTTAATCTTCTGTTTGACACTTCTGGAACTATCTAACCGGGAGCGCGGGTGTCATTTACAAGCAACAACTCGCCCCCTGAATAAAGCTGTTATGTTTATTAAATGAAAATATACCTATTGGACCTTCTTTGTGTTTTGACGAGCGTCTTCTGTTTACTGCTTTTTCAAGAACATCGCTCCCAGACTTCTTTGCAGACGCCATCTTCCTGAAATGATTACCTCCCCCTCTGTTTGTCTGGACATACCTTACAGGCGCCACGCCCACATCAAGATCCATAGCCAATAACGCGTTAGAGAATAATCAAAGCACCTATCACTTCATTGTACTGCCCATCACGCTGCCCACATTGAGCCAAGGGACACTTTTACAACGTCAAATAAAATAAAATAACAAACAATAAAATAAATATGCCAGTTTCTCTAGTGTATTGCCTTTAATTGTAAATTTGAAAATCCAGTTCATTTATTTAGAATCTTCCTCAGGACACACTTAAAATGTAACATTCATTAAAATGCTAAATGTTTTATACAATTAATTCAAACCATTAGCAGATATATTTAATTAACCACTGCAAAATACAAACAAGCTTATCTTAAAACTAATAAAGAGATGCAAAGACATACTGACAGCAGGCTCATGAAATTACGACTCGAACAATATTGTTCTGAGGTAACACACAGAGTTCACTTTTCCCTTGACTGTCTTTCTGGTTCCTTCTCCTGTTTCTCCAGCTCCAGCTACGGCTTCTCCAGCTGAATGTCTTCTCCACAGCTGGCCACATCCTGATAGGGGCCTTGCTGACTGGTGCGTTGAATTTGGTGATAAGCTGAGTTGCAGTCATCCAGGTTTAGACCCTGTTGAAGGTCACTTTTGTGAATACGCAGCAGTTAATAAGAAAAGAAAATGCAGTAGGAATAGACATACCTCGTAGATATTCTCCTCCTCCTCCCTTCCTTTCTTCCTCTCCAGTTCATTCAGCCTCTTTGACTACAGGAATAAACGTCTATAATCATCATGGAATCCCTTTATTTATTTGTTTGTTTAATGTTTTGTCTGGAATGCATCAAATATGCTGAATCAACATTAAATCAACATTACACGATCAATGTGTCTGACCTTGCAGAGGAGCATGGTGCCAGGGAGCAACACACACATCAGCAGCAACACCCCTTCTGCTGTAAGGATGCTGTTCTTCACACTCTCGCTGAGGTTCAAGGTCTTCTGCAAAGGTTCTAATTAAAGAGAATGTCTTAACTTCGGAAGACTTTGAAGCAGATCAAACTGACCAAGGACCATTGTCTTAAGAAAGTTTAAGACAAACAGACAAGAATAGAGGCCAAAAGAGCTGAAACTTTCACTTCCTCTGACAGTAAAACTGGTATGTGTGTATATAAAGAGAGTTAAGTAACACAACCTTAGCATGAATGAGAGAAATTTGGGTTTATGTCATTGAATGGGTTATTTGTGTTTGCCTAACCAATTGAATGATTTGTGGGAATTATTGCACAACGCGGCCTCTTAGAGAGCATGAGTGCAAGCATTGTTATGTTTGTGACTTTCGTCCTTATGCAATTAAGAATAAATAGTGGGCCTTTACATCAGATTATGTATTACGTTAAAATACTGTATATATACAGTATTTATTATGGAACATTGTTCAAAAGTTTGAGGGCAGTGAGATTTTTTTGAAAGGTAATACTTTTTAGCAAGGATGCATTTAATGAATCAACAGTGACCGTAAAGACTTTGTTACAAAAGTAATTATATTTCAAATGCTGTTCTTTTGAACTTTCTATTAAGCAAAGAATCCAGGGAAAAAAGTTCACTGTTTCCACAAAAATGTAAAGAGCATGACACTGATAATAACAAGTAAGGTTTCCTGAACACCAAAAGAAGGTTCAGTAGAGCAATGGCTGATGAAAATTCAGCTTTACTATCACAGGAATTACATTTTTTAAGTTATTAAAACCGAAAACCATATATTATAAATTATAATATTTCACAAATAAGTATCTTTTTACAGTATTTTTTTTTATCAAATAAGTGCAGCCTTGGTGAGCGAGACAGCACTTATTTGATTTTTTTCTTTCTTTTCTTGAATGGTGATACTGACAAGAAATAAAATTAAGTTTATTAAACATATAACTGTGGTCTGACTCACTGTATACTTGAAGAAAGGTACCATGGGTGAAGATCTGAGAGTTATGATTCAGTTTACACTGGTACAAGCCGGTATCATTGAGACGGACCTTCTTGAAATACAGCAAATGGCATGTGACTTCATCGGGCACTTCTTTAGAATCGTCAATCAGATTGTTGTGCGGATTCACTAAGCTGGGGATAGTGGTACCATTGGTGGTGATCATGATCCAGGTGACATGGTGGGTCTTGTTCCAGCGGTAGCAGCAGTGGATTTTGGCTTCATGGGAGACAGCCACACGCACCAATGGCTTATCTGCCTCCAGATTGAGGTCTTCAAAACCAGCGTTGGCAACAGCTTATGCAAAGGACAATAAAACCAAAAAACATATAATAATATGCTCTAATATTGGGTAGCACAACAAAGTATTAGAGTGTAAAACAGTCCACAGTGGGGGGTTTCTTTAAGATTTTTATAATTGATTAAACTTCTCTAACATAAAAGCAGCTTAACATATAGCTTTAATTTCCACCAGAAGGGCATTAACTTCAATCCATGTGATATCAGTATGTTTACATCTATTAGCTAAACCGAACACTTTCCACCCACAAAAAGCTGCATAGACAAGACTTGTCATGTGAAAAGCTACTTAATACAGTGTAAAATCAAATTAGACCCTTAAAATTGTAAGTCACACTGAAAAAGACAAAGATGTAAAAACTGATAGCAATAAGATGCAAATTGTAACAGCTGCTCTGAGAGGAAATCAGCTTCACTGAAGCAGAACAGAGACATGCAGATGGAAACTTTGTGTACTTTATTCTTTTGTAGGAGATAAAAAGTTTATTGCTGAATTTGAAATGGTATGCGTTCGAAAAACGACATTTTAATTTCTCTATACATACTTTTTGTGCTCAAAGAGAGCTTAGATTACTTTAAAACCAGTTAATTATAATGAATGCTCAACAAATATTAGAATTTTACAATAAAAATAACATTACACACACACACACACACACACATACATTACAATGCTTACCTTCCCAGAAACACAAGAAAATGACCAGCGTGAATGCCATTTTCTCTATTAAACCAGATAAACCTTAAAAAACCCTCTTGCTGCTCATCTGTAAACGTGCCGTTCAAGTGTGTCTTCTCTTCCTGTATTATCTACACCCACCCATTCTTCGGTTTCAGTTTGTGGTGAACACACGCAAATACAGGGGTTGGACTGGGCCGGTAAGGTTACAGACGCTCGGGCTAAACAGACTTTATGAATTTTTCATAAATATTTTGGAAGTCATACAATAACAAGTCACTCATTTTCCCCCCAGTTTGTACTAAACAACTTGTACTATACACAAACTAGATAATATAGACACCATAATTGGATAAAGATTTTTGGAAGATAATTAGTTTTTTATTTTTTTACTGTACAAATTTTATTAACCCCATAATAATGGATGCTCCCATTATTTAGTCCAACTTATGTACATTCTTTTCTTTTTAAAATATTGTGGTAATATAAAACAAATGCTGCTGAAAATAAGGACAATACAAGCGCAAGTCATTATTGATCATTTATTTAAAAAAAAAAAAGATTTGCAAATACGTACCTAAATTTTTCTTATGTATCTTACATGTAAAATCAAAGCCCAAATACACAGAATAGTCCTTGCATAATCATTTATATAGACAGACAGCAATGGAATGCCTGTAATGAGTGGACTCCTGTACAGAGAATTACATAAAAGACAGTCATGGATTGCAGAAGTTTTAAAAGATCTAACAAAGAGCACTCAGTTCTAAGTACTAAGAACAACAAATGAGTGGAACTGCTATAATTTGGCAGGTCTGGAGCAAAATATCAGATTAATATTTAACACTGAACATCGCTAAATAAGAAGGCAAGTATGCCCATGCCTGTCAGCTGGACTAAAAGAGCCCTTTAGAATTTAAAACAAACCCCATCTGCACAAGGCACCCTATAAATAGATTTAAACATACAGATATATCAATTTGTATACATATATGTGACAGATACATATGAAAAGTTTAAGGAAGGAGAGAGAATGACACCACACTCAAAACCCTGTCTTAACAATTATCAAGAGTTGAAGAGAAAATCCAAGGATCAATTTGAAACACTTTCTAATCGAATCTAAACTGCGGTCAGTTCCACATTAAAAATAATACTCTTGCCATAAAACGTTCTGGTTAAGGGTGTACTTTGTCTCGCTCAGTCCTTTAATAACAAGCAATGCATAGTATGGTAATTACATCATTTTCTAAAAAAACCCAAAGAACAGAATCAAAGGAAATTAATAAACCACCCATTCAAGCAATCGAGAATGAATCGAGAATGAAAAATATTGTGCAACAGGACTGAAGGAAAGTGAAGTAGGTAGAACAGAACTTGCACCATGATAGTTTCATAAGCAAACTTTAAACAGTTTAATTTGCTACTTCTGAAAGGAAAAAGCTACGAAAATTAGCAAAACGTCTTATTGACATTTACCAGGAGCAACACTGCTGGCCAGAATGCAAGACTTCTGGCAAATTGTTCTGGTAAACCATTTTGCGACGGAAATCGGCTGGGAAAACTGCCGGAAAAGGAACTAAGGCATTACAGAAATCCATATCATCAACACAATTACAACATAAAAATGAATATAAATCACACTATTTAACAAATAAGGTAAAATAAGTTGCATAATTTGGACGTCGGTTGAGGGCAGAAAGACCTGTTGCAGTAGCATCATGAATGCATGAAAATAATTACAGTATTGTGAGAAACCTACAGTTTGTGTTCCTGTCTCTGAACTCTGAGATATACAATAATTTTAAACCCCTGCAAGTGCCTGATTCTCTGTGGTCTGGTTCATAATTAGATAAGGAGAGCAGGACAGAAAAAGCTGGTCCCCTAAGCTGGGAAAAAAATGAGAATCAGGATACTTCTCTATTACTCATACTGCAATTCAGTTCTGATCCAACTTATTTCATTCTGTCTTAAATATAGTTATAAGTCAATCCATCCAGTTTGTGGGTTGATCCAGCAGCTAAGGCAAACACTCAGAGTTTGGAAAGGGGTAGGCGACTAGTTTGGACCCCCACAGTAAGTTATTCCAGTTGACAGCTGACCTTCTCATGCAAGGCAAATGTGTTTTCATATCTAAACTTTGTTCCACTATCATTTCTTTGGTCCTGCTTATAAAGAACTAACTACTCCATAAAATAAAATAAACTGTGAAACACTGATAAGCAATTACAGAAAAAACTATAATTTTGCAAACTGTACTGTAGAACATAAAGGTAGAAAAACAGATTTATCTGAAATAACTGATGCCTTTTACAGCAACAGAAACAGAATTTGCATAGTGCACACAAATAGGCAATGTGTGATGATTATCATATGATCTGGGTTGACCTACCAGAGTACAATCTGCAACACCTGGGTTAGAGAACGCTATACTCGGTGCATGCTTCCCGTTATAACAGCACTTACGTGTGGATGTTCCTGCAAGCTTGTCATTCAAAATGATACATAATATGTGCATATTTCCTCACACCCGCAATGGCAAACCCTGACGACATTTCACGACATCAATGCGTGCCTTGATTTCACTTCAGAGGGGCTAGGCATAAAGCAAACCCAGCTTCCTCAAACCTTCTCTCTACATCCTTTGCTCATCCATCTGTTGATCTATTCTACTTAGCACTTCTTTTCTCATTCACAGAGCAACAACAGAACCTCTGGTCAGAAGACAAAAACAAAAAGTTACAATAAAAAAGTCCATGATTTTACTCCCCATTTTACTACATTTTGGCCAAAGCATGCTACAACGGCTCAACACTCTGCTAAAAAACCAACATATATCCTTTTAAATATCTAATATTTTTTAAATGTATGTAATATAGTACAGTAATAATTATTATGATGAGTGAACATCTTGAAATATGTAAAAAAAAATACAAACGAAAGGGCACATTTTCTGAAAACCACCTATTGAAAACCCGACTAAAGAACAGTCTGAGAAACAGACAAAGATGCAACTATACTTTTCTATGAATATAGATAATCTTTTGGTACTAAATAATTTTTGACATGCCAGGTTTATCATTGTCTGTGTGAATAGCATTTCGCTCTGGTATCTCTCTAGGTGTTGAACATTTCTTTGGCATCTTTTGGCAAGACGGTCTCTCATACCTCTCAACAGAAACATTCAAGGTTAAGGATCACTATAATTTCACATCACCCACTTCATTTGATTTCTCAGTGGCATGGAAAGTGCTGGAGGCCTGCTGACAATCTTCTGAAAGGACAGTTGAGAAGAGAGAAGAGATAGAGCAGGAACATTCAGGCAGAATTATTCAATCAGCGAGTCTCGAGTCCAGCACATACAGTGATCTGAGGAAAAACAAGACCGAAGATAGAAACTGAACTGCTGTACTTACAAAAAAGAGAAAGGTGCTGTATAAAAATGAGGATGAAACACTAAAAATATGGTTTTGTATTAAAGGGGCCATCGGATGCAAAATTCACTTTACAAGTTGTTTGAACATGAATGTGTTTTGGATGTGTACACATCCATCCTATAAAGTAAAAATCCACCCAGTGGTTTCTTTAAATCTATTTTAAAATCCCTTCCTCAAATCAGGCTGTTCTGAGAGCCCTGTCAGAATTACGTAGTTCTGCGCAGGCCGCTCCCATGATAGTTGATTGACAGGACCGTCTTACCTTAGACCCGCCCTGAAAGAGCTGAGAGCTGTCCGCCTCTGGTGCAGCGAAGACAAGATGTCTCCGATTAAGCGATTGAGGCATTTTGTTGTTGGATGTAATAATGAATATAGCAGTTGTCATTTACTCCCGACATCTGAGCCGCTGAAGGCGCAGAGGATTAACGTTACTTCCGTTTTTGAGCGGCGCGCCCGATCCCAATCTGCCTAAATGCGTCGGTGATGCAGCTTCTTCTACAGAAGGAGTGAGTATAAGGGTTTTATGAATCTTTGCAAATTGCCTTTCCTAATAACAGTACCGCTCTTCATCCGCATGGAGGAGAGGGGCGGGTCACATAGCTCATTAGCATTTAAAGCCACATAGACTAAAAAACTTGCTGAAAAGAAGAGCTAATTTTGACAGGGTAAATATTTAGTTTTTACACTACCATTGAGAAATTTTGTGACCCTGTATGTGACCCTGGACCACAAAACCAGTCTTAAGTCACTGTGGTATATTTGTAGCAATAGCCAAAAATACATTGTATGGGTCAAAATTATACATTTTTCTTTTATGCCAAAAATCATTAGGATATTAAGTAAAGATCATGTTCCATGGAGATATTTTGTAAATTTCTTACCGTAAATATATAACAACTTCATTTTTGATTAGTAATATACATTGCTAAGAACTTAATTTGGACAACTTTAAAGGCGATTTTCTCAATATTTAGATTTTTTTGCACCTTCAGATTCCAGATTTTCAAATAGTTGTATCTCGGCCAAATATTGTCAGATCTCAACAAACCATACATCAATGGAAAGCTTATTTATTCAGCTGATGTATACATTTCAATTTTGAAAAATTGACAATTAAGACTGGTTTTGTGGTCCAGGGTCACATATCATCTTGAGGAAAATGGGCATCCGATGACCCCTTTAAGTATGTGGTAGTACCTTGTAACAGCAGGTTGTGATGTTTCTCAGTTGTAATGGCCCTCCAGAAGTGAATATTTAGCAAGAGCTTCCTGCAATTTATAATGTTCCTCCTCGACAGCCTGGAAACAAAGACAACACCAGAGATGCGTACTAGTTAAAGCACCAAGCTCAGATTAAGCCCCCTAAATTTTGTCTTCTTCAACATCTAGGGTGAATCCCAATTCTCTGTCTTACCCCTTCCCCTTAGTTTTGCAGCGTTCACGTGAGAGTAAGGGCTGTCCCAATTCTCATTTTGATCGAGGGTAGGGCTAAGGGAAGGGTAGATACCCCTAAAACCAAGCACTTTTGCAAGCTTACTTGAAACTAAGGGGTACCCAGAACACACTGCGGCCAGATCATCCAGAGAGTCCCATAAATGTAAGTATTTTCGGCTTAAATAATTACAAAATTACGACACCCTTGTTTTGTGCTCTACACAGTCCTGTACATATATATTTGGAACCATGTTCTTAATTGAAATATTTTTAAAAGTCGCTAATTTTCCATGCTAACGTTACATTGCTGATCTGCACAACAGTCCCACATTTCTCTGACTTGATTAAAAACATCACTAAAACCCACGAAATCAACATACACACACTTGCAGACGGCAAGTTTGTGATCAACACTTGACGCCTCGGGTGACGTAGCAGCCAGCTAGCGATAATGTATGATGACATAACCATAACCAAGTGGTGTCTCATTTCATAGGGGTATGTTTTCACCCCTAGCGCTTACCACTCAGTTTCGAGAGACAATGGCTAGGGGTAAGACGAAGGGGTAAGACAGAGAAATGGGATTCACCCCTAAAGCTTGTTCTGAGCCTGTTCTCTTTCACAAATGCAATTGCTTTCTCCCCACCTGCAATCTCTTCAGTTGCTCCTCTAGAGTCTGCAGTCTCCTCTGCACCTCCTCCAAGCGTTCCTGAGAAAGCACTAGAGGAGCACTGATCCCTCTTTCCTCTTCTTTATTCCCTCCATCTCCCCCACTCTCTTCTCCTTCAGTTCTTCCTTCTGTGTTGGATTCCTCCACTAGGAAGGAAAAACGGAATTGGAGATCTTAATAATATCAATTAGAAAAGAAACCCCAAGGCAAAATCTACGACTGTCTTCCATCTTTTATTTTAGAATTAGAATAAATTACAAGCTGTTTGTAAGACTTTAAAGTACATTTCTTCTTTTTGCATGCTGAACTTATTCAGGAACTCCAGATATTCAACACAGCTGTACTTGCTGTACTATGATTAATTGTGAGGTTGAACCTCGTCAGCTTAAAACCTGAAGCAATATATGTGCAGTACCTGACGGCTGACCTCCATCTGCCTCCTTGCTTTCAGGTGCCGTCCCTCCATTTTCCCCAAGAGTCTGAGAGTCATCTGACAGACTAATACTCCCGACTAATAGCCTCTTCAAATACATGACTGCGAGAGGTATACAAGCAAAAAAAAAAAAAAGATTAAGTACAGCATGAAATTGTAGGTGTTCACTGCTAGACCTGTATAAACTGCCACGCATTCTGACCTTCATCCAAAGCACCAATAGCAGACTTCTCTGGAGGGGCGAGGCTATGGCTAAGCAGGTCAAAACCATTGGCCGCTAGGAAGTCTATGAGTGAAGAATCGGTTTCTCTACTCTTCTCATAAGTAAGGCTGTCTTTAAATCGCCCTATGGGGAAATAAAACACAGTTGCATTATAATACTATGGTAAAATTACTTGGACAGACTTAATATCTGTTTCCAAGAGCCAAAAGTCTCACCACCACGACTTTTCAATGGGTCTCCTCCATTCTCAGTGGGGCTAAGAGGGGGATGCGAACTGTAGAAAAGAAATGGAAAGCGTTCTAATGACTGAAGTCGGCTTTGAGTTTGCTAGTTCAATGCCACCTTCAAAAGGATGCACAATTACTCTTATGGGGCCTTGCTATTTGCCAAAAACACACTCACGGGTTGTATGCAGGTCCACTGGTGCTGTTGGGTATGCTGCCTTCTCTTTTCAGCTTATTCCCACCCCTCTTCTTCAACTCGTCAACCGTAGACTTAATCACCTCTGTCCAACTGGAGCATAAAATAGACTGTGAGTGTAAAATTACATGTTTTGGATTTCAGTTTTAAAGCAAGATTTTATATGTTCTGCCTGTCAGTCATTCGGATGAGTGTTTCATTGAAATGGCTTTATATGGTTCATAGACCCACTTTTTCTTCTCCCCGACGGACTGAGTCACTAGTTCATAGATCTGTGCTCCACTTTCCCAGGTGAAGATGACATAGAGGGCCTTTGGATCTGATGGAAGGAACAAAAGTAACCATTAGATTGATGTTCTTCAGAATACAACATGCTAATTCACTGAATTTTACTCACCAGTGGCCACGTCTCTGAGAAAAACAGATTCTAGTTTGATGATTGGACTCAGCATCTGTTTGCCTTCCTGAACTGCGATGTTGCTTTTGCTCTGACACTTCAAAACCATCTTATCATCCTGCTTCTGAAGCAAGACCAGCATGTCTGACAGCAAAACACAGTGCACATCTGCAAACACACAAAAATAGGCTGAGCAATAGGCCATATTATTGGTTACGGACGCACTGAAAGTGAATAAACATATTTGTCAACTTGAAAGAAAATTTTTAATAGGGCAACGTGTCGATGGGGCTTACCGATCGCTTTCTCCTTGGTCACCCTCCATGTCAGAGGTCCTTCAAACAGCATCGTTCTGGTGCTCAGATCAATGTTCTGATGAACAGAGAAAAGAGTGGATCGTGTCAGCCCCATAGTGTCTGCATTAGTAACTCACACATGAGACATCAAGTTATTTCTCACCTTGTACTCACTGTAGAGGTCATTACTCGTTTTCAGTCCTGAGGTGTCCAGCCGGCGCTGGTAGTCTTTCAAAATCTGAGTTGAAGATGGGTAGATATTTAGAAAAAAAAATGAGAGTGGTGGTTGGGAAAATGCATATTAGAAATTATGAATTAAGTTCAAACAATCCATATAGGGTAGGACCAAAATTTTATATCACAGTATAAACAACTTAAAGGTATAGTTCACCCAAAAATTAAAATGATGTCATTAATTACTCATCCTTTTATCATTCCAAACCTGTAAGACCTTTGTTCATCTTCGAGAATTATATTTTTGTTAGATATTTTTGATGAAATCTGATAACTTTCTGACCATCTATAGACAGCAACGCAACTACCGTGTTCAAGGTCCAAAAAGGTAGTAAGGACATCGAT
The DNA here is from genome assembly GCA_027564155.1 of Gymnocypris eckloni scoliostomus. NCBI lineage: Eukaryota > Metazoa > Chordata > Actinopteri > Cypriniformes > Cyprinidae > Gymnocypris > Gymnocypris eckloni. The sequence continues at coordinate 3,849,311 of CM050424.1, forward strand.
AAAATAGTCCAGGTGACATCAGTGGTTCAACCGTAATTTTATGAAGCTTTGAGAATACTTTTTGTGCAATAAAGTCATTATTTTAGCTTTCTTTGCACGCAAAAGTATTTTCATAGCTTTAAAGAATATATTCATTTGTGTTCCGAAGATGAACGAAGGTCTTGAATGTTTGAAATGACATGAGGGTGAGTAATTAATGACTGAATTTTCAGTTTTAGGTGAACTATCCCTTTAATATAGTATAACATTAAACACATACATCATAACATGCTGGAATGTAGTAATGACTGTATATTGCCAGACCACACATCCTTACAGTAGGCCATGTTTATTTGAAGGAATTTTTACTGAATTCTCACCAGCAGGTTCTCGATGACTTTGACTTCATCATTGACATGGTTGAGGATCTTACGGCAGGATTCCGCTGCTTGGTTAATGTTCTCTTTTTCTGCTTTATCATCTGTGAGAAATTGACACCAGTTTTTGTCTAATATATTGCATTTCTTCTGTTTGCTTATTTATTTATTTATTAGCAGCCTTTACTCCAGTCTTTAGTATTCAATGATCCATCAGAAATCATTCTAATATACTAATTTGATGCTTAAGTAATACTTTTATCATCAATACTATGGCTTAAAATAATTGTGGAAAAAGAGCAAAAATATTTTTTTAGGATTCCTTGATGAATAGAGTTAAAAAATAACAGCAAATCTTTTGTAACAATATAAAGGTCTTTATTGTCAATTGTGATCAATCTAATCATGTGAAATGATTATAACAATCATTGCAAAATATGAGTATTTAAAAGTATCTTACTAATCCCAAACTTTTTTAAATTTAACTGAGAAAAATCTGTGTTAAACAGATTGTTTTATATTTTTACTTAATATGTTACTCAATTTGCTATTGTTTAGCAAGTGTTTTAGCACAAAAGGATTTATAGAAAAAAGTAGTATTACATTTGAAACACTTACCTGTGTTCTTGGCAATGTTTTCCAGCAGAAGAGGGTACTTGGTTAGTCTTTGCATCTCAGTGGGGATGATATCCTTCAGCTGTAGCCTCCGACACTGTGGCTTACTCTCTGCCTCCTACAACACAAACAGAACATTTACTAGAAGACATTTTAAGATGCCAAGCCTCCAGAAATATTTTTTACCTATCACAAAATATTTATTAAAAAAAGTGTTTTAAGTGTAAAGGTACCAGTATGAAAGCATTAAAACGGAGATCCTTCTTCTGTTTGCTCTTTATCTGCTCCAAAGCCCAGGACTGGTAGCTACAGAAGCGTGAGGTGAGCTTCTGAAACCATTCTCCTTCCGATCCACTGAACTACAGAGATAGAGACATGTCTATTTGTGTAACAGCTAATATAAGTTCATGTTGTCAAATTGAAATGCTGAATTACACTGTGTTGAGAAGGAACATGACAAACTAGCATTTAGAACACTCTAAGCTATTTACCCGATTGAGAAGTGGTGTGCTTATGATTTTGACAATGTACTCATCCTCCTGCCGCAGTTTTTTCAGATTCTCATACAAAGCATCTAGAAAAAGAATGGATTTAAGCTATTTCAAGGCTGTTCCTAATTTGAAGAGCCATCAAAATCTTTTAAAAGCATGCAGATTTCAGTGCATTAATATATTTGAAGTTGATATGTACAGTGCATCTCTATGATCTCATCGAGGCTGGGGAAGATGGTGGCCAGCTCAGTCATGTTCATAATCTCTTCCCTCTCCAGCGGACGAAAAAACACAGTCTGCAATACACTCAGCATACGAACATGAGCGTGCTCTGTCGCAAACAGCTCTGAGAGACACAGATAAAAATGTGTTCATCATTGCACCCTGTAACATAGCAGATTTAACTAAATAAGGCAGTTTGTATTACCATTGATGACTTCTTGTCTTTTGACTTCCTTCTTGCTCAGTTTTTTCAGGTCCTCAGGAGAAGCAAGGCCCCTCCAGTTGGGCGGGTCCTGCTCGAGCTCCAGGAGACGGGGCTCCATCTCCTCCTGCTGAGGGAAGGGGCCAAAAGCAGGGCCTGTGATGAGGCCGTCAGGCAACAATCCACCTTCTGCACTAAGAAAGACAAATGAAGGGAATTTTTTTTTAAGGGATACATACGTGTTAGGCATTGTAAATAAAACTGTTAAGGTTTCCAATTTCTGGATTCTATCAGTTAATGAGAAGCCCATTGTGCTGCTGTCTCCTGTGGACAGTGTGTGTATGAGTGTTTCTAAATGTGAGTGATGTTAGTCTTTGCCTTACAAGACTGATTGATGTGGGGAGGGTGAGAGGGGGTGAGAGGTAGAGGTTGACTGCAGGTCCACGTCGCTACGGGAGCGAGACTGCTTGGCCCGGGTAGAGCCACTACGGCGAGAGTGACGGCGCTCCACGCAAAGGCTCTCGCTGCGGCGTACGTTCCTGAATACCCAAGAGAATTGGGAGGGGTTGATGTAAGGGAAAAGGAAGAGGAAGAAGAACCAGAAAAGGAACGTAAATTGAACAAAAGTTAAAGGAATAGAAAGAGAATGAAAAAAGGAAACAAAAGAACAGGAAAATGAAGAGGTAGAAATGTGAACAAGAGTAAGGAAAGACCAGGGAATGAAAAGGGGAGGATAGAAGACGGGAAAAGGGGAAATAAATAAAAAGAAGAGGAAGCAACAGAAAGAAAAAGAAAGGAATGAGGGAAAGTAAATGAATTAGAAAAGAATAAAATAATTAGAAAAGAATACGGAAATAAGAAAAGGAAAATACAGGGAAGAGGACAGGACAGAGGGGTAATGAAGTAGTAGAAATATGGAAAGAAAATTAAATGATAGTGAGGTTAGAGACCACAGACCTAAGGTAATATGAACAGATGATAAACAAAAAATTGAACCGTGATGATGAAGAAACAGTAAGTGAAATGTTAAAGACAAATGATGTCAAAACCACTATGTAACATGATATTGGCACTAGATCACCAGGGAGATTCATTTACCTCTATCAGTTCAAAGACCCTTCTGGGATCCACATTAACAAACATCTCCAGCTCTTTCCAATGTGTCATTTAAGCATCTCAGTGCATTTGGACACCTCAATTATACTGATATAAAAATCTATTGGCTAAGAAGTGGGCTTCATTCGTGCAAAGCATCCCAAAAAGCAGATACTACCCTCAATCCCTAAAGCCCAAAAACCCGAGAAGAACCATACTTAGCCATGCAGTGAGTATGAGTGTCTGTGTGAGTCTAAATATGAATCTAAAGCTTAAAAACCATGACATTCCTTGTACAATATTTCCTACTGAATGAATAATAAAATGTAATGTAAACTGTGTTTAGTAAGAGATCAGTAGCAGTTGAGGCTGGCAGAAAATCCCAGAGACAATCACGCAGACCCACCTTGTCTTCTTTCTGTAAAAACATAGGGCGAACGAACAGTTACAGCATAACCGAGAACAAATCATTTAACAACAAACACTCAACCAAAATGTCCAACTATAAACCAACAAACCTCAACGCTACCCTGAACAAAATCTCAAGGCCAACAACAAAGCGAGACAGAGCGTACAACAACAGACACCAGCAACAAACAATGCTTCCATGTGAAGGACAGTTGCACGAGCAAAATAAAAATGCAAAGCTAATTCAATAATGCTAGTTTTATACCATATACTATAAACAGTAAGTAAAGGAGCAACATTGGGTTTTAAAAGGTACAGTTCACCCAAAATGTACAAATTCTGTCATTCATTACTCACCCTCATGTTGTTCCGAACCTCTAAATCCTTCGTTCATCTTCGGAACACAGATTAAGGTGTTGTAGAGTACCACGACGCATGCGTGTGCTTTCTCCTGAACGTAAACAACGCTGTTTACATTGATTATGTTGATAACGTTCTGGGGAAAGTGCGCGCATGCGTCGTGGTACTCTCTCAAAAATGGCGGAAGACGTTACATCAGGTAGAAAAATTGTTGAATAAGTTTTGTTATTTTTGTATACAAAAAGTATTGTCATAGTTTCGTAAAATTGAAGTTGAGCCACTGATGTCACATGGACTGTTTTTTCAATTTCCTCACTTTGTTTCTGGGTCTGGGAACATTCCAGCTGCGTTGCTGTCTATGGAGGGGCAGAAAGCTCTCAGATTTCATCAAAAAGACCTTAATTTGTGTTCCGAAGATGAACGAAGGTCTTACGGGTTTGGAACGACATGAGGGTGAGTAATTAATGACAGAATTTTTCGTTTTGGGTGAACTAAGTCTTCAAGTTATGTTTATGTTTGAAAACCGAAAGTTGCTGGTTCAGTTCCCACAAATAACTATCACCACTGTACCAAACTGCAGAACATCATTCATATGTGCACAGTAAGTCACTTTGGACGACAGCATCTGCTAAATATCTACCTACTAAATGAAGCAGCAAAAACAATCTTTCAAAAAGTTGGGCAGTCCTAATATTTGCACAAATTCAGACAGAATCTGCTTATTTTGATAGCGTCGTGCCTTGGCGCTGCGGGACATAGCGCTGACTGGATGCGAAGAAAGACTGCGGTAAGGATAAACTGTAAAATGAAAGCTAACAAAAATGACTGACACTGCAAAACATCAGGTGGGACAAGGAACAAACAGACAAAGAGGTAAAAAACAAAAGGAGGCGGCAAAATGCAGAGAAGAAAATGAAAGTGGGAAGAAAGGGAGTTAGGATAGGAGGGGAAAGGGAGGGAGGCGCGTATACGCAGTAAGGGATTGTCTTGGTCTTTGTTGTCCTTAAGGAGGGTAGCATATATTGCGGGCAGCAGCAGGAGCAGCAGCACAGAAGGGACACCGCACACCCCTCGAGACAAAGCAGGCAGGGAGTTTTTCCATCCTCCCTTAGTTCTGTACAACTTAAAATGTATGCTAAATGTTTTTCATTTTATTATTTGTTGTTTTTATATCTGCTCCTCATTTCTTCTCCTTTCTTACTTGCCACTGTCCTGACAGTCATCTGGAAGCATGTCAATGACAGAGAGTGGTTCGCAGATGGAGAGACTGCCACCAGTACTGACAGGAGATGCATCTCCACTGTCTGAGACTGGTTTGGGTTCTGAGCGATTGTTGTTGACACCTACAGGAGGAAAGAGACAACATTTCTGCACATGAAACATTAGGATGACATTTAATAATATCAAAGCCCACTTGTAGCCTTATTTATTTGTTTTGTTGTTTGTTTTAAAATGGATCTAGGCATCATCATATACCGGTACCATACCAGTTATCAGCCGATATTACAGATTTTTCAAAATATATTATTGCTATCAGCTCATATTTGAGATCTAATTGTACAAGAGTTGTTATTGTTAACTGAAACTAAAAACATTTAAATAATTATCACAAATTAATTGTAATTACGTTGCACACAATTTTTTTATATTTAGATTACCTGCTATCATCTTACACTCACTAAATTTCCTCAAAATGAACATTAGAATAAATATAAATAAATAAAAATGTATATAGTTATAAACAATTTTTGTTCTCATGTAGCCATTAAAATTATCTTAGTGTTTTATTTTGATTTATTTAGACAAAAGAGTACAAAATTAGGATATTAGCTATTAACTGGTTATTGGCCATAGCATGAATATGATTATTGGCTGGTCTGTATCGGCCACAATGTTCATATTGGTGCATCCCTGATTAAGTATGGTGGCAGTGCAGCTTTGTATAAATTATTTTCATTCAAATGTATATTTCCAGAAGACTCACATACATCATGTTAGTTGATTTCCCACATGTCCAATGTGCTTAAATCTAAAACACGTGAGAGGGATTTTCTGATCCTCACCCGTGTCACTCGGAGAGTCGGGACTAGGAGTCACACTGACGCTGATGATCAAATCTTCACTGCTCTCCGAGCCATGCGTGCTCAGTGACCCCGCTACACCAAGTTTCCGCCCTGAGGGGTTGCCGCTATCGCTTATGGACACTCGATGATGTGGGACAATTGGTTTGGTTTGCTTTACTAGACCAAGAGAAAGAGAGAACAGATAAGAGGAAGAAACACAAGCAACATGCCAAACATGTGCAATTATAAACAATTATCAAAGATTGACAGATGATCATTTTGTGGTTCTAACAAGAAGACATGACAGATGGACAACTAGATGAAGGAGAAGGGGGCAATCAGGAGTTTGATGCAACAGTGTTAGTCATTCATTGGGCAAGGGCATTTCAAGGCAAGGGCTTAATAAATGGGGACCCAAACACGAACAAAAAACACACAAAAATCTGTAAATTCGTAAGTACATCACCTGTGGTATATCAAGACCAATAAAAGATTTGTAAGCAAGCATACAAAAAAAAACACTTTTAAAAACATTATCACAACCAGTCACCTCAACCAGAAAACCAAATCAGATTTGCTAAAAAGATGGATAAGGAAATGAAAACTACAGACAAACCCATGTGTTTGAAATGGAACATGCAAACATGCATTAGATTTGATTAGCAAGGGAATGTACCATCCAAGAGGACAGAATCTACTCAAAGAACAGACCATAATACCTTCAAAGTCCAATCTAGTTTGCTTACCATCATCTGCAAGAGGAAAACATAGCAACATAAACAAGTTCCTTCTAAATTCTACATCCATCTTTGATCTTGCAGGTATTTCAGTAAATATATGCAGAATGTTTCTCATAAGCTACAGAAGCGCCTGCTGGTTTCTGCATACATTGGTCTCAATGATCTTAGCAGGTGTCTGAGATGTTATGGGTAATTAGTGTAAATGGTTGAATGCACAGTGAAATAATACAGGTTTGGTCAATGAGCGTGTGATGTAAGTAGGGCATGTGTTCTGAGGGAGAAGGATGAAGAGATTTTATTGAGTACGTACGGGTGAATTGAGGCAGTTTTTTGTCTATTTTGTTGGGTTTGTTGGTTCCCCATGGCTGTTCAACAGAAAATGAAACAATACTATTAGACAAGATAACACAAATTCAGTTTGTAAAATGAAAATCAGAGGAATTGTTGTATAATAGGCATATCATATAACCTTCAGCACAGAAGGGACAGAGGGCCTCCATCCTGACTTAGTCTTCTTGTTGTCAAGTGCTCTGGTCTTGACGCCAAGGTGCTTCATATAAAAGGCAACTGCTCCAAAGATGCAGTTACTGAAGGAAGTAAAAAGAACAGAACAGGTTACAAAGAGTATTGAAATTTGAATACTGAAAAAAGCCGCTTTATAGCTTAATGTGTCATCAGCACCACTTCAGCAACATAATTTTGCCAAAAAATCAAACAACAAGCAGTGTTTCTGTGACACAATTTAGGGTGGTTCATGACATCTTTAGTATTCTAAAACTCAGATGTCCCCAACATTTAATTACGAAATGCTTTATGAACACAAAGTGCTTAAAATTCACCATTACATGCATTGTATATATACAAATATTACTGCTTTTTTGGAATTAGTATTTCATGCTCATTAAGGCTGCATTTATTTGATCAAAAATAGAGTAACCATTTTAAAATTGTACAATATTATTCAAATTTTACAAATCACAAATGTAAACATTAAAACAGAATAATTTATTATGTAATATAATATGTAATTGATTTATTCCTGTAATGGTAAAGACATTCTCAAAAAATTCTCAAAAAACATTCCTCTAGTATTCAGTGTCATATGGTCATTCAGAAATCATTCTAATATGCTGATTCAGTGCTAAAGAAACATTTCATTATTATCAATGTTGAAAACAGTTGTGCTGCTTAATTTTAAGCTTAAGCTTAATTCTTAATTTTTGTGGGAACCATGATACATTTTTTATGATTCTCTGATGAATGGATTTTTTTTTACATTATAAAATGTATTTTCTGTCAATTTTGATCAAATTAATGTATCTTTGCAGACAAGTTCATTTCATTAAAACTTACTGACCCCAAAATGTTTAAATGGTAGAGCATATTTTTAGCCCTCAGAGTTCACTATACAAGAAATTATGAATGTCACAGTTGCAGTGAGACGGTTTGTGAGGTATTTTCCTCTGTGCAACTCGAGTCATGTGATCTGCGACTAGTCAGTGCAATCTCCTAGTGTATTATCAAATTGTCTAAGTACCTCTGAGGGTATCTTCAATTGGCATCAAGCCATTTTCTTCACTTTAAAAAAACAACATAATCTCCAATGAAAGAGGAGAAAGAGAGGAGTGACAGGGAGGAGGACTGGAAAGGGGAGGGACAGAAGTCTGGAGGAGGAGACTGTGCACATGTGCATGTCCATTGTCTCATGCACACATGGATTAAGTGGCACAGCTGTGCATGACAAAATGAACAACTGCAACAGCCGTATCCACTAACAGCCTTTCTCAGGACACATTGTGCACCATCTAACTTCAGCCTGGAGTTCTTTTCATAATGCATGCTTATATTGCATTTCTTAGCAATCAATTCAAACCAACCAAACAATATAAACTGTTATGAATGACTGATAACTACAGAAAAGTAAATATATACTTTTACAACTACATAAAATGGACTGTTTGATCACTTTAATTATATAAAAAAAATAAAAATAAAAAAAATACACACCAATCTATAATAAAAAAAATGATCACCGAAAAAGATATGCAACTGACTTATGCATTCTGCACTTAAAATAAAGATAAGATAAAGAAATAAGACTCACCTTTTGTCCTTGTCGGCAACAAGTGAGGGGCTGCAAAAAGCAAAACAGAAATAATTAAAGGGATATTAAAGGAAAAATGCAGCACAATGCCGGTCTAAATGACTCACCGCTTAAAGTTAAGTAACATTTTTTCTTCCTCGTTCTCGATTGGTTTTTAACTCTGTTTTAGGACGATGGAATCTAAAGGTTTCGAGCTTTTCCTGACTCAAAATGACAGTAACTGTTGTATTGTTTGTAGAATTCAAACTAATGAACATATTCTGTCACTTGCAACTATAAAATATAAAAAAAAAAAAAAAGAAAAGATCTACAAAAAATGGTGGTGCATCAAAAAAATGCACTCGGGCAAAGTTTTTGAATTCCAAACCAATGCAATGAAAGGGTCTCTTGCAAAACTAGATGTCTGAGCTACACTATCTTCTCAAACTGCAAAAACTACAATGCCACTCTCCTAAAGCACTGAGGATGTCTTTCGGTGATGTCCAGAAGCAAGCGAAGCACTCCGGCGGTGGAACTTGCTATTTAACTGTGTTTTTGCCTGATGCAACCGGCATGCAAGAACATGGAAATCGGATACTTATGTTTTCCTATGATAATAAAAGAGGAGGAGTGTGATAAGGAATCCCCAGTGTCTGTCCAATCAAAAACCTAGATCTGCCGCTCAGATTAAGAGTGCAGCCAATGAGAGCGCCTGTAAGTGAGGTCATTACTGTTGTACTGAGAGAGGAGAATGAATGAGAGAGAAAAAAAACAGCTGTGCGAGAGGAAGCGGATAGTGTTTGGGAAAACAGAGGACGATTGTGTGATAGCATATAAAGACTGAATACCCATATTGAGACCACTAGACATCAAAAGAATCCGTGTGAAGTCTCTGAGGACGCATTGTCTCTAATAATGTCACTGAATGTGTAAGACACAATGTATTCCATGCATTTTTTTGTCCATGCAGCCTCTATATCCCTTTACAATGTCATTTTAGTCTAGCATATATTAACTATCCTGTCTCACTGCAAACTGGCTTTTATCCCTCGCTCTTTTCCTCTCTCTGCTGGCCTCAAACGTGGCCCCTGCCTCATCCCCTTTTCCATCATTCTCTCTGGCAGAGAGCCAGAGAGCAGAGACTTCCTGCCAGCGTGGCATTTCTGACTCCATCCTCTCTCTACCACTTCCTCTCTCTTTGCCACCATTTCTTTCTTCGGGATTAATAGGACAGACTTAAAGTTGTAACATGGTGTGTTATTAATAGAAAGAAAGGGTGTGCCTACTGCAGGAATCACGACTGGTGAATGCTAAAACAATTGAAGTCTGAATCAAACGTTAAAGTAAAGAGACTGCAAAATAAATGCAATATGATGTAAAAACAACACATAATTCTGTCTGGCTGCATACTGAGCTTCTGATTCCTAAACAAATGGCTATTATAAGCTGGTTCTTTTAATAAATCAACTGTATCAAGATTGGCAATGTGTGTTCAACAGACACAGTTTTTGTCACTCATTTCAGAAAGTTTCAAGCCCTTACTTCTTGAAATTTTGATCATTATTGCTTACAGATAATGAACATCCACAATTCAGTGTCTCAGAAATTGAGAATATTACATAAGATCAATAAAAAAGGATATTTTAAACAGAAATGTCAGGCTTCTGAAAAGTATGTTCATTTCTATGCACTCAATACTTGGTTGGGCCTCCTTTTGCATGAATTACTGCATCAATGCGGCGTGGCATGGAGGCAATCAGACTGTGGCACTGCTCAGGTGTAATGGAAGCCCAGGTTGCTTTGATAGCGGTCTTCAGGTCATCTGCATTGTTGGGTCTGGTGTCTCTCATCTTCCTCTTGACAGATTCTCTATGGATTCAGGTCAGGCGAGTTTGCTGGCCAATCAAGCACAGTAACACCATGGTCATTGAACCAGCTTTTGGTACCTTTGGCAGTGTGGGCAGGTGCCAAGTCCTGCTGGAAAATGAAATCAGCATCGCCATAAAGCTTGTCAGCAGAAGGAAGCATGAAATGCTCTAAAATTTCCTGGTAGAAGGCTGCGTTGACTGTGGACTTCAGAAAACACAGTAGACCAACACCAGCAGATGACATGACAGCTCAAATCATCACTGACTGTGGAAACTTCACACTGGACTTCAAACATGGATTCTGTGCCTCTCACTCTTCCTCCAGACTCTGGGACCTTGATTTCCAAATGAAATGCAAAATTTACTTTTATCTGAAAAGAGGACTTTGGACCACTGAGCAACAGTCCAGTTATTTTTCTTAGCCCAGGTAAGAGCTTCTGACAACATTTCTGTTTCAGAAGAGGCTTGGTAGCCCATTTCCTGAAGATGTCTGAGCGTGGTAACTCTTGATGCACTGACTCCAGCTTCACTCCTTGTGAATCTCTCCCAAGTGTTTAAATCAGCTTTGATTTACAGTATTCTCAATCTTGGTCATCCCTGTTGCTTGTGCACATTTTTCCTAAATTTCTTCCTTCCAGTCAACTTTCATTTAATATGCTTTGATACAGCACTCCTTGAACAGCCCCCCCTTTCAGTAATGACCCTCTGTGATTTACCCTCTTTGTGGGGGGTGTCAATGATTGTCTTCTGGACCATTGCCAAGTCAGCAGTGTTCCCCATTATTGTGGTTTCAAAGAACAAGAGATACCCAGCATTTATACTGTATGGATGTCATTTATTGAAACTCAAATGTAAATATTCTAATATTTTGAGATACTGATTTTTGACTTTCATTAGCTGTACGCTCTAATCATCAAAATTATAACAAAAAACTTTTTTTAAGTATTTTACTTTACACGTAATGAATCTAAAATATATGAAAGTTTCACATTTTGAAATAAGTTACAAGAAAATGACCTTTTTCACCATATTCTAATTTTTTAGATGTACCTGTATGTGTACACACACACACACACACACACACACAATGAAATAAAATCAATGATTTTACAAGTTACTTTATTTACATTATAACAGTATAATTTTTTTAATAATAAGCAACAACTAAACATCTAATAATAACCGATATATTCTTTATTATTGGCAGCTAATCAATATTGTACTGATACACCGTGAATCCTTACGTAGTAAGAATAGCATTATAGCAGACAAATCTGATAAACTCGACTTTTATTGTTTTGTTTGTCCTTTTTGTTCAGGGAAAAGAGCAGCATGGTGATTGCACTATATATCTCCTAAATATCTGTGTCAAGAAAGACAAAAATGATATGGGTTTTGAAACATGCCCATTTCAGATAAGCAACCATTTAAATTTTGCCTTACATTTTCAAAAGGTGACTGAGTTGCATCAGTTTAGGCAAAGAAAGGCCCAATCCACAACAAAATAACAATTTTAGAGCCAAGAATGAAGCTTTGTTGGATACATCAGCTGATCCTCAGAGTTAATTGAACTGCATATAAAGCACAACAGTGAGTGAGTGGAGGGAATTCTGATTCTGCTATTATAGAATTCACTGCATGGGTTCAAACAGCCCAGCAGCAAGAAGATCCTGTGCAATATATGACATTCAATAGGCATCACTTAGCAGCTGGTGAGTGAATATCGACAGAGACTCAGGGGTTCTGATCCGCTGTGAATGCAGATTTGACAATAGCTGTATTCTGTCTAAGCGAATCGAGAGGGAGAAGTGTTTGAGATTCTCTTCCTTACATGGTGTTTGTTTCAGCAGGCCACAAAAAAAAAAAAAATATCATACAGCAGATAGTTAGAAATCAGGCTTGGATTATAGGCTAGGCACTGCGGAGGGCAGCAAAAGGCAAAGGTCTGGCTCTGTTTCAGACAAGACCAGAGCACCTGCTGCTTCTCTCTCAACCATGACAAGAGAGTCAAAGAGAAAACAGATACACTGAAAACTGACAGATGGGCTAATTCCAGCAACTAGGGATGAATTAATACCAATTCTGGTAGTAATAGACACACATGAAATGTACCATGAAAACAGTTCTTACTTGGCCTCTACCATCTTTTCCAGCAAGGTTTCAGCTACTGCCTTCTCCTTCATATCCATGGGGATGCGGTCGGTTGGACGATGGGATTCCACATCACTTAGTTCACGCTCATAGGGAGTCATTCCCATCATCCTCTTCTGCCTAATGTGGGAAACAAGTACAGGTAAACAGGTATGGTAATCGAGCACCAGGGATAGATGAGTACTTGTTACCAGGGCCTGAGATTTAGATTTTCCAATACTTTACAAAAATGTAATCTTATATACATTTTTAAACATAATGTGCATTGTGAAAGCCAAGTGCTCCAGGTTCACTTTATTTTGAAATGCACTTTTGGGCACGTGACTCTCACCTGAAGTCCTCCATCTGCCGCAGTATCTCTGTACTCTGCATAAACTGTATGTCTTTAACATAGCTTTTTGTTGTTCTTCGCTGATCAATTCTGGATGCGATCTGAAGGACCACAGAGAGAGAGAGATAAATGCATTTTATGTAACTACAGCAATAATACAATATTAACATTAAGTGCCGGGATCTGATTCGGGAAGAAGTTCACTCACCCAGTTCAGAGGCTATGGTATTTGGTATAGGTACTTTAAGAATCTGAAAGAGAGAAGGAATGTGTTGGAAATACTTCAATCCAAAACCTTGAAAAGGACCAAATCAGGGCTCAGCATTAAGGATTTGTTATGCTGGTAGTTATGAAGTAGTTCATGTTAGAATATTTATAGAATGCATATTTATAATATTTTATTTTTTTAAATAAAACAAAATAATTCATGGTATTAGCATACATATATAAAAGGAAAATAATAAACAAATTACAATTAACTCCAGATTTTAACTAAAATAAATTTAATTATATTAAGTGTGGAGGACATTATAAACTATAAGTTAAATGTTTTATATTTTGTATACCTCCAGTGTTACATGTAATACATTACATCACCACCAGAGGTCACAACAATATAAATAACAAGATATCTTCTATTTAATTTATGCTCAGTCGACACCTCCATAGCCCTAATGTCAACTCAAAAAATGTGCAGAGAGAGAAATATTCAAAAGAAAAAGAAAGACTCAACATAAAATTTAAAGCAAAAAAGGAGCCATTTATCAGGGGAGGTCATTCCCATGGCCCAAAGCAGGAAGTCAGGGTCGGGCAAACACTCAGACGAGAGACGAGAAAGAGGACATGTCTGAAGGAGGGATAGAAAATGCAGATAAAAAGTTACATTGGACAGAAGGGGGCAGGCAGACGACTGGAGGGAAAGGACAAAAACTTTGAACAATGAAATGCGGTCTAAACAAAGATAAATTGAGGGACAAACAGAAAACTGGTAACATACTGTCCATTTCTAATGAATGAATGTCAGATTTATTCAAAATATAGTCAGAAGGAACCATAACTCTAACCCATACCAAATTTGACATGAAAAAGCATAACAATAAAAATAGATTAAACCCCATTACTGTAAAGTAAAACAGAATTAAGATTTCAGTCAGTTTAATGCAAATTACAAGCTATCTGATGATATAAATGTAAAAAAATAAATTAAACCGCTTTAATTATTTTGTAATTCTTATTTACAGTTTTTATGGCCTCATTTAAAAAAAAGTTACATGGAACATTTGAACTTTTAAAAACTTTTTACATTTGGTTTTATGATTTATAATTTAAAAGAAATTACGGTAAATATCTTTACCAATCTCTTGTTTTTGCTGCACTTGTCTTTTAGAAATTTCAAGTGTCATTTCATCTTAATATGCCTCATTATTTCAGAAAACAATATACTAAAACATTAGACCGCTTTCTTCACTTTGAAAGAAAATACGCTTAAAGAAAAGGCTGACTGGACAACAGATCACCTGTGTGATAAATAAAATACAGCTTCAAACAAATACACAGCATTCCTTTAGGGGTCTAATAACAAAAACATAGACAATGAAACGAGGGCTGGGCTGAAAAGTGTGACAGAACAAAGAGGCAGACTTGTAAAGTGATAAACAAACTTGACAGCTCAATGTCTAGCACTCTTCTTGTTCACATACCGCTCCTTTTTCCAGGAAAGTGTTGTAGAATTCTCCAAAGTGCTTCTTGGTATCTTTGGCATTGAAGTTCTTGAAGAGGTCAGCATGAAGGTAGCATAGCTAAGACGAGGGGAAAAGAAGAGAGAGATCGAGTGAGGGAGATTAAAGAAAGACAAGCGCAACAAAACTGACAAATTTAGACACCAAGAATCGAGGGATAGTAATATGTGGCATGTTAAACTATAGTTGGATTTGAAAGCAAACATAACTTGTCAAACTAATATTTAGGTTCACAAAAGGAAAAAAGTATTGGGTAAGATGTCCACCATTTTTTTTGCCATGACTACAGATATCACTAAATCTAATTTAATGAGAGGTTATGCTCTAAATAATTAATATATTTTTCTGAACATCAACATCTGTGAGATTTATCCTATTTGAACAGTTTTGAGGTTAAATGAAGAAAGAGATGAAGGATTTGGGATTTGGGAGACGGTACCTGGGGTAGATCACATTGGCTGCATGCCAAATAAAGAAAGAAATACTCATGCATTAAATCACATGAAAAGGGCTCTCTCTACATCCATGACACCCCCACGCTTCTCCAAACACACACATAACATTCATAGCTGAACAAGGGGTACTGTAAGAAACACATGAGCCTCACATACTAAAGTAAATGCATGCATGTGCTCTGACAAAAATTCTTATCAAGTTCTTACCACAGGAGCAGTGTCAAACTGTAACATGATATGATGAATGAAGACCAGGAGGTGGGTGGGCCTGGACTTCAACAGTTCAATACTGTTAAAGTGACTGCACTGATCATCCACCATCTGAGATAAAAAAAAAAGTGATGAATACAAATTAATAATAAAACATACAAATATATTTTTGTAATATTTCTGAATTAAGTCTTTTATACTTACAAAATCTGCATTTATTTTATTAAAAAAAATACAAAAACAGTAAAACTGTGAAATATCATTTAAATAACTCTTGAATGCATTTTAAAATATAATTTATCCCTATGATTGCAAAGCTGAATGTTTATCAGCCATTACTCTAGTTTCACATGATCCTTCAGAAGTTACTCCGATACGCTGATTTGATGCTCAAGCAACATTTGTATTATCAATGCTGAACTGTTGCGCTGCTAAATAATTTTGAGGAAACCAAGAACATTTGATGAATAGAAACTTAAAAAATTAAACATGATATTCTGTAGTTTTGTCTCATATTCATCTTTTAATCATATTTGCAAATGTCTTGACAGCCAACAGAGCAATTTTGTCTTAACTGGTCCAAAACTTTTGGAGGGCACTGTATGTATATACACACATATTCTCTTTTTTTACACTTCACATTTGCTTATTGTCACTTTAAAAAAAAAAAAAGCACCCTTACTGAAAAATATTAATTTTCTTCAACAAAAACTAAAATTGCATAGTGGTGTATGATTGTCACAGAGCTGCCCTCTGTCCCCTCTGCCTAGCCCTTTTGGCATTAAGACATGAACACATATTTGGGTTTTAAAAACTCTTTATTTACCTTAATGTGTCAGCGAGTTGGAGAGATGAATTATACACACACGTACACACCTGCATACTAAAATTATTGGACATTTAAGTTCTTATAAACTGTTGCCTATTACCTGAATCAGCATGTATAGTGGCGGCCATCTTGAACTGAGTAAAAGACCCAATAAGACTTTTGTCAGCCATTTTATACCTTTCCATCCTGGGGCGTGGGAGATACCAAGTATGAGTGGAAAGGGGTGGAAAATCTTTCATGAGTTCTTGCATTTGACTTTCTATAATTATTGTTGAATTGAAATTATGGTATATTATGCTATTGATATTGGTGGAGTGAAGGAAATTGTGTTATTCAGTGTTTAATCATTTTTATGTGATATTACTTCATATTTTCATGTGATATTGCAGCTCCTGAGAAATGGTTGAACCCATGAGTATAAATTCTCACGTAATGAAGCAGTCAGCAGGTCATTGACTGGTGTGTAGTAACTATAGAGGAGTATTCTTATTGAATCATTGTAATCCCTGAACCAAGTTTTTTTTTTTTTTTTTTTTTTGCTTTGAAGTTGATTTTTATTGTCTTCCTTAAGGGATTTTCCCCAATGGAACTTCATGTTTTTGCACCGGGGAGCACTCCGCACTTTATTGGCTTGGGAAAAATGAAATAAAAAGAAGAATCTGGCATTCAACGTCCTCCATTCATTGTTTGAACAACTTTAGACGGTGCTCCTAGCTGCACCGTGACAATGATCCTAATAGATACAACCAATACTTTAAGGCTTGTCTTATTTATATGATAATGTGAAGCTAAGGACCAGGATTTTGTTGATGAATGCCACCAATTGTTTTAGGATAGCACTATTATTTAAAACATTTGCACATTATTGCATTGCATTTACACTGCTTCTGTACTACGTTATAAACTGTGTAAACAACTTTTTTAAGAATTCCATTAAATGTATTTCTAATCAGTTATATCGGTTTCAATTTGAAATATACATGAGAAAAAAGTCAAATTATTTCTACCTCAAAGATTCTAAAATAATTATTAAAGATCCGGAATCTTCACTATTCCCATCCCTACTAGATCTGAGCTAATGCATCACTCACAGGTTGCTCGTCATTCTCAAAGTCTTCATCCTCTGCTCCAATTATGTCCATGGCTGGATTTGAACTCTGAGCACCTGATGGCCCGTGCTGTCGAGAGACAAAGATGAGATGAAGAAAGCATTAATAGACAATCTTATGAGACAACGTTTGTAGGATTTGCTTTTTAGACTGAGTGACAAAATGGAAAGTTCCATTACAGGACGTTAAGGATGACCCGATGGCCCAGGGCTAGACTTCAACTTTTCGACAGAGAGAAAATGTAAGATCAAATTCAATAGAGGAAAAAGTAAAAAAAATATTACAACCAACTTTAATACTTCACACAAACCTAACAAAGAAGAACAGTTCTTTCCACACTACAAAAATAATCATGGATTAAAAAGAAAGCCCTTAACAAATGTTACATGCTACACATAAAATTATACTGCCATTATGTGATCATTTCTAATTAAAAGAGAAGAATTGAACACATTGAGTAGCTGCCACAAACATTCTGACTTGAGGCTAAACTAAAACATTCATGTTTTGAACCAGAGCTCAGGGATCCTAGAAGAACATTTATACACGGAGAATATTCATACTCCAGCACCTAAATGCAGCGCATTGTTTCACACAAGATATCACAGGCAAAACTGTGATCATATTACCATTTCTTTCTACCTGTTGACAAACTTCAAATCAAACAGAGAAATATTCCATAAACCAGTCCAATGAATCTTGGACATTGGCTGTGTGTGTGTAACAGTGTTCTACTGTGAGAGCTGGCGAGAACAAATTTCGTCTGTCGCTGTTGTGCAATAATAATAACTCACTCAGTGGAAAGAAGCTGAAAATCCACGTGCACGTCGAATTCAACAGACTAACAGTGTTTATTTTAGTAGAAACAAACAAGCAATTGTGACGAACACTACAAGCAAAAATTGAGCTAGTTTTTTCCCTGTACAAATATTTTAATCTCAGATAAAACGTGCACGTGTTTACTAAATATTCATAGATCAGTCAAAAATGTATATTGTCATCATTTAATCCCCCTCATGTCGTTCCAAACCTGTATCAAATAGCAAGTCATACAGGTTTGGAACAACATGACGGTGACTAAATGATGACAGAATGTTCATTTTTAGGAGAACTACCCCTTTAAGCAGAGATAGATATCAACATAGATCAACATTTACTCATGTCAGAGCAACACACAGCAGTGGTGCTTTGTTCCGAATGAATTAGTGTTTTTGAACAAAGCAGTTGAATAATGGATTCAGTGAATGATTCATAAACAGGCCGTCACTTGTTGCCACCTACAGGCATAATACAGAAAGCAGAAAGAGACACTACAGAGATGGTCGTCCATAACAGTGTCTCACATCTCTGCTATGTTTACCACTGTATGGCCCAGACTCCACTAGACCCCCACAGAAAGGTCAGACCCCCTCGGGCTGGTGAGAATATGGAGGAGTGTAGCTCATGGCAAAAGACACAGAGAAACGAGTCAGCTGTGCCGCCCCACCTACTACAGCACATTCCTGATTTTACTGAGCATCCAGAAACATTCACGTCTCGGCAGCTGTAACGTCTGACAGTGTATGCCACTGAGGGCATTCGTTGTCCTTAATCTGATGTGATTTTGATCTAATAACACAAACAAAATCTCTCTCATTACCCTTCAATAATACACATGTCATATACAAATGGATTTAATAAACATTAATATACATTTTTGTGTTCATTGTTATTAAAACAAATGCACCTATTAGATTTCATGTAAATATTTCTGAATCTACCAAGTCCCAGTAAGTCAGTAAGTCATAATAAAAAATGATATATTTAATTATTATTTATTAATGAATATAATAGTAAATAATAATACATTTAAATTATTAAATATAAATATATATATTCCATTTATTATTCAATAATACTAAAAATTCCCAAGCACATTGTACTAAATTTGTACCAAAGCCTAAATAAATTATCAATTATAAGGAAAATATTAATTTATTCATTCAAATATCTTAAATATATGTGTTATTTAATATATATTATATTAAATAACACATTTAATAATAATAAATTGCAATCATTTTCTTAAAATAAATATATGTTTAATTCTCACACTTTTTTTCCCTGTAAAAATGTTCAGATTCCAAAGCACATCGTAAATTTGCATTACAACCAAAACAACTGATTAATCAATTATCAGGAAAATATTATTTTATTAAATCTAATAACTTTAAAACACAGAAATACATATTATAGTTAACTATATAATATTACATACTAAATTATACAACTAATAATAAAACTAATTATAATATTATAAAATGTAATTAATGAAGGAATTTTTTTTTAAGCACCCCCTGAAACCCCCTCGAAAACTCTTGCTCTAGTTGGTTTTGTAATAATGGTGGAAACTGATTACGCCATCTCTGTTACCAATTCACATGCAGGCCCCTTATAAGAACATCAAGAATGAATGGAAACAAACAAATACGAGCAGCTTCTGATGCTTTTACCCCGTTATGGGCATCTTTGTAATCCATGCAGTCGTAGGTCGCACCAACAACGGTTAACCGAGCTCCTGCAAAGACACATATCATGAAAGGCTGGAATGGCGTCCTTTGTCAACAAGACAAGCAAACACAAACAAAGCGGAGCACATACAAAAACACTCCCATGAGCAAAGCCGATTGGGCCATCCGATACAAATATACAGAGCGGAGAACAACAGCATCAAGATCAGCCAATAAATCAATAACAGATACCCCAGATACAGCCTATCAATGAGAATAACAGTGCATTCAGTTCTCAAATGTTGTGTTTCTTGTCCTCTGCACTGGAGCAGTGTGATAGCACAGGCCTAAAATAACTGCTAATGGAGCTGTGTTTGTGTTCGGGTTTTATCGGCTGCTTTAATCAGCCAAGTCTCTGAGATCTTCAAAGCTTTCCAAAGAGCAGCGTCTACAGTGCAACACGAAAGAGAGAGAGAAGTGGGTGTAATTTCAGGAAACGATCACAGACATTTTTTGTCAACCTGCCTGCAAAAGTCATGTTCAGAGCAACAGAGAGCATAAAACAAAGGAAAAAGACAAGGAGGGACAAACACATACACAAGTGTATGACACACAAAAGCGTAAGGTGAAAAGATGTATGCCACTTTCCACAAGTCGGTTACACTCTGGTGTCCCATGATCATTTCAATGAATTACAGACACAAATATGATGCTTTAATTTGTAGAGAGATCTAATTAGTGCTCTTTTATTTTCATCCAACATGTGTTCCATGTAATATTATAAAATGTATAACTAATCAAGCATGAACAGTAACTACTGTAAAATACAGAAATGTATTGACCTTTAACTCTAACAATTAAAATAATACAAAAGGACATCAAAATAATACAAAAGCTAAGTCGTTTTGATCGGTTTAACTGATATTAAAATAATTTAAATTTACAAAATGTATAAAAGTTAATTTAATTTAAGTAAATAATTTTTTTACTGATAGAAAATGATTTTGCTAAATAGGAAGAAAGGAATGAATAAATAAATAATGGTTTCAAACTATTTAGACAAGTATCAAATAAAAATAAATAAATAAATAAATAAACAACATGTCGGTACAAACAGCCTCGTGGGCAGCGCACCGATCTATAGTGCCATTGCGCTTTGGGCATTCCGAGTCCCAGCTTGTGGACCTTTCCCGATACTAGGGATGCACCGAAATGAAAATTCTTGGCCGAAGCCGAACTAAATTAAACACTGGGCCTAAGGCCGAATACGTTTTTTTGCATTTTTTTCTCCCCCATGTAGGTCTATTTTGACATTTTTTTTCACTATTGCATAAATTAAATAGCCAAAATCGACTTTTTACTGTTTTGTCCTGCTTTTCAAAAAACTAAATTTGCTTAACACTGAACATTTGTATACATCCTATCAGACATTATACCAACAAAGCACAATTCAACTTAAAATTAATGAATTAGTAAAATAATATTTTTCAGATCCCCTTCCTGAATCAGGCATGTATTTTTTTTATGAACAAATGACAGGTTGCCATGAGGACATTTTAAGTTTCTGTAGCCTATGTACATATTATATGACGATCGTTTTACTCAAATGAAACGGTCAAATGCTCATGAAGTGACTCTCCGAGCAGTTCTGGGGATGTTGTTCGTGTTTTTATCTCCTCATTTAGTGAGACGGCAGACGCTGAAAACCCCGCAAGCAGCAAGCGCTTCAGTATGTATGTGTGCAGTAAATGAAACCGCACGTCTGTGTCATTCATTAACAGAGATGCAGAACATGCAGGATTCATATTTAAATAGTGTTTTGCGGCTTAATATTTATAGATACTAGTCCATAGCGCAGTCGATTTAATGGACCTACTTTTGATTAATTCATCCAAACTTCGACAAATTCCATGACATTCAGTTATATGATAAATTCCATTATATGACTGCATTCCGCAATTGACGCATTTTCCGCATCGCGACATCATAGCTTATATTGAGGTGTTTTGCAACTTCAGTGTAGTGGATTGTGATTTATTGCAACTAGGATGCACCGTTGACGCCAAAGATCGGAACCGGCCGGTTTTTGCTTAAAATGCAATCGGCAACCGGGCGGTTTTTTGTCTTTTTTCGCCGATTTTTCGAAAGTGCGAACATGTCATTTGTTTGGAAGACATTCGCAGGAGCACAACAAACACAGAAAAACAGATACAATGAATAACAACCGTTGGTGTAACATTACTGGCACACAAATAAGAGCCGCTTCCTTTGCTGCTCTAGCTGAAGTTGCTAGTGATGGGTCGGTCTTGAACGATTCATTCATTTTGAACGGATCTTTAATGAGACTCGAAAAAAGCGATTCGTTTGGGAGTGATTCGCTCAGTTAAATGCGCACCATCCTAAAGGTTCTGTACTGGAATTAGTTCACCTGTTTGAGTCTTCGGTTTTTCAGTCGTTCGTTCATCGCACTATGCTATGCAGTATGAGCCGGAAAGATGATTGATTAGTTCACTTTTTGAGTCTTGGGTTTTTGAGTCGTCCGCTCATCTTGAATGAGACTCAAAGGTCCGAGTCGGTAAAATGATCCGAACTTCCCATCACTAGAATTTGCGCGGCCATTCTGTCCAGCCGCCTGCACAAGAATAGACCGTGAACAGTTGTTCAGCAGCTTCTCACGTGTTGGATGAGAAAAGAAACAGACCAACTTGTGACAAAGCTGAAATGCTACTTTTGTAAAGAATAAAACGCGTTCAAACGTATAAAAGTCAGTTCTGTACAAGATTATTATTTTTATTTTACCTTAAAATTACATTGACTTAATTCGGTTTAACAAGCACGAGCTGTAGCATCTTTGTTTTTGCTGTTGCACTAAACATTATTTGATTTAACATTTTGGAATAATTTATTTATATAGCCTACTTTGGTTTTATTTAGTTTCACTGGTAAATACCTTTTTCTTTTACACCAATTTTAAAATGACAACAAATGTTGATTAAGTAACATCTTTGTTTGGACTGTTGAATGTGTGTTGGTTGTGTTGTTTAGATTGTAACTATGCAAATGTTGCCTTTAATTTCACATGGTTAATGTTTTCATTTAAGGCCAGTTTTATGTAGTTTCAACCCAATTTAAAAACCATCTTGGTCCATCTTCAACTGGGGTGGCAAATGAGAGGCAGAATTTGTAAAGAT
Organism: Gymnocypris eckloni scoliostomus; assembly: GCA_027564155.1. Classification (NCBI taxonomy): domain Eukaryota; kingdom Metazoa; phylum Chordata; class Actinopteri; order Cypriniformes; family Cyprinidae; genus Gymnocypris; species Gymnocypris eckloni. The sequence goes on from CM050424.1 coordinate 3,872,318, forward strand.
GCTTGTTTGTTTTTTCTAATAAAATATATTGATAGGCATTTAAAATTAGTTTAATATGCTATATCCATTAAAATAAAAGCTTAAGAACATTTTGAATTTTAAATAATTTTAATCAAAAACTTGTGACACAGCCACTTATGTCTATGTCATATTGAAGTAACACCACAGACGTAATTATAACACCACAGACCTTATAATGCAAGTTACTAAAGGCTCTGTGTTACCAGAAAAATACATTAACACCAGAGACAGTAACACCACATACAAATCAGCTAAGACTTTTCTAAAATGGAGGCTACCATCATGATGATTTCAAGATCAGACATTTTGGAAATATCAACATGTATGTATTTATATATTTTTTAATTAAAATATGCCAGATCTGCAAGTTATCAACATAACACCACATACACTAATGACAACACATGAAATTGTCAGAGATTCAGCTAACTTCAAAATTTATAAGAAAGAATGTACTCCCCATGCACCCTTCAGATCAACCAGCACCTGCAGTGACCGTTACACATAGGAAGTAGTCCAAATAGAATTCTCCCTTTTCTTAAAGGGGTGACATCCATTGTTGAAACACCACAGACATGAATTTGGGGGGCAACTTTTTTCTTAAATATATTATACATGTTAAATAAAATCTATATTCACTATATAACCACTTTATTTGTGTTAGAATCTTTCATTATTTCTTGTTGGTTGCTTAAAGGAAAACAAATCGGTATCGGAATCGGCCAATTTGCTAAAAAAAAAATCGGTATCGGAATCGGCCACGAAAAATCATGATCGGTGCATCACTAATTGCAACTTTAGCAACGTCTGCTGCTGAAAGACAACTGATGCGTGATCTCTGAGGCAGCTCCAGTTAGCATGTGCTTTCGGTGTGAGACTGCCTTCAGTTTTCCGCATTGATTGGTCGGACTCGTGACTCTCTACATATCAGATGAGCGGTGGGCGGAGATTGCTCTCAGAGATTGAGAGATCGCCTCACTCTCACAGAGTGTTGAGCTCAGACAGGCTGCATCGAGCCAAATAGTGCATTTAAACATTAAATAATTTCACCTGTATTATTTATTCACCAATAAATAATGTCACCTGTAAATAGTATGTTTGTTTGCATAATAAAAAAAATTATAATAAAATATCGACAAATCGGTTTTGAAAATGGCCGATATCGATAATCGGTAAAATGCTTAATATCGGCGCCGATAATCGGTCGACCCCTATGTGACACTCTCTCTCACACACAAATACACGTGCGCACACACACACACACGATGCGCAAAACTCCACATTTGAACAGTCAATAGCAAATACTTAAACTAATAACAAAACATACAGTCGCTGATTCAGATGCGCCAAATTGTCATAGAAAAGTCAGAATTACCTCTCCTAGGTTCACAAAACTGTCTACAATAAAATACGTTGTTGTTTAGTTGTAAGTAATCTTAATGATTCCTAAATGCATCAACACTACTGCGGTTACTGAAACATCGCCTTCTTTCCTCACGTAAACATTTGGGCTGCATTATGCAAATATTTCCACACCGTGAAGTAGACATGTGGGGCGTGTTTGAATGAGCCGGTTTAGAGGGCGTGACAGAATCTTAAATTTGATAAATAATATGTCTTTGGTTTTGAGACTTTAGTCTTTGCAACTTCAGGGATTGTATCTATGCACAATCAGCTTGTCACACTCCAAAGAGAAAGGAAAACTTGAAATCGCATCATATATGACCCCTTTAAGAAAATGGGGGAAACTGCTAGTGATGATAATTTCTCCATTTTCATGACATTGCCCTTTGTCACAAAAAGGAAACACCACAACATCAGCTGCATAATAACGATAACACTAAAAAGAGGAAGAGCTAGCAAGAAAAGCAAGAACAGATGAAGTCATTCATGCATACATGTTATAACAGAGGAAAGCACATCTTATTTCAGAGAAAACAAGTAAAGTGAGAAGAACAGTGATGCAGGATGAGAGAGACACTTATAGATAAAAAAGAAGTGGGTAGAAAAGAGTGGAGAAAAAAAGAAAAGTCATACCACTCTTCTAGGCATTAAAAGCATAACTGTAAAATTCATGAAATTTCAATATCACTCAGATTACATGTTAAAATGCAGTTTTGATAAATGATAACCTAGAAGACATTTAAACACACCCACAGCTTTCAATAAATCATCTCAACAGCTGTCAGGATCAATCAGCAAGCGTTAAACACAAACTCTCTTAAAGCACGAGAAGATGATCTGCATGTTCTCCAGAGACAGTGTTTCTTCTCAATTTAACAGAGAATGAGAGTGTGGAGGCACTGGGGTGTTACAGGTGGGGTTAATGAGGTCTATTGCTATCTCCTCTAAAGTATGTAAAGACTGCGCTCTCTTTCTCTCTCTGGTTCTCTCTGGACTGTAAAGTATTTCAATACTGCAGGAGATTAGAGATCTCTGAGCTTCTCTCAGTTGCTCCGAGAAGAGCAGAGGAAGGGTGGCGTCAGGCATGTGGCCTCGCCTCACTGACCATGAGAGCAAAGTGAGCAAGAGAGAAACAGTTTGAGGATGTAAGAACTGTAAGGATGTGTGACTGAGAGGCGTTAACCTCTAACAAATATCACCATTTTCTTTTCGTTAACTTCAGTAACTTAGTTATTACTTCAGTCTTCAGTGTCACATGATCCTTAAGAAATCATTTTAATATGCTTATTTGGTGCTCATGAAACATTTTCTTATTATTAGCAATGTTAAGATCAGATGTGCTACTTAATATTATTGTTGAAACATTGATAAATATTTATAATATCAATATTTTCTATCCCCTAATCCAACTATTAAACGTGACACTTAAAGAAGGTTTCTGCATTTTTAAATTTTCAAATAAATAGTTTAGTATGCTTAAGCTGTTTTTCTTGAGTTGCCCAATAAAATAGCCCATCATATCTGCGTTTCCACTGTCGGGCCAAAAGCAGGCGTACTAGTGCGTGCCAGGGCCAGTCGCGTTTCCACTGTCACTTCGGGGCTTGATCGTGCCTCGACAGGGTTTTTCCCCCTGACGAAAACCTTGGGCCAAAGCAGGCCAACTGGGGCTAGAGGAGTGGTTATGAACAAAAGCAAAGTTTCTACGTGTCTGGAGAGTGTTAGCACCATGGATTATTTCATAAAGTTAACAGCTATAACACCAACATTAAAGTCTTTTACAATTAGTTTAGCTCAACTCACTTTCAAACAGCAGCTAGTGTTTGCAATGACTTCTGTTTGAGATCCGATGTGGATTGTGATCACCATGCAAGGCAGAAATATTTATAAGTGATGCAAAAAAATAAGTGATGTGTTCCTGTGGCTCAGTGGTAGAGCATTGCCTTAGCAGCGCAAAGGTTATGGTTCAGTTCCCAGGGAACACATACTGACAAAAATGTATAGCCTGATAAAAGCATCTGCTAAATGCATAAATGTAAATGCAAAAGATATGCACGCTAGCCATTAACGTTATAAACATGGTGAATACGACAGAAATCAGATATCAGCTTCTCATTCTCTATCAAAATCGTGTATTTTTTAGCAACCGAGATTTTTATGTCATAAAAATATAATAATGTGTTTTGTTCGAGCTCCCCGCTACTCAGGTCGTATAAAAAAAAATATATATATATATATATATATAGAAATGATCATTCTTTCTAAATGTGATGTATACGGTGACTACAAATAAACAGAAACAGACTCACTGAATAATATGTGTCCTCTTTCTCCTGTGAAATAACGGTTCATACCGCTGTGTGACTAATTTTCAATCCTGATAAAGTAATTAATTATGATCAATGTATCGCTTAGCTAATTAATATAAAACATTGATGCTTTTGGATTTAAATCTTTTAAGCATTAAAACAAATGGCCACTTTTATCATGTTCGTTTTGTGCCAGTTCCAGTGGCTTATTTCTTATAACTCCTCTTTGTTGGTGAAATGATGGGGTTGCGCGACGTTGTTCCTGAGAAGCATGTAAAGGGCAGGTTTTAGTGAAGCGCAGCGGAGCTTCTGGCCCAACGGTGGAAATGCATTGTGATTTTGGGCACAGTGCTACAGGCCCTACAGTGGCTAATTATAGCATTTTTATGATTTACTACCTTTGTGGGGACATTTGGACCTCACAATGTAGGTTAAACCAGTACACACACACACTTTTCAATCAAGCCCCAGGTATAGTAATTGTAATGCTTGAAACACTACTGATTGTGAGAAAATGAGAAAAAAAAAATCTTGTCACTTATCTTCTCCTGCTTTCTTCAGCTCCAACTTCCCATCATTGCTAATAGACATAAACGTTGCCTGGAATATCCCAGAGGCGCGCGTTCTGAACATACTTTAAGGCAATCAAGAGCCATTTCACTTTTAATTTCTTAAAATACCAATTCATGGATAATCCGCAAAGTAGCCTGTTACATAACAGGATATATTTCAACCATATATATTAACTGTACATTTTTAAAACGCCTGTAATATCTGTGGCATCCAGTCCTTCCACTTTCTTCATTTTGTACAAACTCATGTAAGAACATCACACATATTCTAAAATACTAACACCATGTTGTTCTATCAACTTACAGCTGAGGTCAAAAGTTTACCTCCCCCTTTCAGAATCTGCTAAATGTTAATTATTTGACCAAAAAAAGAACAGCAGGCAGTTTAACTGTTCAGGACAAACAAGGGACTAAATATAAACAACTATCACTAAATATATTATATATTATATAAAATGTATTAAGATGTGTACATTAGTTAAAACAATGGAAGTAAAATATGTTATTACTTCTTACTTGGTGGTTCATCACCTGTGTAAACAGATTTAAATTGTTCTTGAAAATAGTACAAGAAATCTAAACCAACATGAATACAAACAGCGTTTTATTTATTGTGGACTAGTGTTGTCAAAAATATCGATATTTCGATAAGTATCGATACTGAAATATCTGAACGGTACCAATACTAATTTTCCGAAGTATCGATACTCGATCCTAGCCGAGCTGTCACTTTCACTTCTCTCCAAAGGCTCGTTGACAAACACAAACACCACGTGACCGCAGTGCCTGTCACGCGTGTCTCGCCTCATTCGCTCTGGTTAAATAGCAAAAGTGAAGTGAATATAAAGATGGTGAGTGCGGCTTGTTTCTAACAAGCAAAATATGTTTGCTTCTTAAATCAGACGGACTGAGATGCAGCGATTACTACTTGGACGGACTTCTTAAAAATGCAAATCAACTCTGTCAGCAGGAGACGCTTAAAAGCGGGAGAAATCGTAATGTTAACGTTAGAGGTTTGCGCCCTGTAACGGCTGTAAACTGAGCGCATAAACGCTGCTTTATCAGACATATAATATGCAAGATGAAATGAAAATGACATCAAACATTTCCTAAAGACAGTGTTCCTTCAAAAATACAGTGATATAAAAACACCTGCGCCTGCTTTTAATTTTTAAACATGCATTACGTGCTCATGTTATTCAACAAAGCCTTTTGGAAAAGTTTTGATATTGTGGTGGGTCGCCTCAAATAAATGTATGAACGTGAAACACATCCCACAGCACAACAACCTGAGCCCAACTTCATTACTAATCACTTTAACTGTGTTTGTAGCCGGCGCCACTAACAGCCCGATATACAAACACAGACCGACGTTAACCGGTCCGGGGCGGCGCACGATCAAACCTGATATGAGTGTTGTCTCGTTTTTTCACCGTAATTATTAAAGTTAATATAATCTGACTGAGGAATCTTTAACTGTGAATCTTTAAATACTTTAACTGTTGTCAAATGTAAATTAACTTGTGCTCATTTAACTTCATTAAAAAAAGTATTACTTAAATTCTGCAATTTGTCTTCATGTCGATCCAGTGAGCATTGTTTTCGGCGTGTGATGCACGCACGCTTATGATGATATGTGAATCCGGCATTAAAATCTGTTCATAAAATAATATTATGTATTAACCAGCATTTATGAACGATGAGCAATGCATTTGCTACAGTATATTTTAATCTTTGATAACAGTAGGTAATAAAATACAACGGATCATGTTCGCTCTGGTCCAATGAAAAAATATTAACAGATAGAACTTTGGATTTTAATTAGTACATGTATTAGTAAATGTTAGTTTAAATATACTTTTAACTAAGATTAATAAATGTATTTTTCATTGTTTATTCATGTTAACTAACGTTAACAAATATCTATTACCATTAACTTAAGTTCTACGATTAGTTAGATAGTTCAGTTCATTTTAAAAGTGTGGTCAAAAATAAAATAAAATAAATGTTTTATTAAAGTTTGGCATTTTCTTGTAGCACCAGAAAGAAGATGAGACTCGACCTGCAACAAAAACAACACACTCACAACCTACACTAGACACTACACCTTGAACAAGTGCACTACCTCAAGACATTTTTGTTCATGTAAAATATACCTCATTGTCATGTTCTAGACTTGTTATATTTATCAAAAAAAATAATGATAATTGACCCCCTTAATGTTGTGGCAGTTTTTTTCTCTCCCTGGTATCGAAAATGGTATCGAATATCGATATTTTTCAAGGTATCGTATCGAAGTTAGAAATTCCAGTATCGTGACAACACTATTGTGGACCCTCTTCTATATCCTTGACCCTTCTTTAAACATTAGCCAAAGTTATAATAAATAACATATGGTACTGTTAAGAGGTCACAATCAGAAATTTGGTGTCTGAACGGGGCACCACCATACACTGGGTGCAAATGCTGGGCGAGCGGATCAACTGCAGTCCAACTGCAGCAGCATTGATTGGTAGAAACCATGGCAGCCTGCAATCTCCCTCTAACCGTTTCCAAATGTGGGCTATGAGTCCAGGGAGTAATCAGCCTGCTTCAAACACAGAGCTCTTTGACTGCACACAAACCTGGCCTGTCCGGCTGCCCAACAAACCTCCTGCTCCACCACTGGCACACTGACTGGGTTGTGTGTAAGACTGAGTAAACGTCTGAGTATGCATCTGTGTTTTAGCATGTACACATATGTTCTCACATTGAACATCTCTGAATGGAGCACAGTTATTCAGGAACTTTACATCATGTAGCGTTTTTGTATCCAATAGCTGAGTGCTAGAGGGGCAGGGAACACCAGGAAGCTCCAGCGCTGTGATCGGCAGCCAGGAATCAAACCACCCTCTTTACGGTGGCAACCACATAAAGTCTATACCCCCAAAATACAGTCCAAAAAACAAGCTTTTAGCTGTTGGATCATCTCAACTTTAACAGAGTCAGGTCTGAGAAACAACTATATCTGTATCTCTTGAAAACGTTCAAGTACCAACAGAAAAATGCTAGACAACTAAAAAAAATTGGTCAAAACAAGTTGTCTCAATTGAGACAGGTGATCACTCTGTAGCTCAACTCCAGATCTGAACACTGGCATCACCACATCAAATCATTTTCCTGCCCTCCACCAGCCTCACGCGCTTTCCCCTCTGCAGTCCTGTCACCGCATCCATCATTCTGTCAGTTCATCACTCCACCCTGGGCGATCTGACTCAACCTGACTGCAACTCGTTTCTCTTCAGCGATTCCCGCCTGCATCACGTCTCACCGCCAGACATCTGAAGAAGCATCCTGGAACACCACATCATTTTCTGGCATATGCCCTTGCATCAAACATACAACACAGTGATGGCAATAAATAATTCCACTGATTTTAACTATTTATTTGTCTTTTGAGACACCTAGTTCCTATTAAGGTTATTATAATTAACTACAACTATTACAAAGACTATAAGTGGAAAATAGGGAGCGAAATAAATTGCTAAAAAAAATACAAATATAAATATGCACTACAATATGAATGAAAACAAAAGGGAAATACAGAGAAAATGGGGACGTCAGAATAAACTAATGCCAGCTGGCTTATGACATTTAGGGAAAGCTACATCTGACATCGAGGACACCATTACAACAAAGCCGTCCTGTAGCTCAAATGTTGACTTTGAATGTAACTCACCAAAAATATGGCAGTTTCCCATTCATTAGCTAGTCTGTGGCGGCCCACCACAGTCTAATCTGTCCTGCCACGGTTTCATAATAAACCAAAAATATATTTATACGCTTCATTATAAGATAAAAGGTCTTTAACTTTGTGTTTCATGTCATTGCTTTCGCAACGTGTCCATCAAATGGACTAAGCATAATATGGCTTCATCAAGCCTGTTTGTGCTTATTAGCGCATCTGAGAAAACAACGGGCACCAGTTAGGCTTGGTTTTTACATCAACATAATTTTCAAAATTTTATTGGGCAAATGTTGACAGTATTTCGCTAGATTTCAAATGAGACGCGTTTGTAAACCTCTTTTCACAGAAGCTATTTTATTTTCTACCAAAATAAAAGTTCATAGGTTTATCTCTTGCAAGCAAGTAAAACTAACAGACGACACGAACAAGGCAAGGCAGAGCAAGCTCACTGTTTATTGGATGAAAAACATAAATATTGAGGTGGAGGTTTATATGAATCTATTTATGAAGGGAACGGACTTAAGAGAAGTTTTGAATGCATTTCCCCCCCTTTTATCACTGCTCTCCATAAGCACTACATGCTGTCAGAGTGTGAAATTCAGCATGTGAATTGCTTTTGTTTAATGCTACACAAAGCTGAAGTCAGTCGATTATGTTTTTGCTTTAAATGCTGACATGATACAATTACATTTAAATAAAAAAAACTGCTCACATCAGCATACATTTCAACATCATTTTATCTTGATTAAAATGCAGTGGTTGGTTCTAATTCTGTTTAGTAGTTGTAGCAGCAGCAACTGCAAAAACAGTACTGGCCAGGAAACAAATATTTGTGGATTTTCTCAAGTCACCATACATTTTTGTTAGCATCGTGATTAAAATGGCAGATGTGGCACAACATTTAGTTTGAGGCCCTGCTTGTACATGTAGAAATTAGGACAGAATTATTGTAATTTTCCTACTGTAGAATAAGGTCAATTCACCAGCTTTTTTCTTTAAATTTGCACACTGAACCTGTGTTTTAGTTATAGTGGGAAGAATGGGTTTAGAGCCCTGGATAAGATCTGAGTGGATCTAGTCCATAATGCATAATCATAAATGCCCTAGAGATGCAGATGCAGAAAGTGATGATAGTTACAATTTCCCTGCTGAATATAGCAGTGATGGCATAATCATTAAACAATTACTGCCAGTGATTGTTTTTTTGCAATTTTCTGACACTGATAATATAGTTTTTTTTGTGTCTACAGTGCAGTTTTCGATAAAATGTTTGAACAATTTGACAGATGACAAAATTACAGAACAATTTGTGCTGCTGTGGGAAAAGATAAAACTACAACTAAAATGAAACTAAATGAAAACCATACAATCTCATTTTTATTAAAATCACAAAAAAGAGAGACTATAAATGTGCTATTAAAATTAATGAAAATACCTCAAATATAAAAAAGCTAATGAAAATTTTTTGTTACATAAAAAATTATAAATTAGTTCAAATTAAGGCAGTGCAATTAATCGAAATTCAGTTTTGGTTTTGTCCTCCAACGATTATGAAAATACAGTAATCGAGATCAAACGATTATTGTGCCCCATTCCGCCCCTTTCCAGCAGTGTGCTTTCGTTCATCCATAAAAGGCCAAATTCATGTGCAAATCAGTAAACTCATGTAACGTGCTTGATTTATTTTAGTTAATTAGACGTATTTTTGATTTTAAAAGTGTGACAGAGAACATGCGCTTCCTCAGGAAGATTACTGTGCATGCGCTCAGAGACAGAACATAACACGGACATGTAAAGTCATCTTTTAATGCCTAAATGCTCAAATACACACAAATGTGTGTCAAAATGTGGCGCTTAGTGATTATTCGTATAAACCCTTGTCGGTTATGTAATAAATTAACAAAGAGTTGAGGACGAAAATACTTGTGTAACAGTTAATTGGATCCGTGCAGCTCTTAAAGTGACAGCGCGCTATATTCATGCTGCCGAATGTGTGCTTTATATTAATAATCAAATGAGTGGCAAAAGACAAATTCAAAATCACTCACTGCTCTTGACAGAAGGACATTTGTAGCTTTAATAAGAAACAAAGGAAGTTTCATTCTTACAGTGATGACTATGCTGTTTTATTTAACATTAGGTTATTCAATTTCTCTAGTAGGCTGTTAACTGAATTGCTACTTTAGATTTTTTTTTTTTTACTAATATTAGTTACTCTTTAATTTAATTTAAACATTGTTAAAATGAACAGCGCAATAAGACGGCATTATAAAATGAAAAGGCTTTGATTTTGAATGGCAAAGACGTGCAAACCCACTGCTTTTCACGGAACTTATGTAATTATACAGTGTGATACAGCCTGGTTCGTTGGTCTGTTGGATCGGATTGCTTTCTCACTACAACCGAACCGCTCCAGAGTTCGTTTTCAATCGAGCCGAGACCACCTTTTTCAGGCGATATTGGACCGATTGTTTTGGCGCGGATCCGAGCGCGATTGCCATGTTCACATATGTCCAATCAAACTGAGCTAAGGAGGGGAAAACGTGCCAGCTTCCGAAACAACGGGCCAGGTGTGAAAGCGCCCTTAAAAACCCAGCGATTAAGGCAAGAAACGACACAACAGCCAACAACGTCAAAAGTCTGTTTTCTTTCTTTTCTGCTGACATTGACAAGCAACTCTCCAATCTCCCTTTCATTCTGTCTTCTTTAACTTTCCATGTTTCAGTATGCCCTACACATCCTTCTCTATTTCCTGTCTGTATAAAAACACATCTCTTTATCATACCTTCTCTTTAAGACTCAGCATCTCTGTCACTCTTTTAGTTCTCCGTAAAATAGACTTCGATCACGTTAAGCTTTGTATTTTCCAAGAGTGAGTAACTTTTCCACACACCTGGTTGCATCTGGACGAGGTTCAAATATCCACACCCACCTTTGATTCCTAATAACTTACAACCACAATTCAAACTGCGAACACACACTGACAGCTTCCACAAACATACCTCCCACCCAGACATACGCCACTACTATTACTCATGACAAGACATAGCCTTCTTTGTTAATGTGTCAAGGAACACCAACAGTTTCTGTTGCCACAGCATAGCACGCCAAAAACATCACATTACACACATGCACACATCCTCGACACACTGTGAGAGCTTTGTCACTGTGAACAAACATAGGAGACACTCTGCTGCTGCATGATTTGGCCTTCTGGTGTGAACTGAATACTTATATAGGGTCACTTTTCATTAGCTATAGGCAAACTTGACTCCCAAAAACCAAATTAGCTCATTTCAAGTTTCATACAATATAAGCATACAACAAAGCAATTATTTATTCTTCTGCAGCAAGAAACTAGTGGAGGGCGTTCCCAATTTTCTTACCTGCTGCACATACATGTATGTACACAAACATACTAGACTTTTTCCTCATTTTTAACAAGAGATCTTTAATAAGAGAAAATTAAACAACACTGTTCAATCTGACTCCGCCCATTAAAGGGACAGTTCACCTAAAAATTGTGTCATTTACTCACGCTCATGTTTTGTTTAGTTTTTTCTTCTGTGGAAGTGGGGGTGTGCGATATGACGATTTTTGATCATGGACAATAAAAATGTCTCCACGATCTACTTTTGAAGAGATATCGTAGTATCGTGCACACACACGGGCGCATGAACCAGTGTTTATAGACTCTTTTTTAAGACAAAGCACATAGCAACTAGCGACATTTTGGATAAACCTTTCATGCAGTAGAATAAGGTCACCGGTTTCTCCCCGCGAGTGCGAGGTTTCGCCTTCACGACACAGTCTTTCTCCACCGGCAGAGTTAGCAGTGTATTCAAAGAACCGAACCGCAGCAGACTTGTGAATGAACGAGTACAAAACAGTAAAACCTATCACTGTTTCCAAAAACCTATCACTGTTGACTGTCTGGCATATGAACATGAATGTTGTTAATCTGTAAAGGGTTGAAATATGCAGATAGTTTGTTACACAGACGGACGTTTGTGCTCCATGAAATATATATATATAAATAATAATTAAAGATTTTAGCAATACAGTTGAAGTGACTATACAGTTTACATTGAAGTAATATTTCAGAAACAAAACATAAAGCCTAAATGAGAACTGCTTTATTAATGCAGTATTGTTGAGTAACCATTATGAAAAATAACCATGCATGGTTTTATTATAATAAAAGTGTAGTAACCATGTTTTTTTATTGTTTTGCATATTGGTTACAATTTATATAACCAGTTTTACCACAAATACCTTGGTTAAACTAGGGTTAGTGTAGCAAGATCATGGTTAATATGTGGATATCATGGTTTAGGTATAGTAACCAAGTTTTATTTTATTATTATTTGTATAAAACCATGGTTAATTTTTGTAAATGCACGTACGACCTGATGAATTCATAAATATGATAATTAAGCATATATCAAGTTGAATTGTTATATACAATTATAAGCATGTTTATAAGCATGTAAATAAACAATTATTTTGGACCTTTTGACTTTGATGATAATTCAGATTCGGACCTTTGAATGTAAACTTTGAGAACCCTTGATCTAAGCGAATTGGGTCAAAACACACAAGGTTTACATATAGACTCAGTTGGTTATGTCTAAAATGAAAGTAAACAACAGCTGAGACAAACGGATGCGCGCATGCATATTAGATACGTGCAGGTCTTAAAGGGACAGTACTAAACATGCAGCCGACTGTCATTAATGGGATAGTTCACCCTACAATTTAATTTCTGTCATTATTTACTCACTCTCATGTTGTCCCAAACCTGTATTCATTTCTTTCTTGTGCTGAACACAAAATAAGATATTTTGGTGAATCTGGGTAACCAAACAGTTGCTGGTCCACATTGACTTTGATAGTAGGAAAATGTGTAAGTCACCGAGGATCAGCAAACTGTTTGGTTTTCCTTGTTCCTAAAAATAGCATTTACATTCAGCAGAAGAAAGAAACTCGCTTAGGTTTAAAACAACTTTTGATTAAATGATGGTATAAAAATAAAACACCATGACAGAATCGACAGACAGATGGCATAATTTTTATATTTGGGTGAACTATTCCTTTAACGTTAATACATTTACATTTATGCATTTAGCAGACGCTTTTACCCAAAGCGACTTACAGTGCATTCAGGCTATACATTTTTTGTCAGTATGTGTTGTGTTCCCTGGGAATTGAACCCACAACCTTTTGCGCTGCTAACGCAATGCTTTACCACCAAGCCACAGGAACACTAAAAATTACTCACTATTCTTGACTGAAAAACTGTATAATACAGTGGCTTTAGGAATCAGTCTATAAACATTTAAATTTTTACATTTGTTCATTCGGTTTCTTGAATGCTCCTGCTAAATACATCTGTTGTACCAGGAAATAAAGCATTGTTTGGTTTACTTGTATATTATGTGTATTTGTAATCTGTATCTTTGTTCTTATTTTTTAATGAGAAAGATAAAAAATGGTTTTTATCTTTACCCACTTTGGCCTAAATTGGCCTTTGACCATCATGGCCTCCTAATCATCCCCATACACTGATTGGCTTCATCACTCTGTCTCCTCTCCACCAGTAAGCTGGTGTGTGGTGGGCATTCTGGTACACTATGGCTGCCGTCGCATCATCCAGGTGGACGCTGCACATTGGTGGTGGTTGAGGAGATTCCCCTTCTATGTAAAGCGCTTTGAGTACCCAGAAAAGCGCTATATAAAAATAACAAATTATTATTATTATAAATAGCTGCCATTCTTTTTTCCCCCTTTTTTGTTACCTTGAAAGGCTTTATAATAGGGAAATTAGTTTCTGCTCAGATAACTTGCAAAATAGTAAAAACCAACATGACAAAGAATCGTGATAAAATCGTGAATAGGGATATTTCTAAAAAAGATTGTGATATTATATTTTTTCCATATCGCCCACCCCTATGAGGAATAAAAAAAGATTTTTCGATATGAACAAAATCTTATATCGGGAGTTATTTTTGCTTGAAATAATGTTGAAACAAGCAGCTGTTATTAAAACAAAAGTTAATAATGTAAGATAAGTGAGTGATTTTCTGCTTTTTCATACTTGTTTGATTAACATTAAGGGCACAGACAACAGCAGGCATATTAGGGTGCTGGACTCCATTGACTTTTATTGTATAAACTGTAGACATTTTCTTCAAAGCACCTCTTTTGTATTCTTTAGAAGAACGAAAGTCATAAAGAACTGGAAACAACATGAGGTAACATAGTAAATTATAGTATTTTCTAGGGATGCACCGGTTGACCGGCCAAAGATCGAACCGCCGGTTTTGCTTATAATGCGCGATCGGCAACCGGCCGGTTTTGTCTTTTTTCGGCCGATTTTTCCGAAAGTGCGAACATGTCATTTGTGTGGAAGACATGGCAGGAGCACAACAAACACAGAAAAACAGATACAATGAAGCGAACTGCCGTTGGTGTAACATTACTGGCACACAAATAAGAGCCGCTTTCATTTGCTGCTCTAGCTGAAGTTGCTAGTGATGGGTCGGTCTTGAGCGATTCATTCATTTTTTGAACGGATCTTTAATGAGACTCGAGAAGAACGAGTCGTTTGAGTGAGTGATTCAGTCGCGCATGCGCACCATCCTAAAGGTTCTGTACTGGAATTAGTTCACCTGTTTGAGTCTTGGGTTTTCGAGTCGTTCGTTCATCTTAAACGAGACTCAAAGGTCCGAGTCGGTAAAATGATCCGAACTTCCCATCACTAGAATTTGCAGGCGTATCTGTCCACGCCCTGCACAAGAATAGACCGTGAACAGTTGTTCAGCGCTTCTTACGTGTTGGATGAGAAAAGAAACAGACCAACTTGTGACAAAGCTGAAATGCTACTTTTGTAAAGAATAAAACGTTCAAACGTATAGCGTCAGTTCTGTACAAGATTATTATTTTTATTTTACCTTAAAATTACATTGACTTAATTCGATTTAACAAGCACGAGCTGTAGCATCTTTGCTTTTGCTCGGTGCACTAAACATTATTTGATTTAACATTTTGGAATAATTTATTTATATAGCCTACTTTGGTTTTATTTAGTTTCACTGGTAAATACCTTTTTTCTTTACACCAATTTTAAAAATGACAACAAATGTTGATTAAGTAACATCTTTGTTTGGACTGTTGAATGTGTGTTGGTTGTGTTGTTTAGATTGTAACTATGCAAATGTTGCCTTTAATTTCACATGGTTACTGTTAATGTTTTCATTTAAGGCCAGTTTTATGTAGTTTCAACCCAATTTAAAAACCATCTTGGTCCATCTTCAACTGGGGTTGACCAGTTGAACATGAGAGGCAGAATTTGTAAAGATGCTTGTTTGTTTTTTCTAATAAAATATATTGATAGGCATTTAAAATTTGTTTAATATGCTATATCCATTAAAATAAAAGCTTAAGAACATTTTGAATTGTAAATAATTTTAATCAAAATCTTGTGACACAGCCACTATGTCATATTGAAGTAACACCACAGACGTAATTATAACACCACAGACCTTATAACAAGTTACTAAAGGCTCTGTGTTACCAGAAAAATGCATTAACACCAGAGACAGTAACACCACATACAAATCAGCTTAGACTTTTCTAAAATGGAGGCTACCATCATGATGATTTCAAGATCAGGGGACATTTTGGAAATATCAACAAGTATGTATTTATATATTTTTTTATTAAAATATGCCAGATCTGCAAGTTATCAACATAACACCACATACACTAATGACAACATGAAATTGTCAGAGATTTAGCTAGCTTCAAAATGTATAAGAAAGAATGTACTCCCCATGCACCTCAGATCAACCAGCACCTGCAGTGACCGTTACACACAGGAAGTAGTCCAAATAGAATTCTCCTTTTCTTAAAGGGTGACATCCATTGTTGAAACACCACAGACATGAATTTGGGGGCAACTTTTTTCTTAAATATATATATTTTTAAACAAATATTATACATGTTAAATCAAATCTATATTCACTATATAAACACTTTATTTGTGTTAGAATCTTTCATTATTTCTTGTTGGTTGCTTAAAGGAAAAAAAATCGGTATCGGAATCGGAATCGGCCAGTTTGCTCGAAAAAAATCGGTATCGGAATCGGCCACGAAAAATCATGATCGGTGCATCACTAGTATTTTCATTTGTAGGTGAAATATCCCTTAAATAAAATAAAACTTGCCCTTGGTCTATTAATGTGCATGTTCACTGTTTCCATATTACTGTGTGTGACTTTTTATTACAAAATATAATTTCTAGCATCACACTATAATTGCTTTGGTCTAATGACATTACACTTCATTCCAGGAGTGAACACAAACACACTGTCTATGGTAAAACAACCCAGTATATGAGAGGAAGTGAGGCACACGGTGAGAAAAAAAACAGGTGGAGGAGTGATACAAAATTAAATGGTGTGCATTCCTTCAAAAGAAAGAGTCAGTAGCTTTAGTCTGAACTAGATTCTACTTGCCTCTTTGAATTAATGTCACAGAGAGAGAGAAAGAGAGAGAGACAAGTAGTGTCAGAACAGGAAAAGGAAGTGGTAAGGGCACCTGAATTGCTTCAGTTATTATCCAACCCAATAACAAATCTGGAAGCAAAGACTCTTAATACTTCACACTAACTAGGTTGCATGATATACAGGTACTACGGTAGTATCACAATGCCCAAGCCTCAAAATACCAGCAGTGCCACACAGTACATTACAAAAGTAACGTGATGCATGTACTGTATGAAAATATACTACCCATGCATCAAGTGTAGCGCTCAATGGCATATGTATTATGTGAGGTCAGTATTTAATGTGCCATTCACACCAGATGCAATATGGAGCACAACAGAGTGGAAAAAATTTGAGAATTTGACAGACCTAGTGGCCAGACATCTGTACATATGCCAACTATTCAAAAAAATAGCTCAAGAGAAACACAACAATGTGAAAGTGAACCAAACGAGCACCACCAGTGATGAGTTCTGTGAAGTTTTGAGAAGTTTGGGTAAATAATTATTACAGCAGAAGAGCCTCTGCAATAATAAAAGAGGCGTCATGATACTATTTGATATTGTAACAAGTGTGTTTTACATACATTACTATTCAAATGTTTGGATCGGGTGACACTAAAGACTGGAGTAATGGTGGCTGAACATTCAGCTTTGACATCACAGGAACACATTTAAATATATAAATATAAATTATGATTGCACAAATGGAAAGAGAATGATCGAACATATTTAAAATTAGCATGCTTGCTTTCGAGATTTTTTCCTACAAACAAGCTTGTATCATACAGATCATGTTCATGGCCAAATCCAGCTGGCTTCGTGACAGGCTAATCATTCCAGCTTTTCCACTGAACTACAGTAATCAGGAATCTCTTTGTAATGGGTTGTACCATCTAAAGCCATAAATGCCTGAAGCTCTTCATTGTTAAGCTAAACCTGCATGCATCTCAGTGACTTTGTATCATTGTCCTCTTTTTTCCATTAAAATCTACAGTTGTGTAAAACCACAAAACTACAATAAAGTATAACAATGCTCATGGCCTTTCCACGTGTCAGTCCCATATGAACTGCAATGACATCTTAAAGGATTATACATTTTGATAGTGTTGCGTTTTAATGCAAATAAGATCAATAATATGAAAAAAAAATCTAAATGCAAGGAAACAAAAAATGAGAATGTTTACATACAACACTAATATGAAAACAGAGTACCATCAGCTGACAGCAATACAGGCAGGTTAACTGATGACTGCAATTTCTCTTCAAATGCATCCAATAAATATGAACTCCATGAAGAGGCTCCAAACTAGAGGCTCACTCCATGAAGTTTAAACTAATCTAATCCCAGTTCACTCTAGCTGTCAGACAGTCGTAGCTAAGAACTACATCAAGACTAACGATGCTTCTTAAGTGCTCCTTGCACAAAAATGTAATGGACTATGGTGGTTTTCTACACAAAGAATTACCTGGAAGCCAAACATAAAATGTAAACAATGGCCTACATCCATTTACCATGACTTATATAACTGCTACAAAAACAAATTAAGCCTGAAGTTAAAGCTACTTTATGTATGGGCAAACACAAGGGGCTACAATTTGTACTCAGTTTTTATTAAAGCATATCAATAAAATTCATAATAAACCCTATTTCTTCTACCTGCCAGGGGTTATTATAAATGCATCAAGCATTACAAAGCAGGAAGTTTCATGTTAAAATTGAATTGGCTGAGCGTGTTTCAAGAGTGTAGTTATTTACAATAACAGCACAAGGACACAGTCCTGAGTATGTAAGAATACAAGGAGTAAGTTTTCTGAAAGGTAAAGTGCCTGTGTTTTGTTTTACAAGGAGAAGTGGAGTAGTGTGATTTTGCTTGCATCAATTACCAGGTTTGTAAAGGTCACTGTGCCAGTGCTTTCTCTTCACCTGGGTTTCTCTTAGTGAGTGCAAAATGCAAAACACGGGATGGAATTAAGGCTAAGGATTACATTAAGGCTTGGATCAAGAAGGGAAAATCCTCTCTGCTAATAAATAGTAATCCAGACAAGGCTTTAATTTTGCTTGAAAACATGTAAAATCTGTTGCCCTGTTTTTTGTGACTATTTCATTTATTTGTACTAGAAATATAACGCCAATTTAACCTGAAAAGAACTTACTACACTACTAATCTACCTTTGTACTAACTGTATTAAAGCAATATCATAATCACAAAGGGGTGGAATTTCAGCCATGCTCTAATTCAGTACAACAGAACTTTCTCTAGATTGCTTAAATATTAATAGAATTAATAAAAAAACATGTTACCTGACACGCCTTACACTGCTATTAAGAATAGCAATTAATATAATTAGCGTATTATATACATCTATGAAATTATTTAGAGTAGGGCTAACATCCTGTCATTGCTTACCAAACCTGAAATATCAAGAACAACGCAAACGGCGGTTATGTTGACATCGTGCTGCAGTCCTTATATCGTGCCGATTCATTTCAAGCAAACCTGTTTAGCAGGCACAAGGCGATTTAATTACAAAACACATCGCTAAGAAGCTCTTTTCGAAAATGCTCTTCGCTCTCTGTTGAAAAATAGAGTCGCGGGTCGATGGAAATCACAGGAATGCTGGCAAAGGTTAGATTGTAGCCAAACACAGCATTCCTCTCGCTGAGCAAAGACAAACTGGCAGGATCGGATCGCTCGCCGATCATGCTAATCAAGCTCGCGAAAGCTCCCACAAATCACATCATTGTGCAACAAAAAATACACGAAATGCCTCAAAATCGTAACAGAAAACTTAAAACACACGTTTACGCTGAAAACTTACCTTCTAAAGGGTGAGACGAAGTGACAAGCGCCTCAGAAGGCTTCCTGTTCTAAAGTTGTCGTATGTCGTTGGAAAAAAAACATTTTACGCGGAAGTGGAGACCAATTCAAGCGCGCGACGTTTGACAGCAGATATAAAAGCAGGGCTAAATCATTCCTCTGTATGTGCGGATTATCATTAAATATGTTCAGTGCACTCGACTGAAAACGATGTGTTTTTCCAGTTTGAGACGTAACTTTTTGCCGTCACTGCCTCTTCCTGTGACTTGCGACCACCAGAGGCCGAAATAAGTCCAAACCCCGTTTCAAGTATCCCCGTATGGTTCCGTTGTAGTGTTACACTAAATTTGTTCCCCTTCATTTGAATGGCTCTCATGGATCTTGAGCGCGTGTTCAGGGACACCACGGCCCCCCGTGGCATTAATATACACATATTGACGATTTCTGAATGTGTCTGTGTTTGGATGTAAAATGTATCTTATGTGAAACTCCACCATCCTAGCTTGCATTTTTAAATACACTTCACTCATATTGATTTTGTATGCGCAGGAAATATGATAGGCCTTTATGTACTTCCATTTTTCTAGTTAATCTCTGAAATGCAGTGAATTTGGTACATGTCAGGTCACGTCATGAAGCTTTTCATACAGACAGAAAAAAACTGAACATGAACAAGTATTTGTATTATTTTGTATTACAAGTATTATTTTTAATGGAATGCATTTGATCTCAAATCATATATTGAACTCCAGAGAAAAATCCATACTCTCACAACTGAATCTCAAGAATATTGTTTATTGCTCTTGAAGATATTACTCTTTGCTCATTTTTGTTCTAGTCATCATTTCTGTTTTAATTTTCACAATAAAACAAAGAAAAGCTTTACTGTAAGGTAAATGGTATTTTTTCTTTTCAGTGTGTACACACAAATGCACAAAGTCCTATGTACAGCTGAAATCTCCTCTAGTACGGGCAAGTCAAGGGCACAAACTGTCAGTTTTTTAAGTTCTTATCTAGAATCAGATGGTAACTTTCAAAAGAATCAGAAGAATATCTGGAAATATAGTGGTTGATAAAATCTTACTTGCATTTTGCTTTTGTATAAAATGTTATCTTTACCCACCAACTTATCTGAATTGTATTTGAAGGTAATCTGTTATTCAGATTGTGTCATTCTTCTCCTATTTATTGTTTTTACATTCAAATCGGATGTTCATATATCAAACTTAATAACATTAGAATGAACACCGGTTAAAGAAATTAGCAAATGCTGCAACTAATATTATTCACACTTCTATTATATTCATAATAGTACATCACCACTGTGTGAATTAATTTGTGAAATATGTGACTAGCATCTTAACTCAGTCCAGAAGGGTCAATCTACTTGGAGGTATCTGGGGAAAATTTCGACAGGCCACAATTAGAAACAACAGAATTGTTTTGCACACTTCCCTGTCTAAACGTCATTCTTATGAGCATGTGAAAAACAAGTGCTCTTTCTCGGTCAACTTTGGGTCACTATAACATATATTCATTTTCCCATCTCATATATCACTCTTCAATTAGGTACAGAGTAAAATGACACCAATACAACTATCCCATATAGTAATAGTAATTAAACAATGTACACAATATTAAAATATATACAATGAAATAGATACAAATTTTAAATATTCACTGGCATGAGTAGTATCGACTCTCATTCTCAGGTTCATACATTTTTTTGAAAGTTTAAAAAAACTAATGGACTAGACATGAAAACTGAAAGTGAACTTAAATAAATAAATACAAAAAACTTAAATAAATAATACATAAATAGATAAAGTTTCTCTTCAGAAACTTTGAAGGGCTTAGATAAATATAACCACAAGATGGCAATGTTTGACCATATATATGTGTGAATTCCTTGGAATCAGCACAAAACTAAAAACAAAAGTGCTTTATTGCAACACAACTGAATCACCTCAAAATTACTATGAGTGTTGCCATTATTGCATTTTGCTTGTGTTACACTGCTCATCTGAGCACTGTATTGCAGAGCTTAGAATTAACTTGTGGGAAAGTCTGTGAACGTCTGTGAATTACACCAAGCAGAACAAACTAACTGCCTATCTCAGCAGGGCCAGAATGGAGTGCAATTTATAAAGTAGATGATAAAATATATGCATAATCCATTACTGTACTGTCTTGGCTATGAAATTTAATCATTATGGTTTCCTAACAGAAATGAGAGAATTAAAATAATTTAGATATTTAAACATTTGAATCTGAAAAGCCGGTGTTTTTTTTGTTTGTTTTTTGTGCTGCACTTTTACTCTCAGAATAACAAAAACTCAAATTGCATTGAGAGTCTCACTGTGCGATTTAGAAATTGAAGAAAGCAGAAATTGAAAGTTCTGATACTGGAACGGCATGAGCGAAGAATGGCTTCGGAGGACTCCGGAAAAGAGGAAGGAAAAAATGAAATGGGAATATACAGCATAATTTTCGCAAATGCAGGAATACACAGAACAAAGAGAAAGAGAGAACCTGCAAGACATCAAAAATCACACAACAGAACATATTAACTGTGAGCAAGTTTAATTGTCTCTGTTTCCCTGTGCCTGTCGACCGTAGTGAGGGAGGGAGAGAGGGATGGAGGCAGGGATGATGGTGGAGGAGTCAGGGGTCTCAGACTTTTAAGGGGATGCGGAGACACAGGTGGAGGAAGAGAAGAAAGAGGGGGCAAGACTCTCCCGAGACCCCCAGATTTGGCCCCTAGAAGGTGTGAGCGACCAGCCAAACCTGGCTCCTTCCCCAGAGCAAAGTCCGGCTCGTTCTCGTTCTCCGAGCTGCAGTCACTCAGGTCTGTGATCTCCAGCTCAGAGTCAGACTCCGGATCCAGCTTCACACCCTTCCTCCGCTCGGAAGGGCTTTGACGGCCTCCTCCTCCGCTTCCCACGCCGACTCCACCCAAACCCAATCCAAGGCCTAACCCCAAACCAAGACCTCCACCTGTTATGCCAGTGTTGGTCTCCCCTCTTTCTCGGTCGCCCACACCCGTACCCCCGTTCCCCAGCTCAGTCCGCCCCAGTGGCAAGTTCCCTGGGTAGGGTGGGATGCAGAGTCTGGGAGGCTGACCGCCCGCAGAGCCGTTCGTTCCTCCCGTTTGACCACGTTCTGCCCCGGTCGTGTCTCCAGGGGGTAAAAGTGAAGAGAAAGGGTGTGACAGCTGAGACAGGCTAGACTGGAGCGGGTTGGGATAGAAATGTGAGGAGTAGAGGGAGCCTGGGGGCAATTTGGGACAGTTGTTCAGCGAAAATGCCCCTGGGAGGTAAGGGTTGAAGCCCCAGGGGTAGTCAAAAGAGGGGTTCCGTGGGTAAGGACCCAACAGGGATGGAGGTTTGGAGTAACAAGGAGCCCCTGTGGGAGAAATTGAAAAACATGGAACGGAAACCAGTGTTAATGTTTAAGATCAGATGTTAGGGACATGGCTGAGAACAGAAAATGTGAGACAACTCATTCTCAGAGAGAAAACTAGAAGGACGTTATAAATCATATAGTCTATTCCAAAATTGTATATACATATTTATGATTAAAAAAATGATTTAAAATATGATTTAAAAAAGAAAATGTATAATATTATTTACTATTGAGAATATTATGATAAATAATGTTGATTTTTATTTTCTCACTCTCTCTCTATATATATATATATTTATATATATGTATATAAATATATAATCAAAATTTTGATAAAAATACAGTAAAAACTGTAATATTGTGAAATTATATTACAATTAAAAATAGCTGTTTTAATATATTTTCTAATGTAATTTATTCACGTGATGGCAAATCTGAATTTTCAGCAATTATAACTTCTTTAGTTTGTGTCTAATTATTTGTAATTAATTTATTAATTTAAATAATGAATTTTGTGAATTAAAGCCCTTTCACACAGTAATACCAGTAACTTGCCGTAAAATTACTGTAACAACTTTAACAGTAAATACAACCAGAGGTGGAAAGTAACGAATTACATTTACTCGCGTTACTGTAATTGAGTAGCTTTTTGTGTACTTGTACTTTTTAAGTAATTTTTAAATCTGTAATTTTACTTTTACTTAAGTATATTTTGTGTGAAGTATTGTATAGCTACATTTTAAAACACATTAGTTACTGAGTAAAAAAATCGCTCCGTGGAAACAACTGCAGCAAATAATGGGCAGAAGAAGAAACTGGCGCTAAAAATCACAAGAAAGATGCAGACGGACAAGACAGGCGTTAATGGTGCAGACCCAGCTGAAAACCAGACCCCGTCGTACTCTGCTGAAGTTGAACTCGAAGGAAATGAAGTGAACCCCTGGCCATATTCATGCTCTATTATGCAGTGTAAGCTGTGTTTGCCTCAGGAGACCGAACTAGCAGCTTATAACATCTCGACATCAATCCTTCGCAAGCATGTAGAGATAACGTAAGGTAAAGTAAATACTTACATCGTTGCATTGGTGGTTAAAATGAAGCTTTGACGGTTTTGCACAAATGAGCCAAAAAGACAGTGGTGCAGGGTGTGCAATATCATCTGAGATAATATAGTAATTGTTGTTTTAACGATGTGCGATTTGACATTATCAGTATTTTGCCAAAAACCAAACAAATCACTCTAAACAGTGTGCCGTGAAATCTAGTAACGTTAGATTAGATTAATCCGCGTGCATCTGGAGTGCTTTCTTTCACTGCGTGATTCAGTCTGTTAAAATGCGTTTAGAATGATCACAAAATTGAAGATATAGAAGCAGGAAATGTATATATTTATATAATTTAATATAGTAAGTCAACATCACATGAAGAATGCCGTTTTTCTCAAAAAAATCACCATGATTACATAGGCCTGTAGTTTTTCTTTTTACAACAGTTAAAAAAACAAGAAGTTAATTAAGAGACTTGCGTTTTAGACACATTGCCTGTTTTTGCTCTATTTCGACAACAAAAATAATTCCAAACACAGCCACCATAGCACAGTTTTGCGTCTCTGACTCTGAGCAATGACGTGTTTCATTCCTTGAATTAACCGTTTAAATGATTCTGTTCAATCACAATGACTCACTTATGAGTGACTTGCTGACACCTACTGGTGGTTCTAATTTAACATTTAAAGTATCTTTTTATTTTTGTATTTCAAATGACTATTTAACATTTGTGACCCTGGCCTGGAGCACAAAACCAGTCTTAAGTCGCTGGAGTATATTTGTAGCAATAGCCAACAATACATTGTATGGGTCAAAATTATACATTTTTCTTTTTATGCCAAAAATCATTAGCATATTAAGTAAAGATCATGTTCCATTAATATATTTTGTAAATTTCCTACTGTAAATATATCAAAACTAAGAGCTTAATTTGAACAACTTTAAAGGAGATTTTCTCAATATTTGGATTTTTTGCACCCTCAGATTCCAGATTTTCAAATATTGTCCGATCATAACAAACCATACATCAATGGACATATGATTTATTCAGCTTTCAGATGATGTATAAATCGCAATTTAGGAAAATGGACCCTTATGGTTATGTGGTTCAGGGTCACATCTTATGTCTTATTTATCTAAACATTATTTCTGCATTTGTAACTGCAGGCTAAATGCATTCATGTCAGTGTGTAATACATCTATGCCACTTCAGATGAAGCTTCTGTGTTTCTCTGCATTGCAAAGATTAATTTTGTTGATACTGATTTAATTTGCCTGGTAACAGCCCAAATGTCTTATTATTCTAATTAACCGATTCATTTAATTAAAACACCTAGTTTGAGATCTATAGGCATATCCCAGGTGTGTCAAACTCAGTTCCTGGAGGGCCACAGCCCTAAAGAGTTTAGTTCCAACCCTGCTCCAACACACTTACCATGTAGTTTTCAAATAAGCCTAAATGATTAGTTTAGCTGGATCAGATGTGTTTAATTAGGGTAATATCTACACTGTGTAGGGCTGTGGCCCTCCAGGAACTGAGTTTGACACCTTTGGTCTATCCCATTTTTTCCTCCCTCTCATTGTTAAAATGTAACTAAGTAATTTTTACTCTGAGTAAATTTTAAATGAGCTACTTTTTACTTTTACTTGAGTAGATTTTTAGACTGGTACTTTTACTTGTACTTAAGTAAAATTTCAGTAATGTAATGGTACTTTTACTTGAGTACAATATTTTTTTACTCTTTCCACCTCTGAATACAACAATGTGCTGTTCACACAGGCAACTACATTCCGTCTTTCACCAGTAAAGCACCATTCACACATCAGTTTCAAAATACCAGTCAATTCTGTGACATCATTAACCACAAATGACCTCTAAACGGTTGTGCCTCCCGGTGTTGTGTTTGTAAACATGGAGGGGTAAACGCGTCAGTATTTTTGTTGATGTCTTACTTTTTGTGTCAAATGTTTACATTTATGCAGCACATTTTGTCCCAGAGACATCGTATTAGATGTATTTAGACATTTCTTTGACTTCCGTAAACAGCGCGGAGTAAGGGCGTCATCTGCTTCAGAATGTCATGATTGACTCTGAGCGCGTTCTGAACTCTTACGTGCTCATACAGGTAATCTAACTCTGCAGAGCACATAGTAATTTACTGGTAATGTTACAACTTCTCATTTCAGTATTTTTGAAAGGTCCTGTTCACACGTGATCTTTTAACGGTAATTTACCACTAAAGACTTTATGTGTGAAAGGGGATTATGTTTTAACATTTTCTACATTATTAATATAATATTATAAGATGTAAGATAAAATAAAATTAAAGAGAAATCAGCCAGCTTAGTTTTTTCACAAATTAATCAATAAATTATCCTTTATTATTCTCAAATGTGCATGTGTGGAAAAATGATTAAACTCATAATTATTTACATTGCTTTCACAAAGTTTTTCCTTCCATTACAAACACCTTATCTTCATATGGTCACCTTTATCTCTTCCTCTGTCTATCTTTCTTCATTCCAGTCTACTTCACTTTCTCTCCTTTTCTCTCCATCTCTTTTTTATCTCCTCAGCCTCTCTCTGTGTTATTTGCTATGCAGGGCTAATTTGAGAGTGCTAGTGTGTGTGTGTGTGTGTGTGTGGGGCCAGGAGTAGCTGGCAGACACATGAATATTGAATCAGTCAAGCAGGCCTCACTTGCTTATGAAAACACAGTAATGGGCGCCCACAGGCCACAAACTGAAGCCTGCACCCTCAATTAGGGCCTTCCTGCTTGGGAAGGGATTAAGACAGGGGGTACACATGGGAGGCAGAGAGGGGTAAGAAGAGGAGGAGGGTGGAACAGGACCTCAGGACAAACAAAGTTGAAGGGTTTTTTTTTAGGTGGGGAGTCGCATTGACATACTCATGCCCTCATTCATTCTCATACACTGGTATTTCAGTGTACTTTCAGAGCATTTGAAAAGACAAAGGAGTGTGCACATGACATCGTATCACTCTCAGAGGAAGTGCTAGAGTGCAGAAGTGTAGAATGCAAATGGAAACTAACACTTTAAGAATGTAGCGATTTAATGAATCTAAATGTAATAAGAATACTACTGATAACAGTCTTAAATCTTAACTCACGTTTATATAACTTCACTGCTCTGATAATGAAAGAACCTTTCCTAATTAAAATAAATCCATCATTTTATCTATTACATTTGTTAAATTTGTTGTTCTGTTTAATTTATGTCTCACCTGAGCCGAGGAAAGGAAAAGTGTCCAGTCTCAGCTTGTCCACATCAGGCCCTGGGGCCCCTGCACTGCGCTCAAACAGAGAGGGCCCTCGACCTGATTCAGTCAAACGAGGGAATAAGGATTGAAGGGCCTAGGAAAGATGGGACAGAGAAAACACAGTGTGTCAGGATCATTACACAGGGAAAAACAACTGTGCAAAGATTTTTGTCAATTTTAACAAATATTCTGAATTTGATAAATGAGTAACAATTTAATTTTTATGTTTATGTAGTACAAACATTTTGAAGTCATAAAATATTAAAATAAGTGATGAATAGACCAAGAACTCACTGCTGTAAATTCACAATCAGATGATGATAAGAAACGTGAAACTATCATGACATCTTTCACGCTGTCTTAGTAATCTTGAAATAAGAAAGTCTTGTCTTAAAGACTTCATAAGATGTCAGTCAGAGTAGGCCACAAAGAGATCCTGGGGTTTACCTCCCAAAATGTGAAATGGCTTTTGGGAGCAGATTCTAAAAGGGTGGTGGGGGATAAAGCTCATTAAAGGAAACCTGGAAGTCATCGCAGGAATCTTAGCGGACGAAACGCCGTAAAGATTTTCTCTTTTTTTTTTTCATTAGTGACATGAAGGTGATCAATAATTTGTCACTCTTCTCTTCAGTGAGAAGAAGCAGGACTCGTAATCTGGATTGCTTAACAAAACCGCATTAATGACATGGCACTGATCTGACAGCCCCACCTTCTCTTTCATTTCTCACATGTCTTTCATTTTCAATCAATGCCAGTGATGAGTACGCCATCCCAGACAGAGATGAGAGGAAAGGGATCATGTCTTCTGTTGTTTTAAGGCTTCTTAACGCCATCTGTGACATTCTCTCTACTTTCTTCTTCACCTCTGGCTCTCTTTCTTTCCTTTCTCCTTCAGTCTCCTCTAGTCAAGATGTACAGCAGATAACTTTCTCATAGAATGACCTGGGTAGATTTTTTTTTGTTCGGCTAAAATAAAGACAGGTTATTACAAAATAATTATAATGCATTTTATTACTGCATTTTATGAGCCTACTTATTTTATATTACCATGTATAGAACATTTTCCACCATTTTATTATTTTAAACCATGTATACTTTTAAGGTGCATATTTTAAGTGACTTCAGGTTTCAGATTTGACTAAACCTTTGATGATGAAACCTATTCTCAGTCTTTTTGTTTTCAAGCAGAACATGAAAATTTATGCTTTGCCCCTGGTGTTCAGATTATAATAGTTAAAGTTTAACATTGGCCAAAGGCAAACAATTGCTGAACACCAATACTAGAGCAATTACAGACAGTAGAAAATAAATAAAATAAATACAAAAATATACCTACAAACTGATTGACTATGTACAATCAATAGCCCATCCCCTCACATCAAAGCTAATACAGAGAGCCTTATACAGTATGGATAAAAGAATCCCATCAATCATTAAACACTGGCAATAGAGCTGTTATTACCACAGGGCACATCTTCAGCTCTTCACGTTTTTGTCTGACTTCATTCTTCTGTTCAACCTAGTGCATCATTCCTGTCTCTTGTTACACTGAGTTCTGGTCTGATTATATTTTGCTTCTGTAAATGTACTGCATATGATATATTTATTTTCTTCGTACCTCGGGTGTGACAGGGCTGCAATCTGGTGTTGCGGCTCCTCCATTGAAGTGGTTCTGGGCCAGCAGGAACGGAGAGCTGGCCATGTCCAGCAGTGGGTAATTCACCAGAACCACCTTACTGAAGTTGAACTTGTAGGTGAAGCGCTTGCCTTTAGTTTTGTGCAAAATGCGTTTGTTGTAGTAGTACCTGCAGGTTGGAGAACAACAAGCTAAATGTTTCAATTCTGTCATAATTTACTCATGTCCTTCCAAATTGCTTCCTTTTGTGAAACTAAATGTTTTTTTTTGAAGAATGTCTTCGAGTTTTTTGTCCATACAAAGAGATCCAATGTTGTTTTGTATGTCAAGGTTTGGAACGACATGAGGATGAATAAATGATGACACAGATTACATTTTCGGGTGAACTATCCCTTTAAAGGGGGGCAAAGGCTGCCTCCTCCTCCACCAGAAACATTGTCCAGGGTCATGGCCATCATTCGGGAATGCCAGCCTTGTCAGCTTCCTTTTCTGCACAGTGATGACTGCTTAGATTTCCTGTAACATCACACAACCGTGTATCGCTCAGTTGGAAATAAGATCTGTCCAGACTCTTTGAGTCTTGTCCCTTGACCATCACCCGTTCATGTTCATCACACATGTCAGAGCGCTTTGAGGATGCGCACCTATGCGTGAGAGCGAGGATCTTTAATCTCAGCACACTTTATGCTTGACTTCACCTTACCCGGTCCGGCAGCCTTCACAACAAGCTCCCGTGATGCAATCTGCCGGTGCAATAATTTGTACGCTTTTATTTTATGTGGCAATTGTGCCCCTTAATTGAGCAATTAAGCAAGGCTAATCAACGAGGCTAATTATGGCCTGTGCCTATTCATAACAATTAGTGGCCAGCGACAGCATCTATTAAAGGGAGGTTGGGGGAGGAGGGAGGAAAGCAGAGCGATAAAAGGGACGGGATGAGAAATGGATACGCATTTAGCATGAATACGTGCAGAAGTACTTAAACCAGGGTCCAAGTTCAAACCTACAAAGTTTTATGTTGGAGTTTGGAGTTTGAAAGGAGATCAGATATAAGTTTGGTGCGGTATAAATCAATTTTAGACTTCATTTCAAAATCCCCATCGACAAGTTTTCTTTATATGAGGTGCTCGCCGGAGAACATCCAGAATTCATTTAGATGTTCAAAGATTCCACAAATTGGACTGTATTGATGTTCTTCAGAGGGAAGGCAGCACTTAAAATATCCACATACTATCAAGCATGGAGGGGCCAATGCTATTATACAGGATATTATGTGAGGAAAAAAATTAATAATGCCCCCCCCCCTCATGCTCATAGAGAAGAAACAGCCAAACAGCCAGGCTGTATACTCAACAAAGCACGCCATCTAGAATATACATATTGCATGAGAGAACGATAAAAGGCAGAGATTAAGCATTAACACAGAAAACAATCCTATGAATATGAAACACGCATGATGTGCATACCTAAGCGCTCGGCTGAGCTTGTCGTAGTTCATGTGAGGTTTGCACTTCCGATTGCCCCACAGTCTTGCCACCTCATCTGGGTCTTTGATCACAAATTCACCATAGTCTCCCTGCCAGGCAATCACCCCCTGGTATTCCTCCTTCTGCAGCAGTTCCAGGATGAAGTGCCACAGCTGGATCTGCCTGGAGCCTGGGCTTGATTCTGGCTTATAGGCCCAGTCTGGGAAGGCGATGCCTGAGGAAAAGGAGGCAGGTAAGTGAAAGGATTTGGATAAGGCCTGTTAGTTTTGTTACTTGCTAAGAGCATTTCTGTCTAAATAACTGATGAAGGGATATGGGTGGTTTAATAGGGGATTGTGATCCTTAGGGGAGTTGTTAGCCTGTGTTTTATATACAAGTATATGTAAGTGAACTTTACTTTTTTTTTATATAATAAAAAAAATGATTTCAATTACATATAGAGAGTATACAGGTGCATCTAAATAAATTCGAAGGTTGTGGAAAAGTTCATTTATTTCAGTAATTAATCTCAAATTGTGAAACGTATGTATTAAATAAATTCAATGCACACAGACTGAAGTGTCTCAAATCTTCAGTCAAATCTCAACAAATTAGAATATGGTGACATGCCAATCAGCTAATCAACTCAAAACACCTGCAAAGGTTTCCTGAGCCTTCAAAATGGTCTCTCAGTTAGGTTCACTAGGCTACACAATCATGGAAAGACTGCTGATCTGACAGTTGTCAAGAAGACAATCATTGACACCCTTCACAAGCAGGGTAAGCCACAAACATTCATTGCCAAAGAAGCTGGCTGTTCACAGGGTGCTGTATCCAAGCATGTTAACAGAAAGTTGAGTGGGAGGAAAAAGTGCGGAAGAAAAAGATGCACAACCAACCGAGAGAACCGCAGCCTTATGAGGATTGTCAAGCAAAATCAATTCAAGAATTTGGGTGAACTTCACAAGGAATGGACTGAGGCTGGGGTCAAGGCATCAAGAGCCACCACACACAGACGTATCAAGGAATTTGGCTACAGTTGACGTAAGAGGCGTCTTACCTGGGCTAAGGAGAAGAAGAACTGGACTGTTGCCCAGTGGTCCAAAGTCCTCTTTTCAGATGAGAGAAAGTTTTGTATTTCATTTGGAAACCAAGGCTCTAGAGTCTGGAGGAAGGGTGGAGAAGCTCATAGCCCAAGTTGCTTGAAGTCCAGTGTTAAGTTTCCACAGTCTGTGATGATTTGTGGTGCAACGTCATCTGCTGGTGTTGGTCCATTGTGTTTTTTGAAAACCAATGTCACTGCACCTGTTTAACAATAAATTTTGGAGCACTTCATGCTTCCTTCTGCTGACCAGCTTTTTAAAGATACTGATTTCATTTTCCAGCAGGATTTGGCACCTGTACACACTGCCAAAAGCACCAAAAGTTGGTTAAATGACCATGGTGTTGGTGTGCTTGACTGGCCAGAAAACTCACCAAACCTGAACTCCATGGAGAATCTATGGGGTATTGTCAAGAGGAAAATTAGATGAGCTGAAGGCCACTGTCAAAGAAACCTGGGCTTCCATACCACCTCAGCAGTGCCACGAACTGATCACTTCCATGCCACGCCGCATTGAGGCAGTAATTAAAACAAATGGAGCCCCCAAGTATTGAGTACATATACAGTAAATGAACATACTTTCCAGAAGGCCAACAATTCACCAAAAAATTTTTTTTATTGGTCTTATGAAGGATTCTAATTTGTTGAGACTTGGTTTTTTTTTTGTTTTGTTTTTTGAGCCAAAATCATCACAATTAAAGGAACCAAAGACTTTAACTACTTCAGTCTGTGTGCATTGAATTTATTTAATATACGAGTTTCACAATTTGAGTTGAATTACTGAAACAAATTTACTTTTCCATGACATTCTAATGTATTGAGATGCCCCTGTATGTACCAGCTTAGCCTATGTTCAACATGTAACAATAGCCTGTATTATATGTATGTTGTTTGAAACTGAATTTGTACAAAATATTAATTTGTTTGGCAGAGCTCAGCTGACTAACTGTCAGGCTATGCATCGGATTTTTCAGCTATTATTTCTGAAGTCATCACTCCAGTAGGTGGCCACAAGTGGTTGTTTTTATTAGTAAGTCATTTTAAACATTCATTAATTTGTTCAAAACACTGATTCAGTAAGAAAGCTGAAAAATTATTCTTTGGAGGACTCAATTCCAAGGTAGGCATCAAGGCACTTAGCTTCACTTCCTGTCTACTGAGATTAATGAGATGAAGCATTGCTTCAATTGATCGATTTTTGAAGGCAGCATATGAAAAGCTACCTTTGATATCCCAAAATCCTGTGTGTTCCATTTCGCGACGGTTCAGCTAGAATTAATATGGGATCTGAAAGCTACGATTTGTGATCCGTTTATGTGTAAATGTATATTTTTGTCTAACTTATTTAACTTTTGATGTCATTTCTAGCAAAAGAGTTTAAATTGAGTCACTGAATAATTAACTCAAACAATCATTCAGGAACTAAACACTATTTCTGTTTGGCAGAATCTTTGGAGGATCAAATATAGGCAAAGAAACTGGCAATAGACATTAGGTTAGGCAGCAGATTGACTTTAATGCGGAAGAAAACGAGGCTGTTGAGCCTAGACTTAAAGTGTTTACATTGGCACACATTGTGAAAAGGTCCTATTATGTCTTTTTCACCAACTCACAACTTTCAAAATGTTTTATGGGGCTTTTGTCTACTGAAAGTTTGTTTTTGGAAAGACATTTCATCAGCTGAACAGTGGGTATGTTCTTGTTGTTAAACAACAGTACAATCCACTATATGCTCTTCTATCCCTCACAGCCTAACTTTAATTCCTGTTAAAAATTAAATATAATGCTACCCTGACTATAGTCTATATTGTGTCTAAAATGTAAGTTGCTCAATACGAACTTCTATTTTAGTAAACTGCAGTATAATAGCATATCACACTTGCAGTTGGTCGAAATAACACCAGTCTTCTTAGTGTGATAATTAGCTTAAATATGTATCAATATGCAGCCTTGTTTTAAAAATGTGTGTAACATTTATGCATTTGTTTCTACTGTCTTGTCATACAGAACCATAATTCCATGAAGAAAACGACATTTAAGATGGCTGACAAAACCTCTTCCAGCGTCTCACCTGGTGTCCAGAGGGTTGGGACGGGTGGCGTGAGCAGCAGGTCACTAACACAGTTACAGTCCATACCTCCACTGCACCTGCATTCACACAAAATTTGAGTGTAAACCATTGAAGTTAGAACACAGAACACAAGGCTATAGGCTAAAGCATAATACTTTGACTCAACAAATATGTGTCATGGGCATGTGGACTTATTTCACCCATACACCAGTGTGTCAGAACATGCTGATGTAAAGCATGAGGACATGTCATTCCAGTGGCCTCTAAAACCAATCAATGCTTTTCATTTGAAGGGTTTCTTTAAATATGGTTGCCGAAGGCCGTCCCCTCAGCTATGCAGAAGATCACTGAGCATTTTTTCTCAAAGAGCAATGTTCAAAAGACCCCATCTCATGCTGAACACATGACAGTGCGTGAGGCCCTCTAGCAATTACTCCACATAGCTTCTCATAGGTATTTCTTTGCACTTTAAAATGTTATATTTTGTGCAAAATAAGTGCAAAATTGTACATGATATTGTAAAAAAAATGAATTTAAGAGTAAGAAAAAAATTCTAGTTTCCACTTGTTTTACACTAGAACTGAACTTCATTACCAATGTGAAATATTCACGTTGCATCAAAAGGAAATAAACACACCACGTTGGCATGTGTTCAAACAAATAACTTCAAAGCAGGATATCAAAAATCACTGAAGATTGCATCTGGTATCAGAACAACTGGGAGCATCAGTAAAGATCCATCTCTCCATGCAGCAATTCAGTATACATGGCTACAGAAATTCAATCTCTCCTCAGCCATCACAATTTCATAAAGGTTGTTTTACAAAGCTCGGGTGGAAGAAAAAGTAGACGGTACAAGGGTATCTTTAATGCTGTCCTCTCCCTCTCCCCCTCTCCTCTCTCACTCTATTTAATTATGCTCTGTGAATTTTGGATCTTCCCTCCAGCATTGAAATGGAACGTGAATTATTGAGGTGTGTTTGTATAAATTATTATTGCTAACTCCAGGCACTTCTCTCTCACACACAAGGACACACACACACACACACACACACACACACACACACACACAACCTTTGTTGCTTTTACTCTTTGGACTGTCCACTTGCTCTCCCCCAACATCATACCAACTACTTCTCATCTCACTCTTTTTATTTGTAACATTCATCTGTCGTTATTTTTTTAATGGAGTATCTTTCCTATTCAAAGAAAGCTGGTATGTCAATTCAGTCGGCTGTATTCTTACTTTCTATTTCGGTAGCTTTGCAAGGGCATGTAATGTAGATTCAGACTTTCAAGACTTGCCTTAGCAGGACAGTCTTTTACTTTGTGATACTAGACTATCAAGTTAAGAATAAATATTACTTGAACACGATTTAAAGCAATAATTGAGCACTATGCAACCAGTGCAGTCAATATCACACCTGTAAATGAATTCATTCAGAAATGTTCATCCGCTTTGTGAAATTTGTATTCATTGCAGCCAGCCTATCATATCAAAGGAAACCCGGCCTTACCTGCCCATGCACCTAACTGCACCCTTGCTCTCTTATTCTCCTCAGTATGTTTTGCTCCCGCTCTGTAATTTTCCGTTTGATTTCGGAGGTAATGCATTTTTTACAAATCAAAGAGGAAGCCAGGACGCCCCACCCCTTCTCTCGATCTCCTTCTTTGCCCTGCTCTTCCCCTCCAGGCCAGTGAAGAGATAAAGGAGCCCCCATCATTTCCTTGTTAGTTTTGATTTGGCCAGCACAGGGCTTTCAAGTTCTCCCTATCACCCCCAGAAACATTATAACTAGCAGCCAAGGGAATACATCTTCTCACAATCTCCTAGATATGAAGAAACTGATTCATGGAGTGCACAACCACCACACACACCAAACTAAAAAACTCAGAAAAAAGATGCACATACACATGGACAGGGCAACACAAAGTAACATCGTTCCCCAAGATAACGTGCTCAAATGCACTCCTGAGAAAAGTAAAACTGTTCAGTGACAGGTAAATACGATCGCATCAAGGTAACAAACTAACAGCAGCTCACATACACACACACACAATATAAAGTGTGTTTATGGGTCTAAAATTAATATATATGCATTCTTTAAATAATAAAAATAAAAATCAATACTTTATTGTTTATGTAAATATTTCAGTGTATCCATGTATACATATATGAATGCTGAATGTGAAAATATATATCCCTTAATTTATAATTGAACTTACAATATAAAATGATATAAAGCTGATTTCATGCTTCAATATTAAATATTTTGCACGCATGTAAAATAATTTTAATCATTCAGTCATTTCTTTTTTGATGGTCTGGGGATTTGAAGAATTTCAGTCTAATGCTGTGGAAAAATGATTTGTGCTAATCTTATAGCACAAAAACACTACGTATGAAATAATAAGTCCGCTGTTATAAACATAATTGCATTCAAACACAGGCATTGATTACTCATTTATTATGGAATAGTGCTGCCCTACAGATTTAATGCGTTTACCCCTGTGAGTAATTACATTTAGTGAAAAGCTCTGTTGATTGCACATTAATGTTTCGATCAAACACTGTCGCTGGAAACAAGGTTGTACAAAATAAAATGGTAAAAAGGTGAGTTACAGAAATGGACTAAAGAGTGGAGGAAAAGAGCAAGAACTGAGAAACAGATGGCCGACATTGTTTCTAGTAGTGAAAAAGATGGACAGCAAGGTTCTGAAGCAAAAATACTGAGGGAATGTGATGAGTCTCGTCCCTCTCACAATCTGCTCCCAGGACATGAAACAAACCCTCCGCATCTGTGTCATCTTTCTGTTTCGGGCTGCCACTGAAAAGGGACTTACTGAGCACCCTCGCCCCTCTCTCTCTTTCTCCCCCCACAGTTCCTTCCTCTTTCCCTCTTTTACTTTCTCTCTATCTCTCGATTTCTCTTGACTCTGCTCTGACAGTCTGCACAGCCTCAGGGTCAAAGAACAGAAGGACTGGCTGGTGTGTTTGTTATGAAGAATGAAAAGAGAGAGCAGGGGAAGAGGGGTAAGGGAGAGACAGTCAAGACGGAGAACTTGAGATGGGACGCATCTGACACATTGTGAACGCTGCCCGACAAAAATGACAGTTCCTATGTAAACTTGTGGAAGTGAAATATTTTCAGGTGGCTCACAATCATATTTCTGTGAGACCTTATGTTTACAGAATCTAAATTTAAAAAATGTCATAATAACCATTAACAATCCATACATAGGTAAGACATCCTTGTCTTTCAGCTGCATGGAACGTGCAAAGTGAGGGACATTTAATCACGTTATTAAAAACTATTCATTTTTCTACAAACGTTTTGGATCCTTCTTATATTGGGTTTCTCTACAGCGTAATAAATTCCAGTTTCACTTTAGGTTTCATTTATGGCAGTTATTTCAGAGAATCCCACATGAACTTGGAGAATGTTGCAACACGTTTTTGCTTAAACATCTTTGGTTACTCATTTTTTATTGCATTGTGTGTCTCCAACATTGATATCATATTTCCAAAGGCTATATATATCAGCTTAACATTAAAGTTTAGATTTCTGATGAGACTGTGTAAATCAATGTCAAGTGCAAAGAGTGCAATCTACCTCAATACTGTGGACTTTTTTACTTTGAACATAAATGTATTGAGGTAATAAAATGTACTGTTATTTTTTTCATTTGAAACATTTTATTTTAAAAAATGGAAACAAAATAAAGCATAAAGCATAACCTAACAACTCTAAAAACATAACAGGCGGTGTGAGTGTGTTATCACTCTCACAGTTGTGGCAAATGTACAGTCGTTATTTGTGACATAATTGTTCTTCTACAAAATCTTAGTAGCCTATATTAAATGAATTATTATCTAATTAAAAGAATCTGCTGATACCAGTTATGTAATTTAACATCACTTAACATTATTACAAATCAAATTGGAGATCACACTTTCCTCACAAGGCACTTGTTTTTGTCCTGTAAACGTTTTATATGTTTTACAAATAGAGACTTATGTTTCTGCTGTCACCTCAGGAGGGTGGTCACGCGTGGTGGTGATTTCACCCCTGTAGCGCGCGTCTAATTGGTTGCGTCTCACCCCGTGTTTCTCCTCTCTCCTCATACCAGCGATCATCTTTCACAACTGCAGACACTAGCGAAGTGTAGATATGAAACCCAATAATTGAGATAATAAGGCAAAGAGAGCGCGAGAGCGAAGTTTCGGCGGTGCTCGACATTTGCGGATGAGAAAGCTGAGGAAACTTGGTAAAAAAACTAGATGGAAGAGAACTTGCTCAACTTAGGAGCGATGATAGGAGCGAGCGTGCGATATATCAGTTTCTTATAGAACATCGGACTAAAGATACAAGGAAAAGAAGGGGAAAAGACGGAGAAAAAAGTATCAATCGATAGGGTTAAATTATTCATCGTCATTAATTATCGATCGCTCTCCGTTGCCGACTCGTCCGCCTCGCGCCAGAGTTGAAAGGAGGGAAAGCGCGCTTTATTAAAACCGGCTCGAGCCTCATTGTTTCATGTCCCGCGGCAAAGAAAAAGCTCGAGCTTGGCTCTGCCCGCGCCAGTGAAAAATATACACACATCGCCCCCCTTAAAGCTCCTTTTCTCTCTACTCGCTCGCTTTCCCTCCCGACGCGCGGGAGAGCTTTGGGGAGCCTCGTACGGTGTTCACGGGGCGGCTGTGTCTCGCGTGGATCGATGTGGGATCAATGGCTCTCGCTGACTAATAGCCAGAGAGCGCCTTTGATCTCGCGGCTGAGAGATCAAAACCCGCGCAAAAAGGAAGAGAAAGAGGAAAATGCGCGGGAGAGCGAGCGGACCTTAAACTTGACACAAACACGCGCGCCGCTCGCACGTCGTTACATCTGCAGTCGTCTTGTGAGGTGACATCACAACGTATTTTCCACGACTGTTTACCTTCCTTCAATGAGCAGGTAGCAACGCCCTGCCTTCATACACACATAAACAGGCTACTTTTGCGGTTATTTCAGCAGATGACCGCTGTTTTACTGCAAGTGGAGCCTGTGCCGCGTGTACTGTTGTATCTCCCAAAGTAATATTGTAAAATGTATTTTTTTAAGTTACTATTTTCACTCATTTGATGTCTTTCTCTCCGGAGGCTACACAAGTAAACAGATAGGCCTATGTGCCATAGTTCTTAACTAAAAAAAATGTTGTGTATCACTTTGTGCACCTTTTAAATTCAATGTTACGCTGAAAACCAAGACACGTTTATTCTGCTTCAAATTAGCCTGTTCGAACGGTGCACATTCGACTGGTGGTAACTTTTTGGCTCTGCAAGATGTTCATTTAAAAGGTGTGGAAACTAATTAATATAAGTAGGCTATTTAAAGAATAAGACTGCTCAAGGTCTTGATATCACAACGTTTAAGTGTGCATTTCAACACCAGATGATCCTCCATTAAATCGCTCTGAATAAAGACGAAACTAGGCTAATGAATCCTGCTGTTTTATGCTTCCTTCTTATGCCTTTATCACGTACTGTTCTACAGGACAAATACAGCTTTTGCGCCACATTTCTTGCTACTTGCTATCCCCTCTCTCTTATCCCTCCTCCCTCTGGTCAGTGAGTTACTCTCTATTGCTCTCACTTCCCGAATTAACCACTCAAGAAGTCACCACCGACTCAATCAATAGCTCATACATAAACCCTGCTATAATCGCTCCACATGCCTGTCTGTCTGCCCCCTCATCCCTCGTTACCCCTTCATTCTCTCTCACACACATTTATTCTGTCCTCACACCCTCTATTTATGTTGGCTTGACAACCTGTTCTACTAATTAAACGTATTGTCCACTTTCTTATTGCTGCCTTCTAATAACATCTTGATTTTTATCCATAGATTTTATCTGCGCAAAACATGTAATTAATCTAATTACCGTGTTGCTCTGCATCAGTAAAATATATACCTCATTTAGAGTCAGTCTAAATTGCATTTTTGTTTTGTCTTGTGCTTTCTCTGAGCAGTGTCATTTGTGACAGTCTCTTCTTGCATTCTGATGTCTCTACACTAGGAGGTGTGTTGCACAGGTTTGACTATTTCTATCAACATTCAATACATGTACATAATCATCTATTAGTACATAATACATATCCGTGTTTACAAAAATAATATCTTACAACTGCAGCAAAGAATGGTTGGATAGCAGATTTGGCAGCAAAGAGTTTTCTCAACATTTAATTTATAAAATGTGTGGTAATATGAATTAACACAAAATATTATTTTGTTGTTATTTGATGTTATTTGTCCGAATCAGCCTGTCAACATTAGATTGTAAGATGATAGATAAAGTGCAAAGACATGGGAACAATTGCACTTACCACTTTTTGCAGTGCAGTTAGGCTGGCTATTTTAATTAGACAGTTAAAATAGCTAAAATTGTGCTGACAAAAAAAGTCAATCAATATTTCTTCTGTTTAAGTGTGTATAAAGTTATTTCGAGCTCACCGATTATTTTTTTTTTTTTGCCAAAGCTAGTAACTCTATTCAAGCTAGACTCTCTCTTTAGTCCCTGCTGATCTCCTTCACATATTCAAAAATATTAAAACAGAAACCAACCAACACACGCACGCTCACACACAAACAGACAACACAGAATTTAGAGATTACACACGAACGGGCCCCTGTGCATATTCCCTGTTCTCCAGCCTCTCTTTCCCTCTGTCTCTGTTTCAGACTCTTTGATTCCATGGAGCGGTTTGATCTGAGCGAGAGCGAGTTTTGTAAACACATTTTTGCGATCATATAGCCATGGGCAAGGGGAGAGTAAAGCGCGTATAAATGAGGGAGAGAGAGGGAGTGTGGCGAGGAAAGGGAGAGAGCGACGCTTAATGAGAGGTTCAAGTGGAAAGGCACACGGACGGATTCAAACTAGCGCAGAAATACAAGAAATGTAGAAAAATCAGCCTTCCCCACCGGATAGGTTGATGAAATATAATGTAATAGTGGATGGCTGGCTCTGCTTTTAAACAAACAACTCGTGTGTAAAGTGCTATATAGTATCTAAATCGACATTTCCCCACGGAGAAAGAGAGCGAGACAATTTTGCAAAAGAGACACAGCAATCACAAGCAAGGACAGACACAAACACATTACGGTGAGAGCAAATAAAGAGAACACTGTGGCGAAAAACGGATTCAGTGCGAGCTAAACTAATAAATGTGCGCGGTCCTATTCTTCCTCTGTGTCTTTTCTCCACATCGGCGTCGCGGGCTGCTAATTCGTTTAACTTCGATTGCTAGCGCAATAATAGCGCTAACCCGTCGCCTCCGTCTCCAGGATTGCAGAGACTTCAGATCACATCTCATTGGGAGGGGAAGAAGCTTTGACCCCATGTCCCTGATGATGGCTATAATATACAAGACCAAATAAAACACTAGGCCTATTTAATATTATAATCACTTTAAAATACTTAAATCAATGCATTAGTGTGAACAACAAAGTAATTAGTCTATTTAAATATATTCAAAGATTAATGCAGTATTTCGGCTATAGTAGGCCTAATCTCTTTTTATGAGCGCAACGGGACTTCAAAATATGATGGCATTAAGTTGTGAAACGCTTTACATAGCCTAAGTTATGGCAAGTTATTTAATTGTAATGCCATTATTAAATAACAATTTCCACTGTCTCTTTTATCTGTGTGTATTAATTGGAACATGACGCAACTTCTCATTATCAAGTTATTCATTAAGGCATATGCCATCAAGCTCCGTTTATTTGCATAAAAACCCAGCTGCTCATGCCTCAGTCCCTTGCGCAGAAAAGGAAAGCTCTTCTTTCTGTCCTTGTTTAGTGTGTGCTTTTCCAGCTTTTTAAAAAACGAATAGCTCGGAGCCGTAAGTGTGTCTCTGTTCGGCGGTGGTGGTGCGTGTGTGTGTGTGTGTGTGTGCGTGTGTGTGCGCACGCGCTTTCTTTTTCTTCCTATTCTATCTACCTCTGTCCAGGGAATTGTTCTCAACATTCACAAACACATGGCAAATACCCGCCGGCTTCACAGTATCGATTTCTAATTAGACGGCAGGATAATCGTTGGAGAGAGAGAGATGAAAACGGGAAGAGGGTGGCAAGAATAAATAAATAAATAAAATGTCTAGTGATTAACTGAATTAATAAAAGAAGTACAAAAACAAGAGAGCAATGCAAAATAATGGCCTTACCTACGATCTTGCAGACACTGCGAACAAAAGACTTGTAATGTGGCAATATGAAATTAGCCTAATAATGCTGAACATGTAGGATCGAGTTTTAGACTGATTTCTAGTTTTACTTATTCTACATGCGGTTCGGGGGGTAAGATTTCTGGCCGCATTTGCGGCGATATTTTGACGTCACGATGAACTTCTCACTGAACTCTCTGTTCTCCCTCCACCCTCCTCCTCCACCTTTCCCTCATCCGTCTCTACTCTTCTTGACAGTGCGCGTCACAGAGGTTAGTCCAGGGCTCAGGTAGCTCATTTACTCTAATCAAGCTTTCATCATCAGGACTATACACTTGTCTTTGGACGTTCAAGACGCTCTTTCTCCTTTACTTATCATAGAACGACTCTCTCTATCACTCTTCATCTCGTTCTTTTCCTCCCTCACTCTCTCCTCAAGCATATGTTAATAACTCGGGTGAATACACACCTACTTAACCCTTCTCTCCTCTGTGCTCTCCTCCCTCTTTGGCGCTCTCTGTCATTATGATGGTGATAAAGTGTAGGATTACTCAGAGGGCTGAAACAGTGACTGCCCTGCCCCGAACTCAGCGCACACGATCAATCTCACAGAGTGCTGCTGGAGTCCTGTATCTTTTGCTGGTTTTATTTGTCGTCCTTATCCTATTTGCATTCACGCAACTTGTTACTCCTATGTGTGGGTAAGGTTAGGAATAACAGTCTTGTGGGTTTAGATTTTCTGTTCTGTCAAAACTGTTTATGAAGTCGCTTTTAATAAGGGATGAAACTTTTTTTTCCTTGCAAAAAAAAAAGCCCGTGAAGGCAGATGCACGCAGTGAACACATTGATTTCTCGCTTGTATAAGAGATCCGTTAGGATTTCTTTTTTCCGTTTGTTTGAAGTTCTCGGCACCTCTCATTACCGACACGCAAGAATCCCTCAATAAAGGAAGCACGTTTTACCAGCAGGTTTTACTCCTTCCAGGTGTTGTTTCTGCATATTACGCCCACAATACCTTTAGGCCTATTATTATTCATAATAATAATGGTATTGTGGTATTATATTAATTAATTATAATAATAATAATGCTGTTGTTGATGTTCTTGTAAATAATAATAATAATAGCAATAATATGTTTTCCTTTTACTCGCTCTGTTGTTACACAGTGTTTATCACAATTGGGTCGGACTGATATTTCTGAACATTTCCTTCCGAGAATCTTCTTAAATTAATCAGCATATAACTCATGATGTAACTGCAACGCAATTCTCTAGTAACGTCTGTGACGAGAAGGTCCGGTACAGCAGACGCGTGGCTGCGCGTGCCACCTGTGACGCGATCTGAAATATAGGCTGGGTTCAGGTTTTCCCAGACTAGAAGTACATTGTTACAGGAGCTGTCAGGTACACAGAACACTAGGACCTTCACCGCTATCTCAGGAAGTTTGTCTCCCTACGAGAACAGTGCGAAAATACTGCTAAAATAAAAGGATGCATTTCATCTGTCGAGATTTTAGTGAACAATTAATTATTATGGCTACTGGTAAGTATCGGAAATGTTTATTTAAATGTATACAGAGATTAATAAATGTGCCCAAAATAAACGAACGTAATCACGCGTTGATTAAAAGGGGTCCGACAATTACCATCCCCAAAATATGAACTAGTCGACGCGTAGGAACTCGCTTTTGGAAGAAACACACACTAACCTTATCTCTTAGAACACTCTTGCAGCGCCACGCATTTCTGGTATAAGATTTATCTTTATTAAGAATATCTAGATCATAAGAAAACTGAAATTAGCTTAGCAAAGGATACCTAGGCTACATAAACATTATCTGTCTGCCACGTAAAGTCAGGTCTTGTGTTATAGCGACTGCGGGTGTTTTTTTCAAGGCGATTTTACCAACAGTTTTATTCTCGGATATTATTTTGTGTAAAATGACTTTGCATTGATCAAAATATATTTATATCGTTTATGCTTTAACAGTTTTGTTCTTTTCTCTCTGTGGCTGTGTATTGTATAGACCGAACCCTAATAAAGATAAAATGCAAATTGTGGACCCTATTCGTAAAACAGGCAGGTATGGCGGAGAAGATAGAAATTATAATAGAAAATTTAAAATAGGTTAATTATAAACTTTCATCCTTGTTCAGTGTGAAAACAGCAGGGTTTCCAGAAAATGTAGCAAATCAGGGTCTTAAATAAATATTCAGAGAAAAAATAAAATAGTCATTATTTACTTTATTCTGTGAAACATAAATGTGGTTAGTTATGACAGAATGCCTAAGCTGCTTTTTTCCATATAAATAAAGGTGAATGTCAAGAAAGATTTTCTGAAAATATAACTTTAAATTGCATTGAACTGTTCTTCACACAAAGTAAATATGGCTTCAGAAGGGCTCCTCTTTTCGTGCTACTATGGTGTTTTATTGTCTATTCTTGCGGAAGAGTTTTTTCAAAACTTAATGTGTGTTCCACAGAAGAAATAAAGGTATTTACAGGTATTAAACATTGGTGTGTTCAAATGATGAAGAATTTTCCTTATACAAACCAGCATACAAATCACTCTTAAGTCGATTTTTTAGAAGAAAGTTATCCAGTTCAATCTGCTGAACTAAGCCAAACTTACATCGATATGTTCATACGTTTTTCTCTCAACACTAAAATGTAAATGAAATTCCCATATAGTGTATAATGGCTTTGTAATGATCAATATGTATTAAAATTTGCATTACGTGTTACTTTGACCCTGGTAAACTGTTTGGAGTAAGATCCATTAAAGTTGCAGGTAAAGGGCTGTTCACATATTGAGCATTTCACAGCAACAAGTCAACCAGAGATCATTCATTTTCACTGAGAGTTGATTTAATTCTGTGATGTGAGCAACAAACACCACTGGCAATGCAAAATGAGTGTGCCATGAAAATGAGCTCCAATAGTC
Source organism: Gymnocypris eckloni scoliostomus (assembly GCA_027564155.1). Lineage (NCBI taxonomy): Eukaryota > Metazoa > Chordata > Actinopteri > Cypriniformes > Cyprinidae > Gymnocypris > Gymnocypris eckloni. The sequence goes on from CM050424.1 coordinate 3,916,871, forward strand.
CATTGGCTCTAATGGTCTCTGCAATCTGCTTATGCTTATGATTCTTTTAGGAAACACAGCCGAGGGCAGTGGATGAACATCATCAAATCTAAGATGACAGTGGAGCTGGTTGACATCAAAGGTACAAATCCACATGACCTGTGAAGACAACTTCTGTAATGTTACCTCATGTCAGGTCTTACTAAGGATCAAAATCTGTGCTTGTGAAATCTCACACTTGGAGTTGATACAGGCTTGAGCGAGACAAGTCTGTGGGTCCCAGTCCCAAATGAAGCAATGACTGTTCCCAAACTTTTTGATGACAAAACAAAGGAGGCAAAGGAAATAAACCATCACTAACTGCTACGAACCCCTTAACAAGACTCAAAATTACTTTCAACATCACAGAATTCTTCTTTACCATCTAAATTTCCATTAGTGCAATGGGCATGGGTCTATGATGTTTAGATGTTTTATTTGTGTCCCTATAAACACTGAGTCAAGTTCATCACAATAGCATCACTGATAACTGAAGACCGCAATGCTCTTGAAAATAGGAGCAGAACTGTAGACTAAGAAAGTTACTGCAGCATTTATTATCCTCACTGTAGTTAAATCAGACGATCAATAAACACTGCAGAAAAAATATCAACTTTACTTTTTGGTTGCTGAAAAAACAAAGGCTGGAAATAAACCAAAGTTGCAGGTGTTGTTTAACCATAGAGGGGGCCCATAAATAGAAAAAGAAGGGTGACTCACCAACATGCATGGAAAGAATAATTTAAAATGAATCCAAAACACAAACTAAACTAAAACTATTACAAATATTCTGCGTTGTTTTGGTTGAGATAGAAGAAATTGAAATGGATAGTGATTTTAAGTTGCATGCGTTTGAACATGGTGAGTGGGAATATTGATATTTTACACAAGAATACAGCAAATTATTATGGCAGTAACCACAAATAATTAATTTATTTAACTTTCAGACTCAGAAAGAGCCTTGTTCTGCTATTTTTTAACTAAAGGTTAAAAGGAAACTAGGTTTCGCAACCTTTGAGCCATTAATTATTTAAAGATACATTTAAATGTTACATGAAAGGAACAGTTCACCCATAATCAAAATTTCAACTGCTTGATACCATAATGGGACCCAAAACAATACTGGGCCCCATTCTTAAAAATATATTTGTGTTCCACAAAAGAAAGAATATTATGCAGGTTTGGAATGACATGATGGTGAATAAAATCTAACTATTTAATTCTTGCGTAATTTTAAGTTAAAATTGTATCATAAAGCAAAAGACATAGCATAAACTATGTGGAGCCACCCACAACCTCTCTCAAACTCTTACTACCCCCTTTGTCTTCAGTCAAACTCTGGACCTTATTTCCACTCTTGTATCCCCCCTCTCCTCCCTCTCAACCAAACAGCCCACCTCTGCGCGTGTCAAATCGAATCTCCACCTCAGCGGCTACTACATCTGCTGTGTCCATGTATAATACGTCATACACACAGGGAGTGTGCGATGACGGATTACTGAATTAGACGAATAATGACACCTGACACTTCTGTTACCGCTCCCTGAGCTGCCATAGCCAGCGCCGCAGCGCCGGTAAATAAAGACCAGAGATGAGGAAATACAGAGAGAGATGAACAGGGAGGGGGAGTGGCAGGGAGATGAATGGAGGTGTGTAGGCCTATATACAAAGAAAGATGGAAGGAAAACCGAAGACAAAGAGAAAAAGAAACTCAACAAGTCAGCTAGATGGATGTACGAGGGCATTTTTGTTTGCAATCTGCTTTGTTTCACAATAGTTCACAATGGCGTAACGCTGTTTTCAAAACCAATAAACGCACAAAAGGAGATGCTGTGTATTGGCTAGACTTTAGGTCCACACAACTTGAGTTGCTCGTGATGTGGCCTGACCTAGAGTGAGTGCACTGAGACCTTGGCCTGAAGTTGTTTAGATATGCAAAAAAATGTAGAGAGAATATATGCAAAGAAAATATATTATTTTCAGTGGAACAAAAAAGAAAAATGTTACTATTGTTTTTGTCGATAATGAAAGTCCAAAACAACACTAGGACCCATTGACTTGTATTGTATGGGGGGGTTGACATATTTTTAAATATGTTCTTTTGTGTTTCACAGAAGAATATAAGTCATACAGACGTTTCTTTTTTTGCCTGAATGGTCCATTTCATGCTGTAATAAAATGATAGAGAGAAAGAGTTGTTGTTGTATGCAATAGAACTTGGATTGGCCTACAAAAAATTACACCATCATATAAATACTTTTAACAATCCAAATATCTGTCACTGTCATGCAATATTGTGTATGCAAAACACAACACAGGTTTTCTATGGCATCTACAGGTTTAGGGCAGCATGACACCCACATAACCTTTATGAGAATGTGTGTGAGAGAGACAGAAACAGAGTAGGGAGCCAGAAAGAAATATTGACAAAGCCTAGATATACACATAAGTCACTGAGTGTGGCCTGCCCGGCTCTTATATTTTATAGCTACGCTCTGTGCTGGCGGAACAAGATGACAGCTGAGTTCCTTCAATGGAAAATATGGCGCCTCTCTTATTTTCTCTGTCTCCCTCCATCGTTCGCATACTCTGTCTATCCCTCTTTATATTACTCTGTCACCTCACAATTTTGTTCTCTCCCCTTCCTCTCTGTTTTTTGCTTTCTTTTTATAGTTGCCGTCTCTTCACTTGCCATGCATTTTTCTTTCTGCTGCTTATCTTTGTCGCCATTTGTGATGCTCTTTCCTCTGTCTTTTTACCTCAATGTCTATATCTTTCTATATTTGCTCTACAGGTTCCTTATAGTGTTGCTTTTGTCTCATTCATATCTTCCTATCACTGGACATTTATTTGATGTGAAATTAACACTATCCTTCAAAAGTGCACTCAAAAAAATGATTTTTCAGTTTTGTTCACTTTACCTGAACAATTCATGTTGAATTAATGCCATTTTGGCTATTTTTCATTTCAACATGATTGTGTCATGTTAAACTGACTTAAAACTGTCACTCGTTGGTTTAACATAAAGTTTTCATTTTAAAAGTACATGTTTCAATCACTTAGCTCAGTCAAACTGTTGACTGAATTAAAAAAATATATATAATAACTTCCATAATATTTATGATTTATTTTAAATATTTTTGTTTATTAATTTATAGCTTGATTATAATTATAGATGTGCAATTAAATGGTTATTGGTGTTTTTAGGTTTGTTATTTGTCTTAAATTTCTGTTAAATCAGACTGATACAAATAATGTTTAGTAAAAGTCAATCACACATATAAAATGTGTGTTTTATAAAGTCAGCCGGACTGAATGTCAAAACAGCCTGAACACAAACCACATTCTCAACCTAAAGGAAGCGGAAATTTGTTGTGACGCAATTTGCATATCCTGGCGGCAACGTTCATAAAATACGTTGATGCTGCGCATGTCTCTAATAAATCGCCACGCCATTAACTGGAATATAAGCTTAAAACAAACACGTGTTCATCCATTTCCATCACTGTTATTAGAAACAATATTATCAAACTATTTTATGATGTCGGTTGATACTAATGTGTTATTATGACAGAATCCACGATTGTAAGCCTAAATGTGATGGCCGCGCCATAAACTGTTTAAACAGCACACGAACAGGTAACTGTTAACTCATCTATCCATTTGCATCAGTGTTGTTAGAAAAAATATTAGGCAACAGTTTTATTATATTGGTTGAACGTTATGTATTTATGGCCTGATTGCACTATTTTAAGCCTAGATGACTGCGCCATCAACTGAATTAAACGGCAAACAAACAGGTAACTTTTTCGTCCATTTGCATCAGTCTGATTAGAAACAATTTTAACAACTGTTTTATTATGTCGACTGATACGGATGAATTTATGACAGAATCCACGATTTTATGCCTGAAAGAGATCACCGCGTCCCGCGCCATTAACAGAATTAAACATCAAACGAAAAGGTATGTTTCTAAGTTTGTACATGTTTGCACATCTTTGCACTCTGTTCATTTTCATGGCATCGATCAAAGATATTATAACAATGTTGTGTTGTGTGGTTGATGGTTCAGTGCGTTTTAAAGCATTAATGACAATTATTATTGGTTACTGAATATTGTTAATAATATCAATAATGGGTATTTGCGCCTTTGGTTGCTAGAATGGTATGTATGGCTAATAATTTTAGTTATTCATATTTGTTATTTGTGTCTTTCAGAACCACACACATTTTAAAGTTGTATAAACTAATAGAAATAGGCTACTGACTGTAACCAGGCTACAGTAGCTACAGTGTTTTTATTTTTATTTAAATGGTCTCATTTTACAACTCCCATAGAGAAAAACATGAATTTGACTATTTTGAATCTGTTCAGCTAATCTCTAGGTCTGGTGGGGGCACTTTTAGTTTTCATTAAATCCTATTGGTGTAGTAGCATCTTGCTCAAAAATGTAGGAAAATTATTGAAACTATTTGGTAATTTTAAGCGCAAGATGCTACTGGACTAATACGATTCAGTGATCTGTGCTAAGCTAAACTAAAGTGCCTCCGCCAGACCAAGAGATGGTCTGAACATATTAAAAAAAAAAAAAAGATCAAACTTATCTGGTTTTCTCTAGAGGGTTGTAAAATGAGTCTATTTCCAAAAACGGGTAATGTATTGCAATATAATACTGCAATAATATTGTATCATAACAAATGTATTGTGATTATTATAATATGGCAACGCTTATGATGCACACGCCTTGTTGACACTTATGTATTTGACAGATTGCCAGCTTTTATGCCTGAAAGAGATCGCCGTGTTATCAGCTGAATTAAACGGCAAACAAACAGGTATGTGTCCTATCTATTTGCATTGGTGTTATTAAAAACAATATTAGCCAACTGCTTTATTATGTAGGTTTATACTAATGTATTTATGACAGAATGCACAATTTTTTTATGCCTGAAAGAGATCACCACGCAAACAACTCAAATCAAACCTCAAACAAACAGTTAACTTGTATGTCCATCCATTTGCATCATTGTGATTTCATGTCTGTTGATACTACTGCTTTTATGATAGAATAGCCATTAGGGCTGGGAGATAAAATGCATATTAGAGTAATTGTAAGGACAATGTAGAATTTTGGAATATCACAAATTTAGTATATTTTAGATTCAAGCATGCTTAACTAAAACATTGTTCCAAGCGTCCAGTATTGCCCCTTTCTATATTCATTTATATGTTTTATATATTTTGTTATATATTATATATATAATATTTTATACGTTTGCATTTTACTCCATAATAGCTGTTCTAAAGTAGTTTTTTTTTTTTATGGGCATACAAGAAAATCCAACCTTTTGTATTTAAAAGAAAATGCAAACATATTGAGAAATATACTGAATATAGTTAAGAAATTTGACAATATCAAGATATCAAATAATTGTGTATATGGCCCAGCTGTAATAGCTTATTGTTGTAGATATAAATGATTATTGTTGGTATGGTTTCAAACCATGAACAACAACAATCAACTAATATTTTTTAATTCTTTTTTTCTAGATTGTCTGACAAATTTTCTTTGGCTTAACACTGAAAGACCCATTTAGATATGTGGAAGTGTAAGACCTGTGAGTTTTCAGCATCTTCTAGATCAAACTTGTTGAAACATTACAAGTTAAAGCATAAACACTTTGGCCGAAGCCACTCGTTCCCATGCATGCATTCAAGTTGTCCTTGTTCTTTTAAGACTTGGAATGCTTTATTGGTCCATCTTAGTAGAGTCCATGCAAATCATCAAGATCCTGCACAATCAGAACTGACTACCTTCAGCTGTCCTTTGTGTTCAAACTGTGGACTTAGTTGTGAAAAGGATTATTTTGCTCATATCGGTACACATTTGAAGAAAAATGAAGTGATTACTTGCATGTTTTCTGGTTGTGATTTTCAGACAAATGTTTACGGTACCTTTAGGTCCCACAGAAACAGAAAACACACTCCGTATTCATTGAGTGACTTTAAGTTTGGTGTAGTGTCTACGTCTATAACACATGTGTCTGACAGCGACATTCACGAAAGTGTACAGGTTAATGAAGTTGCTTCTGATAATGTACGGTTTGAAAGCAGTGCAGAAGTTCAGGACCTACCTGGTGTTATTGTTGAAAATTTTGCAGCAATGTTAATGAAATTGGAACATTTCTTTCATGTTCCAGGCATAGCAGTTAATGAGTTTTTAGAAGAGCTGCACTTTTTGTTGAGTACCTCATCCCAAACTGTTACATGTGACAGGCTCAAAGATCTGTTTCAGGAACACAGTCTTGCCTGTGATGACGCAATTATTCAAGACATTGCTAAAGCTGTGTGTGAATCTCATCCACTGCACACAGCAATAGGACAGCATGGTCCACTAAGCACAGTGTATCGGCGCAAGGAGTTTTATAAAAGTCACTTCTGTGTTGTTGAACCTGTTGAGTACATCCTTGATTCACAACAGAGAAAAACCTTTCAGTATGTTCACATTTTAAAATTCCTGCAACAGCTGTTGGCCAAGGAGGATGTGATTGAAACAATACTGGCAAACCACAGATATGAGCGTAATGAAGCTGTTTATTCATCATATCAGGATGGCAGTATCTTTAGGGAAAATGCATTCCTGTCAGGAGATGATTTAAGACTTTTGTTAAGGTTGTATGTTGACGATTTTGAAGTGTGTAACCCTCTTGGTACCTCTCGGAGAACACACAAGCTCTGTGCAGTGTATTGGACTCTAAGCAATTTGCCTACAAGTTCTCATGCAACAATGTCGTCAATTTTCTTAGCTGTGTTGTGTAAAAGTAATGACGTGAAAGAATACGGCTTCAGTAAAATCCTTGAGCCTCTTCTCCAGGACCTGGCACATTTAGAAGAAGTTGGAATTTTTATTCCTTCAGTTGGTCATTTTGTGAAGGGTACTGTTCATGTTGTGATTGCAGACAACCTTGGGGCCCATAGCATAGCTGGTTATGTTGAAAGTTTTTCTTCTGAGTATTACTGCAGATTCTGCACTGGAAAGAGATTGGAAATTCAGACTAATGAGGTTCGGTCAGGTAGGTTTAGCCTTAGAAAGAGAGAGAGCTATGATGCTCACCTGAAATCTGCACAACAGACCGGCAGCTGTTGTTTTGGTGTTAAAAAAGAATGTGTATTCTCCACACACCTTGCTCATTTTCATGTTCTCTCTGGCTATCCCCCAGATGTCATGCATGATGTTTTTGAAGGTGTTGTACCATTTGAGCTTAAGCATTGTTTGTCAATGCTTTTATCAAAGAAGTACTTCACCTTTGAATTTCTCAATGAGCGTGTTGTTAATTTCCCCTATAAATGGACGGACAAGACAAACAGTCCTCATGCAATCCCTCGCTCAATGTTCAGCCAGAATACTATTGGAGGCAATGCTCACGAGAACTGGAACCTGATAAGGTTGCTTCCATTGCTTGTAGGACACATGGTGCCAGAAGATGAGCCTGCATGGCTGGTGCTTATGGATCTCAAAGATATTGTTGAACTTGTGGTATCACCAGTTCACACTGATGAGTCAATTGCATACCTTGATGGCAAAATTTCTGAACACCGACAGAGGTTTCAGGAAGTTTTTCCAGATGTGAAGTTAATTCCAAAACAGCACTTCTTGGAACACTATCCTGAACTTATCAAGTCATATGGTCCACTTGTGCATCTGTGGACCATGCGCTCGAATCCAAACATAGCTTTTTCAAGCAAGTTGCTCGGCTTACCAATTGTTTCAAAAATATCCCCCTTACACTTGCAGCTAAGCACCAGCTAATGATTTCTCACAGTTTGAAATCGTACCATCTTGAAAAATCTGCACTAGACGTATCAACTGTGTCAACAGTGCCTCTGACTGTTTTAAGAACAGAAATAACACAGGTCGTCCAAGACAAGTACCCAGGCACTGAATTCATCCAGATCACCACAAGTGTCACCAGTAAAGGCGTCAATTACAGAAATGGGATGATTGTTGTTTGTCGCTATTTAGACGGGCTCCCTGAATTTGCAGAGATTATTCAGATGTGTATAGTGCAGAAGGGACTGTGTTTTGTACTTAAAGGTCTGTGTGGTTGGTATAGGGAGCATTTTAGGGCCTTTGAACTGACCTCTTCTCCATCACGGGAGATTTTCTTTCGTGAACTAAGTGAATTAGCTGATGGCTATTCATTGGCTGACTACAAGGTTGGAGGTCTTCGTTTGGTGTCACTGAAAAGACAAATTCATTCATAACAGGTGCCATTTAAATATTTCTTGTTTAACTGTATGAATGAAGCTTATGTACCTACAGTCTAAACAATACACTTTTTTTTCCTCATCAACAGGATTGTAAATATGACCTCCACCATCATCCTACGTGTAATTCTGGGAGAGAATGATGCACAGAAAGTGAAACTTCAGAATGGTGTCCCTTGTTCTTTGGCAGAATTAAAGAATGAGATACAGACACAGTGTAATTTGTTGGGAGAAATCAGACTTCAAATCATGGACCCTGACTTTAATGAATTTGTGAACCTGACTTCCACAACGGATGTTCAGAACAAAAGCACCCTTAAGGTCATGAAATTCTGTGACTCTTTAGCAGTATCTCCATCTCCCTCATCATGTAACACAGACATTCTGTCTTCAAGATCATCCTCTGAAGCATCATCTTCTTCATCCCTTGACCCCCAAGAGTTGACTTCGAATACAAGGTCTTCTTGGCCAACATGTTTTGTTGTGCCCCGTTTCTCCTATGATGCAGAAATTAAGCTGGAACAAGGCAATTCAGAATACCAAAAAAAAGGCTCTCTACTGAATCCAGACCCAAAGCTAAAATCAGACATTTTGGATGGACTTGCTGAAGAAATTATAAAATTCAAAGTGTACCTCTCTGATGCTGAATTTAATGAAGTGGCAGAAGCCCTTATAAACGGCATCCTTGCCTTAAGGAACAGGGATCCTTAACAGGCTGCAGTGGCTGGAAAAGAAGCCTTAAATATAAAATGTCAAATTACAGAACCAAGCTGCGAAATCTTGGTTGTAGTGAATTGACCGTTAATTCCATGAAGCACAAACCTATGGGTGTAAGCAATCCAGCTTTTGGTGTCAAGAAGCCACGCAAGGCTGAAGTAAACTTTTGTCCCTCATTTCTTCCTGGTGAAACTCCTGACAGCATGGAGCAAATCAGAGTCTCCCTTCTTTCTGAGGCTAAGAAGAAGAACAACGAGCAAACTGTGAGAAGACTAATGGACCTTTCATTTGCATTGAGAAGACAAGAGGTTGTCAAAGAATCTCCACTTATTGCTGACTTTATGAGCAGATGGCCGGCTTTGTTCCAAGAAAAGGAGGTAATTCACCCTAATGTCTTTAAGTGGGATTTAACATAAAATTAAATGTATTAAAATGCCAATAAGTAAAAAAAAAAAATAACACCATACAAGCAAGTTAGAACACATAGGCTAGCTAGCTTTTTTGGGCATACATTAAAGTTTTGGTGTTTTTCTCTTTGTGTTTTAGGTTTGTGCTGAATTTGCACGGGTAACAACTGTTGCCTTAATTTCAAAATTCTTCTCAAAGCTGGATGAACACACTCCAAGTCTTCTGAGGATCTTTGCCAAGAGAGGTGGAGCTCAGGGACAAAGGATAAGGAAACTTTTTGCCACTTACACAGGTATGATAACTGTGAAAATTGTTTTTCTAGATAAATTAATAATTTGTTTCTAACTTATGATTTGTGTGACTTGAAAATGTATTAGTTGATTGGTACATGTTGCTAATTTTCTTTATTTTCCCTAGTGTGCCTGCATTAATGTTAAGAGGGAGTGTGTCCTCAAAGCCCTGTTTGTGTACCTAAATGAGGATCCTGACAATCTCATCAAGGAGTACATGGTATTATTGACTGAATATTCTGACAATATTTTGTGTATAACAATACATTTTATAGTACATTAGTATTAATGTACTTTGTTTCTGTTTATAGGATGTAGATTTTTCAAACACTGAAGCTGCACTCAAAGAAATGGTGATGGCCGTTTTTGTCATCAGATGTGAAGGATGTGAAGTTGGTGATGAACCTGCGGATGTTGGAGTAGTTCTTGAAGGAGTTACAGCACTAGAAGGGCTTGGTAATGTAGCTAATGGTGTTGCATTGCTGATTGGGCTTATTTATACCCTAAATCTGAGTTATCCGAAGGAGTCTCGATACACCTTTGAACTCCTGCAAAAAGTGTTCCTGGAGCTTGATGGACACAAACTCTCCACCAAAGTTCAAGCCCTCAAGACCAAGCTTTTTACACCTCATTAAATGACTGATGAACACCCGGATCTTTACCTTGAAACTGTTTTGTGTCAAATAGTCAAAACATGTTCATGTTTCATGTTCACACATTTTTAATGCATTTATTGATTTGATTTGATTTTTTTTTTTTGTACATTAAGGCATATGTGAAGAGGAATAGTTTCCTTAAAAATTACATTTGTCCATAACTAACCCAAAGAAGGTCAAGGAAAACCATCAAGGGTTTCAATGACTCATGGGTTAGTTAATGGTGACTATTTAATTTTTTTTTTTTTTTTGTCAAACTTGTCCTTTTTAAACACTTTTTCAATGACAGTTTTAATGGCTTCTGACTGTTCTTCAAGGAAAGATGTTTGAATGACAATGTATTTTAAATAGTTTTCAAAGATGTTCCACATAGCACACATTGTGTTTGCTTTTCCTTTACAAAAATTATCCAGGCACATTTTGGAATTAGAATACATTTACAGACAGCTTGATGGACACAAGCAGTTTGATCAAGTTTTGCACTTCAGTGGAGGCCTGATGAACAAACATAACCCAAACATAATATTTTTTTCTTTGGAATTGCAGGTTACTTTCTTTTTGTGAAATGCATTAAAAGCAAACACACTTTGCTATTTTTTTATTAATGGGTTGTTGTACATGTAGGAATGTAAACCTGTTTGTTTCATTTTGCATTGTAAAGGAAAACCTTTCTGTACACATTTGTGTTTTATATAAATTGTCAAATTCTGGCTTAATGTCTTATAAGTGTTTGAAATGTTTTTGAAAGTGTGACACCTGCTTAAGCTGTTCCCTAGTAAAAAGAATTTATTACATATTTGCTGCCTCCATAGTCAACATTGAATTATGGGGAAAACTGGTGATATTCATTCATTTATAACATAGTAGTAACTTGACTAAATGGGATTCATTTGAAGTGATGTAAACATATCGGCTTTACATCAAGGATTAAATTTAAGATAGCATGATTGATTGAAGTTCAATAAAAAACATTAATTGAAGTTAAAAATAAGTATTTAAATCATGTTTAGTGAATGTTATCTGTTCATGTTAAATGAACACAAATATTTGTGATTCATTGGAAGTGATGTAAACATATCGGCTTAACATCAAGGATTAAATTTAAGATAGCATGATTAATTGAAGTTCAATAAAAAACATTAATTCAAGTAAAAAATAAGTATTTAAATCATGTTTAGTGAATGTTATCTGTTCATGTTAAATGAACACAAATATTTCAAGCTGGTTGAACATCATCCATTGTTGTTAAGATAATGTGGTGTAATCACGTGGAACCACTGTCCACGATTAAATCATGTTCAACCAATGTGCTATTTTTTTGAGTGTGTAGGGTCAGTAAGACATTTTAATTTTACTGAAAGAAGTCTCATATTTTCACCAAGGCTGTATTTATTTAATTAAAAAATACAGTAAAACTTCTTCAGTTTCTTCATCTTCAGTTTCATCGGTGTCACAAAATTTGATGATCAGGAAAAAAAATATTATTATTAGCCTATCATTGTTGAAAACAGTTGTGCTGCTTAATATTTGGTGGAAACCATGATACATATTTTTCAGTGTTCTTAAATAAATAGAAAGTTAAAAACAACAGCAACTATTTGAAATACGGTCCCCTTTGATGCATCCTTGCCAAACATAAGTATTCATTTTTTTTTTATTTTTATTAAATTAACATCAAAAAAGAAACTTGAAATGTCTGTCTCTTCAACATTACATTTACCTATTTCTGTTGAAAACTTTTAAGTTTCTTTTTGCCGTTTACTTTGAGGCTCAATCTTCTCTTTTTGTATATACTTCAATGTGTCTGTCTACTCACTGACATTTTGTTTATTTGTTCTACAAGTGTTCATCTGTTACTTTTCTCTCATTTATCTCATTTTCACTGGTTTTATCTGCCATCTTGTAACTTGTAAGCCAAAGAATGGGAGGAATTAACTCATAGGTTCACATTTCTCCATATACCCATTCCTGCCTTACATTTGATATGAAATAAAAATGACAAAATATGAAAATATACCAATAGAATACATTTAAAATGGATATTAAATGCATATAAAAGTCGAGAATCAACTTGTACCTTTATCTTATTCTCCCTCGTTTATTTTGCTTGTTCCTCACCACTTCCCTCTCACACTCTCTACATTCCATCCACCCCTCCCGCCTTCTTCCGCAGCCCGAGCACAGAGCCCCAAGTGTCGGAATCAATTAAGAGTGAGCGCCGTCGCGCCCGTTCCTTCACGGAGGTAAATATTAAACTGCAAGGAACGGCGGACAGAGAGAGAGAGAAAGAGAGACAGAAAGAGAGAGACAGAGGAGGGGTGGAAGGTAGAGCGAGCCCTCCGTCCCTAATCCACCGCATCGATCAGCCGGGGATGAGGGTAATATATTATTTTGACAAGATACGATCCTCCGACGCGCACCGCTATCCCCGGCGATCGATTTCTTTTTCTCTCTCTCCCTTTTTTCTTTTTCTTTTTTCCCTTCAGCAGTATAGGGACACTGCGTGCGCGCCTCTGTTTTGTTGTTAGTCGCTGTGTGTGCAAGTGTGACTGAGCGAAACAGTGTGAAGTCAACAATAGTTGAGGAAACGCCTGGAGAAAACTTCTCATCTGAGCGGCACAACGTCAGCGTCACGACAAAACGATAGTAGACGTGAAGTCTTAATAATGCGGCGTCGTCTAAGGAACATAAATTTGATAGTGATCACCCAGTTTCCTGGTCGTCAAACGACATACCAACTTATAAAGAGGAAGAGGATAGCCATTCACGTGTGCTACAAACAGAAGAGTATTACAAGAATTGAAAAATATAGAAGCTATTCCAGCTGAGATTTTCATATTTTGGAGCCGAGTCGCCTGGGTGATGCTGACCAATTGAAAAGTTAAGTGTCTGGCCCCTCCGGTCCCCTGTGCTCTTTTGCCTTCCCTCCATATCGCTTTGTAAACTGTGTCTAAATGCTAAATTCCCAGATCAATTTTTTTTCATTCAACCTCTCCCCCCCATTCCTTTGTGCCCGCTGCCCCCTGCCTCCGCCTCCAAAGTGGATTGAAGTTCACTGTCTCTTTGCACTCACAGTCTATGGTGTGCTCCTGTGTATGTGTTTATATGTGAACAAGCACACTGGGATTTAGAAATCTATGAAGGCAGGTAAACGCAGAAATATCTAGTAAATCAGCTTGTTTCATAATTTTCAACCACATCTCAGCAGGCCGCTCTGCCTCCCGGAGCACTCGAGCACCAGTCTCAGTCTTTCGCTCACTGTTCGCTTATTATTGTGCCATTTTCTGCCACTGGCTGCTGTGAGAGAGGCAGTAATGCAGTCACTGTCCCTCTGCAGCCCCCTGCTGTGTGTGCAAGTGACTTGGCCTGTAAGGAGAGGGGGGAGACGCGGGGTCAAGGTGAGCTCTAATACACTATTGATCCGCCCCAATTGAAAACCTGATGGAAATTTTACCCCCTCCCCTTTTCTCCTTCCCATCTGTGTATCTCTGTCTTTCCCTTGTCTTTCTTTTTTCTCTCTCCCTAGTGAACAACTTCTTATGTGCTTCCTCCCTTTTTGCAAATTAGATCCTACCCAGAGGCTGTCTTTGTGGCATCTTTTTCTCTCATGTTGTCCCCCTTCTCCTTTTTTGTCCCGTTTTACATCTTTACACTTTGGAGACATCTAACCCAGTTTCTTTCTTTTTAAGAGACCGTCGCAAAGCGACTCTTTTCTCTCCAAGTTTGTCTTTTTGAGGTATTGCATTTGTAGATTAAGTATTTGAATGTATTTAAACATGAGTGAGTGTATAAGAGTGTGACTGAGTAAATAAGAGCACACACACATACAGACACACCATGAGTAGTGTGGCAGTATGGTCACCAGTGCAGTGTATTAAATGCCATTGTGGGTTTGGCCTCAGGGCTGCACAGCAATCCCTCAGCAGGAAGAGCCAGTCGATAGCACTCCATCCTGGTCAACAATGAGCAACACTCCACAAAATCTATGTCAACACTTCTGTATTTTCACTTCGGGTAAAGTGGAAAATGAGACGGACTCCATCCATCATGTTTTAAAGATCTCTCTTTCGGTTTAATGTTACAATGGTGCAACCAATAACAGATGTGTCATGGTTGGGGATCATTCATGTGAATTTGAGAATGTGACTGAATTTAAATAAATTCAATGCAGAAAAAGCATTCTGGGAATTGAAGTGTTCTTCCATTCCAATTCCACCACGTTTTAAGGTTAGTTTATTAATTATTATGAAAAACATCCCAAACAGGTGCTGTTTTAAACATATATCTGTCTGTCTGTCTGTCTATCTGTCAGCCTTTTAAACATTAAAATGTCAAAGCTTTTAAACTTCTTCAAAACTTTCAATTAAGGCCTTGTTCACAAGTCAACATTTAAACTTTGCCTTAATAAACCTTGCTTTTAAAACGAGTTACAGTGTTGGCAAAAATTGTTAGAACACCTGTCAGATCTGAAAATATTGACCTTTTTTGCCTCCAAACCATTATTTCATTTCATAATGTTCATGAAACATGCAGATGGTTGCTCTGAGCACAACAAATATCAGATGAAGCAAGTCATACTGTTTTTATTCACTTTTAACTTTACTATTTGGTATGTTCACCTTTTGCAGCTATTACAGCAGCACATCTCTTTGACATAGTGTCAATATGTTTCCTGAGAGCTTCAACATTGATATTCAATGCCTTCTGCAAATCAAGCCAAATACTTTCCTTTGAATGTGCAGGTGCATCTCAATAAACTAGAATGTCGTGGAAAAGTTCATTTATTTCAGTAATTCAACTCAAATTGTGAAACTCGTGTATTAAATGCACACAGACTGAAGTAGTTTAAGTCTTTAGTTCTTTTAATTGTGATGATTTTGGCTCACATTTAACAAAAACCCACCAGTTCACTCAACTTAGAATTCTTCATAAGACCAATAAAAATTAGCTTTTTGCTTTAATTACTGCTTCAATTCGGCGTGGCATGGAGGTGATCAGTTTGTGGCACTGCTGAGGTGGTATGGAAGCCCAGGTTTCTTTGACAGTGGCCTTCAGCTCAACTGAATTTGTTGGTCTCTTGTTTCTCATTTTCCTCTTGACAATACCCCATAGATACTCCATGGGGTTCAGGTCTGGTGAGTTTGCTGGCCAGTCAAGCACACCAACACCATGGTCATTTAACCAAACTTTTGGTGCTTTTGGCAGTGTGTGCAGGTGCCAAATCCTGCTGGAAAATGAAAGCAGCATCTTTAAAAAGCTGATCAGCAGAAGGAAGCATGAATTGCTCCAAATTTTCTTGGTAAACAGGTGCAGTGACGTTGGTTTTCAAAAAACACAATGGACCAACACCAGCAGATGACATTGCAGCCCAAATCATCACAGACTGTGGAAACTTCAAGCAACTTGGGCTATGAGCTTCTCCACCCTTCCTCCAGACTCTAGGACCTTGGTTTCCAAATGAAATTCAAAACTTGCTCTCATCTGAAAAGAGTACTTTGGACCACTGGGCAACAGTCCAGTTCTTCTTCTCCTTAGCCCAGGTAAGACGCCTCTGATGACAACTGTAGCCAAATTCCTTGACACGTCTGTGTGTGGTGGCTCTTGATATCTTGACCCCAGCCTCAGTTTATTCCTTGTGAAGTTCACCCAAATTCTTGAATCGATTTTGCTTGACAATCCTCATAAGGCTGTGCTTCTCTCGGTTGGTTGTGCATCTTTTTCTTACATTTTATATTTTCATTTGATGCATTTATCAGATGCTTTTTATCCAAAGCGACTTACAGTGCATTCAGGTTATATATTTGTATTGTCAGTATGTGTGTTCCCTGGGAATCGAACCCACAACCTTTGCGCTGCTAACGCAATGCTCTAACCACTGAACCACAGGAACACTTGGAAGAACACAGAAAGTTCTTCCACACTTTTTCCTTCCACTCAACTTTCTGTTAACATGCTTGGATACAGCACTCTTTGAACAGCCAGCTTCTTTGGCAATGAATGTTTGTGGCTTACCCTCCTTGTGAAGGGTGTCAATGATTGTCTTCTGGACAACTGTCAGATCAGCAGTCTTCCCCATGATTGTGTAGCCTAGTGAACCAAATTGAGAGACCATTTTGAAGGCTCAGGAAACCTTTGCAGGTGTTTTGAGTTGATTAGCTGATTGGCATGTCACCATATTCTAATTTGTTGAGACAGTGAATTGGTGGGTTTGTGTTAAATGTGAGCCAAAACCATCACAAATAAAAGAACCAAAGACTTAAACTACTTCAGTCTGTGTGCATTGAATTTATTTAATACACGAGTTTCACAATTTGAGTTGAATTACTGAAATAAATTAACTTTTCCACAACATTCTAATTTATTGAGATCTGTATAATAGATATGTCCAGTTATTTTTCCAACTACTTTGCTCGATGGGGTTGAGGTCCAGACTTTCAGGGGGCCAGTCCATAATTTTCAATATTCCAGAAGATTCCTTTATGTCACACATATTTCCGGAAATTTTATGGTGTATTGTAATGGCCATTTCAACAAAAACAACTAAAACCTCTTAAATATGCCAAGTGTTGTAACAATATTTGCCACCACTGTATATACATTTTGTTGAATTTCAGTTCAATTGAATTCTATTTCCTTACACTAGAATGTCAATTCTTTGTCATATTTTCTCATGTTAACTCGAATTCAGCAACTGGATTTCTTAATGATCTTGTTTCATTATAATGATTGATAAATTTAATGACCAGACTACACCTGAATATATTGTTTGCAAAAATAAGAAAGAGTGCAGCATCTCTTTTCTTTGACCTTTCCCTGCTTACATAGCTGTTAATTACTTTGTAGAACAGACTGCGTGATAAAACTGTCTCTCTGTGCGCGCCCAAGAGCTTCCAGGTGTGATTTATGTTCTGTTGTGTATCTGTCAGATGGTAGCGCTATCTGTATCACAATCTCCCAGTGGACGCAGAAACATTACACATGTGGTGAGGCCTGGTGCCGACCTGTAGCCTGTGATACACATCTGGAACATCAATGACCATGATGCACACTAAGAACAAGGAATGAGACAGTGCTGGACAGGAAGACTGAAGCCTTAGGGACAATAATCAAGGTTGTTCTATCTAATTCCTTACTCCTTTCACAGGTTGTATATGCTAAAGAACCAAATAAACCCAAAATAATCACATTTTCTCTTTCTCTTTTTATCTCACTCTCTGTTTTTCTTTCTCTCTCTCAGAGAGTCTTAGCTTAATTGCTTTTAAACCGGATTAATGACTGACCGGGGACATGTTGCCTTAATCTCCGCTCTTGTAAAGCTGCTGTATGTCTCGGCTGTGCCTTCTCCCTTTCCTGTCCTCATCCATCCTCTCAAACCTCTTACTCTTCTTCTCCCTCTCCTGCACTTTCACTCAGTCACCATCAGTCTCCCTGTCCGTCTTTCCCAAGCACCGTTCCTGCTTCTTCTGCACATTATAACTCAATTCCGTTCTGCCATTTGTCTCTCTTATGCTCTTCGCTGATGTATTCTTATCTTTTACTTTCATCTCTAGCTCAGTCCGAGTTATGAGCTCACTTACTCATAAGTGCACACACACACTCAAACCCCTCTGCTGTGTGTGTGTGTGTGTGTGTGTGTGTGTGTGTGTGTGTGTGTGTGTGCGTGCATATATACGCTGTAGTCGTGATGCATGGCCAGTCGTGGAGTCTTGTATTAGCACATGTCGATGTGAGCCTGTCATTGCCTCCTAAGTGTTTTGGCAATACTAGGGATCTCCTGTCATGCCAGTCCAACTAATCTCAATCGAATTACATTGAGCTGGTATTGAGATGGTGAGAGAGGACAAGAGTAGGAGGCTGTGTACTTGACTAAGGACCTCTCATGGCCAACAAGTGTTAGTATATGTGTTTGCTACAGTCCTTAATATAAAAAATCATAACTTAAAAAAACAGTATAATATGCAGATATAGGTCATTGAATACAAGTTTCTTGTTCTCTAAACATGTTACAGTGCGGTTAATTTAAATTGAGCCATTTGTTCACACATGTCATTTCAAACCTGTAGGATTTCTTCTGCAGAACACTACAGAAGATCAACAGTTTTGTCTGTATACTGGAAGTTAGTGGGCTCCAAACCAACATTAAACCTTCACTTAACTTCATTAGACTTCATTATAAAAAAAAAAACAATTCACAATATATTCTTATGTGTTTCAGATCAGATCATCTAAAGTCATGCAGGTCTGGAATGATATGAAGAAAGTAAATAATGACAATTTGTACTTAACCGTGGAAGGCTCGAATTTTATATAATGCTAAATTGCTTTAGGAATTTAGGAAATGGTTTGGGAACTCTTTCTCTCTCCACACTCTTCTGTCTGTTACAAAAGCCTAATATGTCTAACCTCTGAACTCTTTTATTTAACCTGTTCTATACCTGTCTCTCCAACTTTCTCTCAAGCCTATACTGTCTCTTTCTCTCCCGCGGACATTTCTATCTCCTCCTCTCCCCTTGTGGTTGCCGTCAGGATTAAACAGTTATCTCGGAGGCCCTCTATCGCCCCTAAATACTGAATGATAAGACTCGCTTGGATTTGTCAAATTGGGCGCCATCGATTAACTGACCTTTCCTTACGCTCAGGCTCCCAGGCACTCTCCAATCCGCCGACAAGCCAGATAGAGAGATAGATGGATATATATTGGTGTTATTATTGTGTACAAGTTTGTACACTCTCAGAAATAAAGGTACAAAAGCTGTCACTGGGGCGGTACCTTTTCAAAAGGAACACTTTTGTACCTATTAGGTTCAAATATGTACACTTTAAGTACTAATATGTACCTTTGAGGTACCAAAATGGACCCTTTAGGTACAAACATGTACCTTTTGAAAAGGTACCGCCCCAGTGACAGCTTTTGTACCTTTATTTCTGAGAGTGTAGCTACTAGGGTGTGCAGGAGGTGGACGAGATAGAAAGAAAGAACACAGTGGGGAGGGAGAAGTGATAGAGCAGTAGCTAGGAGAGGAGGAGAGAAATGTCTTTGCTTTTCAATGAGTTGGAAGAAAATAACAAGTTGTATGCCTAAAAACACAAGATTTTAAACATTTTAAGCCATTTTATCTCTTTATCGTTTTGTGCACACTGTAAAAATGTATTTTTAGGTAATATAAAATTTGCATCATATGGTAACTGATTTTATTCACCTTGACACAAAATGAATAAATATGACTGATTATCAACCTGACTGCATTAAATTTATTTTTCAGGTTAGATCAGGTTGAATTAGACCCATAAAGTAACAACTGCTTTAAATTGTATTTTAATTAATTGTTAATTCATTAATTTGTCTTTAGAATTTGTTAATATCCCAATGGTTCCAAATACATGAAAACATAATAAAGATAAAAATTTAACACAATAATTTCAGCATTTAACTTGTGAGATACACATTTGAAACTATTTAAAATATATATATATATATATTTATACTAAATAGTTTCACTGTGGGTGACAGTATATTATGGAATAACAGATGCTGCGAATTAAGCCGTATGTTTTGACAACCTGTTGTGAACAAACTCACGATGCGATTTCTCACTA
The DNA here is from genome assembly GCA_027564155.1 of Gymnocypris eckloni scoliostomus. NCBI lineage: Eukaryota > Metazoa > Chordata > Actinopteri > Cypriniformes > Cyprinidae > Gymnocypris > Gymnocypris eckloni. Next base: position 3,936,826 of record CM050424.1, read on the forward strand.
CAGTGCATCGCTCGAGCAACATTTACGAAGCAAAATAGAAGCGAGATGTAAAATGATGCGAGTGTTTCGTGCTATAAAAGCAGACCCGTGAGTGTGAGTGTTTTACGGAGCTGAACTCACCGGCACTCCCGAGTGGCCTCGCCTCAGACGGAAACCAAGGGCCGGAGCCGGCACCGTGGCTGCTGGCTGTAGGATGGACCGAGAATCACTGGGCTTTATCTGATCCAATTCGGGGCAGCAGTATAACTGATGCGCTGAAACGAAAAAATACATTGTTGATAAAACAAACTCTTTTAAACTCTATTTTATTGTTAATTCTTCTTCTTTAACAAACACGAGTAACTACAATAGTATAAGTAAGATATACACAGCCTAACCTCATCACTTCTTTTAGTGTAGGCTATGTGACAGCAGCTTTTTTCCCCTTTTTACGCTTTTTACCATTCTCTAACATGTCAGACAAAGCAGAGTAAACATTTAATTATGATTAAAAACGACACACTGCTTTTTTGAAGCAATTTATTTAGCTACATATCCCATGCTGCAATTTTGCAATGCGACATCGACCTGGAGTTGCACAAACCGTGTTGAGCTAAAAGAGCTCTAAAAAAGCGAAAATGACACATTATCAGGTTTGATGATAAACAAGAATAGAATAATTCGGTTCCGCTTTACTTAAACAAACATTGCTCAAAGTCAGCATTGACTTTATTTTTAATCACTCAAACATGTATAACAGCAGCGCTCATATAATTATAAATAAAATGACAATCTGAAGACTTTCGGAAATATATAGAATCAGAAGAAAACATACAAAATGGAAAAATAAAATGTGTTGGAATAGAAAAGTGTTTTTATCCAAACTAAACAGTCTTTGTAACAAGTGTCAGCCGTGACTTGCCTGCAAAGTAAAGAGGGAGAAATAACAGTTTTCGATATTTACAGAATATAAAATACTTAAAAAAAAAAAACTTAATTTGTAGGAAGATAATTAGGCTATTTATTATTCTTATTAGAATTTCAATTATTTATTTTATTTAATTTGTAATAATAATAGGCATAATAATAATAATTATTATTATTAACACAACCATGTCAGTCACATTAGCTTGCAGTAACGAAGCATCGTGATTCCGGAACAAAGTTTGGCCAGGTGAGCAGTTTCGGTATCGCGGACTAAGTAAAGGCAGTGTTGGGGAGGGAGGGGGAGGAAGTGAGTGATGTGGAGAGGAGAGATATCCCTAAATGCCATTTAATGTCGGAAATATTTCCAACAAATATTGACAGAGGGATAGACGCAGGAGGGAGCCGCAGAGGAACGGCATGTGATTGAATTAATGGATGTTCTGGATATTGTCCAAATTCGTGGACTGACATCCTGCGGTTAATTACTTTGATTGAAATCAAATAATGTGAAAGCACGTAAAGAATGCAGAGAACTCGGAAGACTATGGCCTCACAATTACAATTAGGGACATTTACATCAAGTGACAAACAATCCCCGTAATTCTCAATCGTTTCTTTTCCCCCAAAAAAATTTTTTATGGGATAATAAAAAAAATAATTGTATTATTATTATTATGCTATTATATTTAACAATAATCATATAAAGCATATTGTTGTTGTATGTTGTTGTTATTATTATGCCTTTTAGTCCGATTTTTTTTATTACTTATTACTTGTATAATTGTAATTATTTAACATTTTTATCGATAACAATTCACCCAAAATAACTTATGTAAATTATAATATGACTCTGCCTCGACCGTCAGATGCATACTTTTAAATGAATTATATTAAGCAAACTTCGAATTCAACATATAAAACGAATTACCAAAAGGATCCACTAACCGTTTTACACTAAAATATTATTACTGACGAAAGCATACTTTTAATAAATTGTATTTAATAGTACTATATAAGACGATATGTGTACAATCAATATAATAAGGGCAGCAAAATATTTCGTTAACGTTTCTATTTAATAAACAAAAAAATTAAATCAAAGTTTTTTTTTCAAAATTCGAATTATTTGAATCATCAATTTGATTAATATTATTGCAGTGTTATATTTAGCATATAAGTCACATTCGAGGTTTTTCTTATTCAACACTTTCCAGATTGAGTTCAGTGCTGAAACTCTATCTTCAGATGTCATCAACGAACTTTAGAGACGAGCAGAGTCCGGACGGACTGTAAAGTGAACGAAAAGAGCAAAAACAACACCACAGCAACATTGTAGTTTTCAGGACTTGCACGTCTTTAGTGAATAATTAAACAAACCCAAACAGAATATTTCGGTTGATTTAAAATAAAAATTCTATGGATAGATCAGTACATCTGAAATGATTAAAGCTAAATATCTGTTTATTGATTTATAAACACTCGTCAAAAACATTGTGTAAGTAATAATTAATGAGATATAGACTATGTGCTGGATATGCATCAAATATCGCCTGGGAATAACATTTTGATTCCACATTTTTAAACAAACTAACCGAGAGTTATGGATTAAATACAGGCTCAAACTCGAACTCTTGAAGATGTAACGGGAACATATTGAGCAGGATGCTTTAATGTTTTCTATAATAACAGTATTAACTTTGACATGTGCTGAATTATTTGCGCCGGTGCATACAAAAAAATCAAGTTCCAGATTTCTGGCCACAACGTTATATTAAACCTACTAAACTTTTTGACACAATCTACAGGAATATTTAATATTAAACGCAATACCACATGCTTAATGTAATATATATATATATTAGAAGTAGCTACGAAGCATTTATGCTGGTCCATTCCATTCTTTAATAAAATGCACCCCCCACCCAAACCAGCAACTAAGCAACGTAAAATGTATCCAAGTAAATATAGGTAGGAAGTGAATTCTGTCCTCTCGCTCGCATTTGACCAGTGGCCAACATGACAAGGATGAATGAACGGAGCAGCGCACGTTATGCACGTGTGAGAGTAAATTGAGCTTGGTCATTTGGCAGATCGAAGGGATACACACACACCCGGCGCTTAGTCCACATTAAACGTCTCTAGTTGCCGTGAGAGTGACTGTTTAATTGACTGATTGATAGTGTGGCGTGTAGGTGAGGGCTCAACGAACAGTGTTAACAAATAGAGACACTTAACAGCTAATCCGACGTGGCACGGACCGCGCGGCTCGCGAGGATTTTTGCAAGTGTGCACGTGGACGCCAGCGTTTTTCAAAATTACACAAAACTCCAAGGATTATTGGAGCTGTAAATTTGAGTTTATAAGATTTACGAAAATAAAATGTTCAGCTAAATATTCTCAAATTAACACGAAAAGTGTAAAACTTAAGTTTTAATAATTGTAATAATATCCTGCTAATAATACTACTACTAATGAAACACAACTAAAACGCATCCATTACATATGAGTAGCTATTTTCAAAAATATCACTTTTTGAAATGTTGTCATCGTAAACGTTTTGATAACACAAAGCGTATGACATACCTCAGCCTTTCCTGATCTTGTTCTTCAACCGTCCAAAGTAGAAACTATCTAACCCTTGTGTTCTTTCACTCTCCTGGTGTGTGATCCGGGGCGCGCGGAGCCGGGGACCGTGGAAGCACCTCTACACTAATAACCACGACCGAGGGAACTGAATGAGAGGGAGGGAGGGCGCTGAGGAGGTGTGCATCTCTCGGTAAGTAGTTAATTAGTAAATCCCCATTCGCTGTGCCTCAGGTCGGTTTGTTTTCCCCGGTCGACAAGCCGAGAGGAAAGAAAATTTGAAGTAGGATTCGACCCGTTTCCGCTCCTCTGTCTCGTATATGAAGTGTGTGAGTGTGTGAGTGTGTATGTGTGTGTGTGTGTGTGTGTTGTTCACCATCCTCCCTCCCTTCTTCTCTCCCTCTCATTCTTTTCGCCAGAAAATTTTACTCGCGTCCTAACATTCTCGCATACACAACTGTCCCTCTCGCGATTCTCCAAATACTGTCTATTTTGCTTTTGGACTAATGTCCACTGTCCACGCTACTTTCAGTTTAACACTCAGCCTCATGCAGCAACATAGGCTACTTCGCGTAATCATCATACTTTCATCAGCACCATAACAAACGCGTGATTTAGATTTAGTCCAAAAAATGTATCAACAACAAAAGCATCTGGATAATTTTATCATCTCCTTAACTCAGGCTCAGGAGCTGCAGTCGGTGAGCCGCCGTAACATATTTGCCCGGTGATCCATAAAACGAAAGCATGCATGCTAAAACTTAAGAGTAATTTCTCGACTTAATCTTATCCTGTATCAGATAGTTTAATTGTCAACTTGTTAAAAACCTGAACACTGGAAACAAGTAGCCTACAAAACTAGAGTTGATCTCACTGGCATTTGTCCTAATTCTGGACTTCGAACAGAAGTAAACATCACTTTAAGTCTTCACGGTCTTTTCCAAGCCATTGACTGCACCTAACAAACTTAAATGACTTAATTGATCCGCCACGTAATAATCCATTAGGTAAACCTATGGAACCCACCGGGGTGTGGAAGGAGGCATATGATCAAGGAGTCTAGGAGCAGATGCATAAAGAGAATGAAATAAGAGAGATGGATCGAGTAGGGAAAGAATACAAAGGTTCTGTCAATAATATAGTCTCAAACAATATTAACCTGACTTGTACAATACCGCCATTCCCCTCTTTATCGCCCTCTAGTGAACACAATGATTAGAGAGGGTAACACGTCCATTAATTCCCATGTGAATCAGAGTTATAAACTCAGAAATACAATACTCCTTAAAAACTGATTTCTCAGTGATCAAGTACAGATTACATGCAGCCTGGACAAGTTAGGAAAATATTAGCTAATATATTCATAATAATTCAATGTAAAACAAGGAAATAATATATTTGTTATTACATATCTTATACATTTATGTATTATGAAAAATAAAAATAATATATTTAGAGGTGTAATCTCTTTTTAATTTTCCTTTTGCTCACTTGCTCACTTTTTAACACACACATTGACATGCATACAAAACACATATGGATCATATATCACTAGCAATGCTAAGGTCATGTTTGTATCACACAGACTGGTTAACATATGCCTGGAACTGAAAGTCACATCTTCCAAATGTCCAGTGAGCTGTTGTGAATACAAGCCCAGACACATGTAATAGACTCTAATGTTCTGTGTATTAAAGGCCTCTCTGATGGCATTATGAATGCAAGGTGCGTGATTTGCTCTAATGTCAGTGACTGCGGTGACAACTGATGGTGCATCTATTAGGTGGGAGGGGAAGACTGGCCTATCCCATTATCAGTGATTGAGGTTATTCGTATAGGTAGAGCTGAGATTTTTAAAGCTCACTTTGCACCGTATGGATTTACTGTCCGCTTCCTTACTGTATGGTTTATTACTTTACAATGTGGATCCGATTCACAACCACATCATGTTGGCAAAGGACATATTGTGCTGCAGTTGTATAATCATGCACAATTTAGGTCTCTTGGGATTTTCATACATTAAATCTGCTTGAATAAAGGCAATCTGGTTTTTAATGCACATTTAAATAAACATGAATAATTATTATTTTATTTGCTATTTTGATCAATATGACATCTCACCCCCAAAAAAAGAAGAAGAAAAGAAATAGCTTATTTGCAGTAAGTTTGTGTTCACTGTAATATGGGAACCACAAACAGAGGAAGGAGGAGAATGAGAAAAGAGATAGGCCTCTGTTCATCTTTAGACACAAATAGATAGAACAAGGTACAACTAAAAGAAAGAGATAGAAATAAGAGGAAAGAAAAGAGGAAGAACAGACAAGCTGTGAGAGAACTGAAGAGAGGGATGGGAAAACGAAGAAAAAGGAGAAGGAAAGAGAGCAAGAAAGAGCTCCAGTCTCCAGTCTTAATCTGAGCAGGTCTGATCAATAGCCCATTTCCCATTGTTGCCAGAGCTCTTCGATCGCTACACCACCGAATTAACACACCCACTTTAATCTGGAGGGGAGACGGGCCCCATGGGTTGGGGGTGGGGTTGTTGTTAGGTGCCGGGGTTCAGAGTGGTCTGTTTGTGGGGTTGGAGGACTGTGGGGGGCAGGGGTAGCAGCTGTGGAGGCATCCTCAAATGAAATCAAATCTAATTGTTATCACTGTTGGGCCTGGTGTTATTACTACTACTGTTTACAATTATCTCTAACTGCATTGCCTTTTCTGGCCTGCCTCTCTCTCCAGCAACAGAGCATGAGGTAAACTGGACATTTATAAGCACTATGAAAGTATTAGGCTGGTGATGATTATAATAATTGTTACCAGTGGATCCTCTAGTGCTGTTAAAATAGCAATAGCCTAAACAGCTAAAAGTTAGATGAGAGCAAGCAGCTTCTAAAGTCAATACATCATATTTATTCTGTGATGATTTACTACACCTGCTGCCTCAGTCTGATGAAGAATTTGTAGATCATACGACTTGCCCAACTTTGTTAGTGAGGCCTGGTTTGCCTTGGGAGTAGCTGAGATATTCATTTATAAGATTCATTTATTTCACTTAATATATATATATATATATTGGCAACATTTTGCCAAAACTATTCTATAATCAGAAAATATGGTTCCCAAATACAAAAATAATTTAAAACAAAATGTTTATGGGTGAAAGTTGACAAACTGACTCATTTACATCCTCTTGAAAAAAAAGAAACGTTGCAGAACTGTCCATTTTCATCATAACAGTGTTAATTTGCACAGTCTTGTTAATTAGTTAATCGTGTTAATCTGGCCCCAAAAGGTCAAATTTTAAACCTATTTGATCGGACAAAAGTTTGGACTAGTAATGATATCAGTACCTAAAATAATGCTAGGAATAAAATCAATTTCACACTTGCTAAATGTCAGAACAACACTCTCTCAAGCATTGAATTATTTGATATTTGTTTTTATGAATTGACCCGAAGCAAGCCAACTACATTCCCCATAAACTTACTATTATTTCTCTGAGATCTCATAAGTCCACACAGTCCAGCAGCCCACCAGAGTCTGTTCTCGTCACGCTTCCATGTGCACTATTTCATATCAAAGTAATTTTCTCGTTTGCTAAGTGATTTAATTGAGGGTAATTAGGCATGCGTCTCGAGTGGATAGAGCTGTGTGTGGCTAACTTTGGTTAAATTAGCTTCAGTTCAGCTGTGAAATATAGGGTTAAGTGGGAGTAAAGGAAGGGAGGTTGGGTGGACTGCAATGAAAAGTTATGTTTTTACTTTGTACTTGGAAAACTGAGAAGAAAGCTTTGTCTCCACTTGCTAATATCGTGCTGTGCATAATATTTTAATTAATCTTTTTAAACTGAAACCCTAGATCTTAAACCTAATAACTGTATGGTAAGCAAACGTGACTTAGCAAAGTACATAATCTACTGTCTGATCAATTTAACTAGCCTTAAGTGCCAAATCAGACTGTCATAATTTTCAGTCCATTGCACAGATATCACTTACAGCACCCAGCTGAATAAAACCAGTATCCTGATTTTCGTTAACGCTTACTTAAACCCTCTGGAAGCCCATAAATGTCTCAGAGCTATAAAAGGTATGAGGAATGATGTGGTCATTGACTGTAGAGCAGTGTGCTGTCATCACTGCGATAAATGGGGGAGAAGGGCATATTCAAGTAAAGTATTAGGAGTGTTTTATCCTCACTGGAGCAGTAATGACTCTGTTATATCCTCTATAAATTTTGGCTTATAAGCTTAGCAGACATGATTGTGTGTCTGAGCTGAACTCTGGGAGAAGCTAAACTACATTTCCCATCATGCCTAGCGAAAGCTATACACAGCATAGGTTCACACCATGCATCAAGACGTAACTGCCACAGGTTAACTACAAAACACTTACTGACTTATTCTACTTCTGAAGATGTGACATTCGTCAGTCATATTGGCATTCAGAAAGAAGAAACAAAGTGTTGTATACTTTGTACATTTTTCACATTACTGATCGTTGTTTGAAGGCCTGACTACCAGACTTCTAGTGATCTAAGTGAGAGAGAAAAGGTGTTTAAAACAGCTTTTTGGTTCATATAAAAGTTCATAGTTGATTTGAAAAATCTACTCAAAGCACAATCCTGCACAAGATACATAAATTAAGTAAAATATTACATTTAGGTGCAAAATAATAAAAGTCCTCTCCACATATATTATGTTGTTTGTAGGTTAGAATAATGCAAAGGAAATGTGTTTTGATAAGTCTACAATGTAGCCTTGCTTTTAAACCTTGAATTATGATCGCTACAGCACTAGTTTATAAGTTCAAAACCAAACATGACACCGACCAATGAGCACAAGGAATCATCAGCAATAAAGCAATCGCTTCGCGAGTACAGGTGTACTGTGCATCACCTTTCAATTCCCCTTCCTTTCTCACCCTTTCCCATCGCGCCGTTCCGCACCCCGCAGCTATAAAACACCACACTGCGTAATGTGACACGTTTTTCTAATCATTGTCATGAAAAGTAAAATGCTGTCTGCAACAGGGGAAATTCACAAACACCCAAGGTGGCAGCATCCTGTTATGCTCTCTCAGTCATTCAATGCGGACAAGTTATATTTTCCTGTAAATGAACATTCTTTGTTTTGAAACCGGGTCTGCAGTCTGCACTCAGACGTAGTCTACAGTCAAAAAGTAAAGAGCTTTACTCACCTGCCACTGCGCATTCACATCGACTTAACACTTGGTTCACCGGGGTCCCGTGGATAGCAATATCTGCAACCCACAACAGTGACTGGAAACCACAGAAAATCAACTTGTGCATTAAGTTGTTTTTTGTCTCTCCGAATTACCGTTCACAACGAGGCAACATATTGTGATATAAAGCAATAGCACGACGAGTGAGTACGAGACAAAACACAAAACTAAGGAGCAAAAGAAAAAAAAGAGTTTCCATTAGAATCACGAATTTGGTAATGAAAGAAAATGACGCCCACCCCATATGTTTCAGTAGTCCCTCGCAAGTCCGCCTGCAAAGTGTGCAGGATGTGTTGGAAAGAGTGAGCTCAAACTGAACCGCACGTGACGAGTCGCGCGCTAGTGTACGAGGAGCAAGTGGAGCGCACCGGTGAACAGAGGAGGAGAGAGCGGGACATGTCAGGGAGGACCAAGAAGATAGGTCAAGGGGGGATGGAGGAGGTAAAGAGTCTGGGGTACATTCCCCTAAAGCTACTCTATTCGCGGGTTGGGAGCGTTCGCTAGTCTGCTACTGGTCTCGCGCAAAAGGGTCAGAACATTGACCGGCTACTGAGAGCAAAAACGGAGAACGCGGCGGAAAATATATGTAGACAGTGGGCAGATGGGAGATCGATCGGGTTATAATGTTGTCCAAAGTCGGAGGGGGGGAAAGTTCACGGAGGAATGAAATTTGAAAACACATGGCGAATCCCGTCGCCCTAAATAAGTTTCGATCTTTCGGAATAGATTGTAGATAACATTTGGTTGGCCGTTTGATGGAAAATGACGGATTTTTCATTTTGGACAGGTGGGGGTGAAGGAGGACTGGGCTGAGGGGTGAGCTCAAGTCAAATAACGTGTCGTTTGAGTTGCGTGGAATAGGCTGCTGCAGCATGTTTAAGTAAGAAAACTAAACTTACGAGGCGAAAGAAGAGTCTTTTTTCCACTTTTACCCCCTGTGCCCACTTTCTTTTGTATAACAAATGTCTAAATACCCCCCACCTACATCTCCAACTCTCTACAAGGGGGCGAGGGAGAGAGAGAGAGAGAGAGAGAGAGAGAGAGAGAGAGAGAAAGAGAGAAAACAAGAATGCCAAATAAATGAGAAATTTTCGTACAGACACCGCTTCCGTACGTTCCATGCTAGCAATAACAATTAAATATCGACCGCTTTCCTCGGCCGGAGAGAACCTGAGATACTCAGAGACTGCCAAGTACCAAGACCACGCTCACCCCCTCCCTCTATTTCTCCATCTACCGCACACATCTACACTCTCTTCTCCATCCCTCTCCCTCTCTTGAATGCAATCCGAATCCATCTCTCCTATCTGCCTAAACACATCCACTCATTATTTTTGTTCTTCAGGGCTTAATTAATATTAATATTCATCTGACAATCATCTTTTTATTTAGCTAAATGCTAAACGCCTTTAAAACGAAAATTAACAGTGTGAAGTGTTAACAACATTAAATCTAAATGCTTAGTGGGCCTGCTTTTGACAAAGGAGTTCATTCCACATCTAACATCTGTTCCAGTCCAAGAGTTTGGCCACAGATCAGCCACAGATCCACAAGTTCTAATTGAATAATGGAAGACTGTAATAGGATAGAGTGGACATGCATGATCAATTGAAAGGTTTCCCCTCTCTGTCTGGTGGTATAAGCATAGAAACCTATGACCTAAGATCTGTGACAACATCACAGTGATGAGAGGTGCAAGCCAAGATCAAATATCTGCTTATAACATACTTAAATAATATTTTAAATTTTAAATTCATAATATTTTCTGTGTTGCACCAGCCAATATGACTTGAGACTTACTGACACACAAGTAGCCTGAATGTAGCATCATGAAAAACAAGAATTTTCATCATGATACCTATGCTGTTGGCCTAAGCAAAATTATCTGATAAGGGGATTGTGGAGATAATCATAAGTTCTATGTAAAGTCTATATAAAATAAAACAGCTTTTATTGGGCTACTGATAGCCTATTAGGCTACTGGATCTCGTTAATTTGAGAATAAGCCTACAGAATTTGAAGAGGATTTTAATAGATACATTTGTTTTGTAAAGCGTTTTTAATCTAGAAAAAAAGACTGTGCACCTTTAAGCACGTGATGAGATTTAGACGTTTGTTCTCTCCAATTGCATCCTCCTTGTCTTAAACCTCACAAAAAACGTTGTACTATATAACTGGAAAAAACCTTAAGAGCAGATGCATTACAGTGATTGGAGCTGAAATGGCCTATCTGTGGTAATCTGAGTGAGCCAACATATAAGAGGCGAGAGTGGTGCCCTTAAAACAACTTTTCAGGCTGAACAACTATCAAAAGTTTCTCAATCAACGTCATCGCCTTTCACTCTCCCAATATATTATTTTCCGCCTCAGAACTTCTTTCCTGAACTCAAACCATTCGATTTCTATTTATCCCCCCCACACACACACACACACACTCAGCCTTCTCATCCGATCTTACCATTTTCACACCTCCAAGCCTCAACTCCATTAAACCCTATTCTTCGCGAGAGGTGCCCGAGTGGCCGTCACTCTCTTTCCTGTCGCGTTTTCCATCCCATCTCGTTTTCTCATTGTTTTGTATTTAATTAGTTAATGCATTAATTATATACGCCCCAATACCTGCACTATTAACACAGCCTTTCCCGCTAAACACCCCCCAGCTCACCCTATCAACTCTGGGGCTGTTTCTGTAAACGCTAAAAAAAAAAAAAAAAAAAACCTTTACGCGGCTCCTGTTTTTTCCCCTTTTACCCCATACCTCTTTTTCACTCTATGTCTCGTTCTTCCCCTCTTTGCCCCCTACCTATTTCCCCACAGCCATCTCTCCTCCGTCTATCTTTCTTTTTGCCCCCCTTCGCCCCATACACTCTCTCCTTTTCTCAGTGCCTTGCAGTCGCCTCCGTCGGCTAGTCTCTCTCCCCGGCGTTGGAATTATGAAAAATGCGCCCATCGACAGAGCGCCTCAGCTTCGATTAGCCGAGATGGGACATGACAGGCCGCGATCAATACTTATACCGTCCTATAACGTGTCAACTAATGAATCAATCTCGGCTAAATTTTCCATTTTTCAAAAGCCGACGCGAGAGACTGGAATATCCTCTTTTGTAAAGATATTATTATCGATTTCGTCGGCAATTTGACATCGGGGGTAGTTAATTCCACTCTAGAATAAAATTGAAAACACTTGAGATTGAAGTGAGAGAGGTAGAGAGAGGGAGGGAGGCAAGGGCAGAACAGAGCGGGAGGGGGAGAGACGGTTGTTGACTTGATAAAAGAGGATGGGAAGGGATGGAAGAAGGGAAAAGGGGAAGAACAGATGCAGGGGTGGCAAAGGAGAGAAAACAATATGATCTATCTATCTATCTATCTATCTATCTATCTATCTATCTTTCTATCTATCATCCATCTATTTTGTCCTCCACTTATCTATCTATCTATCTATCTATCTATCTATCTATCTATCTATCTATCTATCTTTCTATCTATCATCCATCTATTTTGTCCTCCACTTATCTATCTATCTATCTATCTATCTATCTATCTATCTATCTATCTATCTATCTATCTATCTATCTATCTATTCTGTTCTCTGTCTGTCTGTCTGTCCTGCACAAAAAAAAACATGAAGTTACATAAGTATTGCAGAATATTGTGAATGTATCATAAATATTTGTTTATAATTGTGCATTAGTTGTTTTTATGAAGTGGTATGTACAAATTCTACACACATATTATAAAACAAGACATTTTGCACATTGTGTTACAGTGTGCACATACATTTGTTCAGTAAATACGTTTCAAATTTAAGGTGAGAGTGTTCATGTGCTATATCCTGGGGTCTGTGTAAAAAGAAACATACAATAAAGACGCAAGAAAAGGAAGAACTAGAAAGAGGATTGAGGGATTAAAAGACAGAAAGGAATAGAGGAGGACAGAGAGAAGGAGAAAGAGAGAGGAGCAGTCAGCACGCGTGTCAGAGTGAAATATAGATGGAGGAGGCCAGTGTATGTGGGGGTCAGAAAGGTGCAGTGTAACTGTCGACAATCACAGCCTTATTTACCTGTCAAAAACACTATCATCCCACACAGCCCCAGCCAAGCAATTTCTGCTGTCGCTCCCTCCCTCTTCTTTCTCTCTTTCTCTGCCTCCAATTACAAGCTAGAGGGCTATTTCTCTTCAGGACAAAAACACTGCCCGCCAGCCCTCCCTCTCTCTTCCGATCACCCTCTTTTTCTCTCCCTCTCTTGCCCCTACTCCCTTAGCCAACAGTTGCAGAGTGGAAATGAACAAGCTGTAAACACACACCACTTAGCACCGTGTGTGTGTGTGTGTGTATCTGCCGGACTGTTTGTCTGTGTGAAAAAAGGTTTGTGAAAACCGGTACTGACTGAAATGACAAACCTGACTGCTGAGTGATTGACAGCTGTGATGACCCACACCTCTGATCAGTGACTGTTTCCTTTTTGTTTAAGAAAAACATCAAAGCTTAGTTTTAATCATCATACCACAGTATATTGACATAATAAACACATCAAGGTGATGCAGAGCCATACCTTATAATCTGGATTCAAGAAAACATCGTTTGTGCTTTCAGACAGCATCCACTCAAATATGCTTTCATTGACAGCAATGAGAAGCAAAAATAAATGTAAAAATCCAAGTCCACAAATTGAACCACCAAAACTGAGCTGATGCTAAAGGACTGAATGCTAAAGCTGCTAGTGCCATCGGAGGGGAAACTGAATGTTGTAACAGCATTAAAACCCACTGAGAGCATTTCATGTCACCACTGACAGAAAGAAAATGGCACACAATGATTGTGTAGGGATTGTATAAGGCTTGTGATATTTAGTTCTTAAAAACGAGATAGTGCTGAAGAACAAATTCACACTCATAAAGTATTTTCTGATTTGTAAACCACTAAAGTCGTGTGATCTGTCCTTCAAAGTCACAATTAAACCGAATTTGTGCTCAACATATTGTGAAGAAAAATTACAATAATGTAGCGCAAGTTGACCTTTTCTGACTGAAGATTGCAATGCCAAATATTGACGTATTGTTCAGAATAAAACCATCAACATGGATTAGGTGCAAAAATTATTTAATGTTAACTTCAAGACCACCAGCAGCTAGATAAATGTCTGCCAAGGCCTTCTAAATAAGAGTCCCTCATCTGTGGAGTTTTCCACATGTGATGACCTTAAAGCTGGTCTTGCAGCTAATTCTCACTCTTAAATATCACAACCTCAGTAGCCAAGCTGACCCAGGTACAGCATTCAGAGCATTTCCACCTGCTTGTTCACTGACACGGAGTGACACATAACAAAGGTGGCCGTTACACAGCTTGTTTGATATGCTGTGTGGACTCACATACACAAGGGGCGGATGGATATGTGGGTGGCATGTCTTTGTAGTTAACTGTCACTCAGTCACAATGATACACACGAACAGGCCTACATACACAACCACAAACATGCACACCACGGTCATCTGTCTGAAAGATACTAGTCTGAGCTGATCTTTTAGATCAGTCAATGAATGTCTGAAAAATTATGCAAGACAATATAAATATATTTATATATATATATATATATATATATATATATATATATATATACAGTATATACAGGTGCTGGTCATATAATTAGAATATCTAATATCAAATTTTCTGAGATACTGAATTTGGGGTTTTCATTAGTTGTCACTTATAATCATCAAAATTAAAAGAAATAATCACTTGAAATATATCAGTCTGTGTGGAATGAATGCATTATACAAGTTTCACTTTTTTTATCAAAATTAGAGAACACTTTCAGACACCTGCCATTTAATGTTGTTACTCTGGGGCCTCACGCTAATTTCCTTAATTGTCTGACAAACTCTATTTAACTGGCTGCCTAACTTTCCAGTTTTCAGCGAGCTCTTCTAAAGTGTCTGAAACTCTCTTACAGCAGGTTTTCAAGATGATGATTTTTTCAAATCAGTGATTTCTAGAATATTGCATCTTTATAATGTCACGAACTCATTCAAGTCCTGCAAAAAGGCTGGTCGTCCACTTTAGACAAATCCACGAGAGGTCAGAATAACACGAATCTCAATGGGGAATCGATTCAACACTGCAGCTGGAATTGCTCGCAAGTTCAGCACTGAACAGAGTAAGGATCTGTCTCAACATAAGTGTCTCGAAGTTTAAGAGAATTCAGACTTAAAAGTCTACTCTCTCTTCAGCAGAAATAATCAAATGTCTAGACTAACCTTTGTTGTGGAGAGAGGAGAACTGGTACAAAGTTCACTTCAGTGTTGAAAGCAAGTTTAATTTATTTGGATCCGATGGGAAACATTATGTTCATCATCAATCTGGGGAAAGACTCAACCCAAAGTGTGCCAAGAAGTCAGTGAAAGGTGGAGGAGGAAGGGTCATGGTTTGGGAGATGTTTACTGCAGGAGGAGTTGGGCCTCTTATACATCAGCTACATGGCAGAGTATACAGTTCCCTCCCTGTGTTCATCACCCAATCAGCCAGCAAATTTCATGTAGGAGAATGTCCCTTCAGACTGCAAAACAGCTAAAGCAGTTCCTTGAAGCTGAACACACTGAAATGGCCAGCCCAGAGTCCTGATATAAACCTGACTGAAATATCTTAGTAATAAAGTTATGGCTAAGAAACCCACTACAGCCCCCGAACTGAAGAGACTGGAGGAAGAATGGACCAAGATCACATCAGAGCAGTGTGAGAGACTGATGTCCTGTGCTGAAGTCATTCAAAGCAAGGGCATGTACACTTCTAGTTTTTGACTGCTGTAACCTTCAGAAATTTGAGTTGTAATCTTTTTTTGTGTGCTACAATCATTGCGGTTCTCTAATTTTGATATCCACTGTGTACATAATATTCACATCCATAAGATTCCTGTTATTTCAGGTTGCTGCATCCAATAATTATAAAGTCTTAACACTTATAAGTCAATCTTTACTAATTCAAGCCAACAATTAAATCCCTTGCAACCACAATAGCTGGCATACATTTGTTAGAATAAATACATAACTTCACAATACAATTAATTCAACATATGTAACCCTTTTACATTTTCTTCACTACATCTCTACACTCCTCACGTGTGCACTATAATTATCTTTGGCACTGTGACAGAGTGACATGTTCAGCATAATGTGTTTGCAGATTTAATTTTTTCATTGCAGTTTGCAAGACCTGCTCTCTCTGTTATTTTATTGAATTCATAAAACGAAATGAACTGCACCATGCATCGTGGCAGTCCACCATTAGTCCATTACAAATAAAAATCTCTTCTTAATTGCTTTTCTTGCTTAAAGAGGAAAACTATCAAGCTGATAAGTGTTGAACATTCAATACGTGTTCAAATAAGCTTTACATTTAATGTAAAAGAACGGACAAATAATGCGTTTGGGAGATGACAAACAAGTAGTGAATCTTACAAACCGACAAGGGTCATTGTGACTGAACATAATGGGCTTAAAAGCTTCAGCGTTCTGTAATTATTTTACATTTAAGTAATTAATATTAGCCGGTTTTCAGTTGAGGGGATTGCTGACAGTATGAAATGTCAGACATGTGCCCCGGTATCAACAAGTGACAAGTGGTGAAAGCTAGTGTCAAAAATAAAGAACTGATATAAATGGAAAGGCTGGATAAAAGCAAAAACTCATCGAAAAAGCTGAAGAATCAAAATGTACTGACCAGTGAAGTGGCAAAACTAAGACACCTCTGGAGAGGAAAGCACCAGGGAGATTGCTTTGACAAATTTTGTGAGTCAGTCTGATGTGAAACCATATCACGGTTACCAATCCCCAAGATCTGCCACCAGCTCTCTGTAACGGGGCTGTCACCTTCTTTAACAGTGTGAATCCACTATGAGATTTATGAGAACAGATGTGTACCTGACAAAAAGCATTACGTGTGATAACAAATTATGATATCAACAGTGAGGAGGAATAGAACTTCACATAAATAAACAGTACAACATCAGACAAATAAGATAATACGTACCTAAAACGTACAAGAGTATACAAACATACAGAACACTTTAGCTAGCCCTTGCAATACATTAAATATATGATTTTTTAAAATACGAGATAAAAACAAATTATATCCTTTAAAAAAAATAATTATACTTTTATTCAGCAAGGATGCATTAAATTCTGTTTATCAACATCCTGAAAAATGTATCACAGTTTTCACAAAAGTATGAAATAACACAAACTTTTTGAATATTGATAATAATAATAAATGTTTCTTGAGCACCAAATTAGTATTATTAAAATGATTTCTGAATTATCATGTGACACTGAAGACTGGAGTAATGGCTGCTTATTCAGCTTTGCCATCACAGGAATAAATTATATTAAAAAAAATATTAAAATAGAAAAGAGTTCTTTTAAATTGCAATCTTATTTCACAATAGTACTGTTTTACTGTATTTTGATCAAATTCAAAACATTACAAAAATATTACGATCCTCAAATGGTAAGGTATGTTTAATATAGTGTATATTTAGGCATTTATTACATGCAACAAAATTATAACAAATCAAATGTACACTACGTTTTCTATTACAAGTTTACTAAATGATAACGTTTACATACCCTATGTATTTACACATTGTGTTTCATTAATAAATGTTATTATTTGTAGGAGTATCTCAACAGTCCAGAGTGACAAATCTGAACCTCAAAATCATGTAGCTACTGTGAGGAAGAGGTGCATGCTGGGAATCCAACGAAGATGTAGTAGCTTGGAGATTTTTGTCAATAACAGCAGGCAGCTTCATGTTGCAGTTTACAGAGTTGCTGTAAATTATTTTTCTGAAAAACATAAAAGAACATGGGATGGTACAGAACAGTTACTGTTTTTATAATTTAGTATAACATTACATAATTAAAACAGCACAGATACACAAAAACAGATGGTGGACACTGGACACTCCACCATAAAAAACGAGAAATAAATAATAGTATTTAAAAAAAAAAAATACTGTAAAAGACCACCAGCTGTGGTCATGTGAAGGTCACCTATTTATGCATTTAAGCTTTACATCATATTAAATTTAGTTGTCAAAAGTACTATTAATTTCTATAGGTGTAAAACTTTTCAAGTAGAAAAAAAATATTTGGGGTGAAAATGGATAGAGAAAGAAAGAGAATGAAAAGACAGAGAAAAAAGAATTTAAGAAAGGTAGATTTGGAGGGGGCAAAAAGAGAGTGATGGTGGATTGAGTGTGTGTTAATGCGCTGTGCTGTGGATTAGTACGGGCCGCCCGGGCAGCTGAGCAGAACCAGCCAGCCCTCACAAACCAATCAGGCCTTCATTAGGCCAGGCGGGGGGGATCGATGCTCAGCCCACATCAATTAAACAGGCCTCAAACCATGCACACTCTTCACACACACACACACACACACACACACACACAACTATCCTGCACCTATACGCTCTGTTCTGTGCTTCTTCAGATGTGCACAAACTTCATCATATAATTCACGAGTCTTTAAAATGTATAGGAAAATTATCTTGAAATCACAAGCCATTAATAAACAAAATACATTTTATATTTAATTGAAATGACTGATTTATGTCAAATTCTTTAGCCAATCAGATGTTTTCTTTTTAGCACAATATGGTATACTGTATTATACTGATATCTCTGAATCACACAAACACCCCACATTCACAGCACAAAGCTTTTTTATCCTCACTCAGAGACTTTGTAACATAGTAGTTTCACATGCACCCATCTGAAGAACACACATCAGTCATTGTGTTCTATATAATTTCTGCCCCTTGCATTTTTGTTTATTAAATCTTGAAGTTTTATGCTATAAATAGGAATATACTATCAGATACTTTTAACATTTCTATCTTATGGTTAATTCCATTTTGCATACTTGAATGCGATCTGGAATATGTGTGTGAATAAATGATAATGGAATTTTCATTTTAGGGTGAACTATCCCTGTAAAATATATACACTCACTGGCCACTTTATTAGGTACACCTTTCTAGTACCGGGTTGGACCCCCTTTTGCCTTCAGAACTGCCTTAATTCTTCATGGCATAGATTCAACAAGGTGTTGGAAACATTCCTCAGAGATTTTGGTCCATATTGACATGATAGCATCACGCAGTTGCTGCAGATTTGTCGGCTGCACATCCATGATGCGAATCTCCCGTTCCACCACATCCCAAAGGTGCTCTATTGGATTGAGATCTGATGACTGTGGAGGCCATTTGAGTAAAGTGAACTCATTGTCATGTTCAAGAAACCAGTCTGAGTTTATTTGAGCTTTGTGACATGGTGCGTTATCCTGCTGGAAGTAGCATCAGAAGATGGGTGCACTGTAGTCATAAAGGGACAGCTGAAGGTCAGCAACAATACTCAGGTAGGCTGTGGTGTTTAAACGATGCTCAATTGGTACTAAGGGGCCCAAAGTGTGCCAAGAAAATAATCACCACACCATTACACCACCACCCCCAGCCTGAAGCGTTGAGACAAGGCAGGATGCATCCATTCTTTAATGTTCTTTATGCCAAATTCTGACCCTACCATCTGAATGTCGCAGCAGAAATCGAGACTCATCAGACCAGGCAACGTTTTTCAAATGCAACTTTCAGACTGTCACAGAATGGAACGCACTGGATTGTGGGATATCTAAGGCAGCGAAGGATTCATCTACCATCTACACTGCCTTCAAAAATCGATCAGATGAAGGTATCTCACGAGACAAGAAGTGACGCTAACTTTGGATTTGGACGTGCCTTGATGCCTTCCTACCTTAGAATGTGTCCTCCGAAGGGAGTATTTTTCAGATTTTGGATGCAGTCATGGGCTACATCAGGGTTCCTCGAATCGTGCCCTGGAGTGCCAATGCCTTGCAGCGTTTACCTCCAACTCTAATCAAAAACACCTATACAGATACAGTATATGGAACACGAGTAAGAGACGAGAACAGAACCTGTAGAAAAAGCATGTATACGCGCGCGCCAAGCCTGATACAAACGCGCGCGCAACATCGATAACACCCAATTACATCCAAGCTCGCACACATAAAGTCTTGAACACACAATTACACGCGCTACGGACAACCTTTTATTAACACTCAATTACACACACGCATAAATCACCAACGAAGCGCGCACCGCACCGTGACCGCAGGAGCGCGCACGGGTCGTTAGCCTTCACGCGCTCAAAAGTGTGTGCGTGTGAGGAAGAGACTCAAAATAAACGTGTCTGTGTTAGACGATTACCGGGCCGCGCTTCCTGCCTCGCCATATCACCTGCGTTCACTAGCATTGACACGTCAGTCTGCGGCGGCTAACGCGTTGTGACAGCGCTTAGATTATAATATCTGGCCCGTATTACTGGGCATTAGCGCTATTACGGCACCCCGCCCTCGCTTAGCCCGCTCAGGTGGACCATTTTGGAAATGGAGAAAAGGGAATGAGGAAACCGATAAAAATGCATGGAGAAAAGCGAGATGGGGAAAAGCAAGGGGCACTCATTAAGCTAACCCACAACCGAGAACTAGACTAAAATATCTGCAACATGCCAACAGTTTGAGTCTAAATTAAACCATTTCTGCCGCGAGTGGCAAACTCTCCCTAAAAGAGGCATTGTTAGTTTCAGAGAGGCCTGCAAAGCAGTAACACATCCTGATCCTATTAGATAGATGATTAAGCTTTAGTGGAAAGAGATCAGCAAGTTCTATTAGGAGTAAAACCGTTTATCTAAATACATTTATGTATTTTTTTAAAGGATGTGCGTAATTATACAGACTTGGGTGCCATCTTCTTAATATGTTCGATTGGCTCAGAAATGATGAAGCGTATGAATCAACCCTGAGAAGTTGATTTACGGTTTGTACAGCGACACGCTTGACTTGCTATTGCTTTTCAAAACCCTCATTTATTACACAAAGAATACACTTATATATCTAGGTCTTGTTGTTTTAATTAGGGAAATTAATAAGTAAGAATAAATTAATATTGCCTTGTCTAGGTCCAGCAACTTCAATACCGGGGCATTTCTGGGCAAGGATACATTTGCGCAGCACAATTAACGCTTAATAAGTAAGTGATTAATTATGATTAGCACACGGATTCGTGGTAATGGCCTCTCAGTGAGCTCACAATAAGGCTCGACGTGTTTATTCGCTCACGAGCCCATATATTCATCTCTGTCTGCGGGTGTGATCATCTGAACCCCAATCTACATATCCAAATGTGAGTGAGTGGGTTCACTTACATCTCCATTTGTGCTGGAGGCCTATTTGTTCTGTTCACTGTGGATGGTTGTTCCCTTTGTCTATTCATCAGCAGTCCATTAGTGGCGCGCTGTTGAACGGTTTGGTGCACACAGACGTCATATGATTAAAAAAGCATTCATTTTTCCCCCTAGATGTCTTTATTTGTACTGTGGGAAGAGGTGGGTGTGTTAGATGTCTTCTTTGTCACCCCAGCAGGGTAATATAGTGTGGATTGGAGGCATCCATCAATCGAAGAACTGCGATATCCACAATCGAAAGCTTGTGCCATGGGGCACTAGAGTTCCACGGGAGCCAGTTGTCTCCAAGGAAACCTTGACAGATTCTTGACAGGTGAAATGATGACATCATGGCCATCTCCTTTGGCGAAATGTGAAGGCCAAACTTCAGATGAGGTGTATACCGAAACTCAAAACCGCTCTGGTCTGGTCTGGTTGAGTGGCCATTTGACCAGAACACTGGCAACATCTTGAAGATGACTATAGTTACTTTTGAGACAATTCATACAAAGAGGCTGGGCATTTTTCCCCTTTCTCTCCCTCTCTCACGCTCTCTCACTCACAATGTTCATTGCCCAGAAAAATAATTTCTTGGTCATTTCAACCCTTTTGTGAGCGGCAATCAATTCCTCTTCTTTTCACGATGGTTTGAGAGTGTGTGCACAGAAGTTTGACCTTCTCTAAAAGATCTATCAATTCATCCATCCTGCAATCTGTCTATTTATGTTGTGATCGCTCCGCTTTTTCGTGTTCGTTGATGTGAGAGCATCCATAGGCTCATCTGGTCGTCAATCCGTCATCTTGTGTGGCATTCTGCAATTATCCAGCTACAATATAAGAAAAAAAAGATCAGGTGATGGCGGAAAGGAAAAAAGGCAGTTATTTGGCCAAATGCATAGCCTAATATAGATTTGTACACTGTATATAAAAGTCACATATAGACTGCTCACATGGGTTAAAGGAAAATATCCTACCTGGATTCCAGATTTACTTTAGTGCCTGGATTAGTGCCCTTGAATTTATCAGTCCAATCAGAGTGCTGAAAATATATTTATACATTATATATACTGTAATAAATACACATGTATGCAATCATTCAGTATTAAAAAAATTGCATTTATATTCTTTGTTATATAATATACAGTACATACAACTCTGCAAAAGGCTTAATTTTACTCCTCAAAAATAGTTAAGACATTTATTTATATATTTAGATTTAGTGTACGAGCTCAAAGTGTCAATATATGGAATAGCTAATCCAGTGCCATTTTTGTCTGCACAAGGAGTCCAGCTACAGACAGTATGGTCGACACACAGATGTGATCTCACCATCATTCAGCCCGTCTGGAATTACACAGAGACAGAAAAGGAGAGACTAAACTGTGGAAACAACTTCAAGATGCTTGAGGAATACACCTAAAACTGCTATAAACTGTTCAAAAATGTCCTAGGCTAGGATTTAAGTTGTTTAAAGGTATAGGATAAAGAAATTTGATAAAATATATTGTTTTTGAAAACATCCTCACTTCCATAATGCATTTTGTAAAACTTTTCACAGTACTGTAGCTTTGCAAGTGGATTTCTCTAAGTGCATTACATACACAGTTTATATATTGGGGTGTAAAAGCAAGAAAGAGAATGACTGGCAACACACTTGTCACTAACAATAATGTAGGGAAAATAACTATTTTTGTTTGCAACTACTCAATGCTATGTCAAAACTAGAAAGGGGGCAACATTTTTTTTTTTTCGCATTTAGCAGACGCTTTTATCCAAAGCGACTTACGGGCTATAAATTGTTTTTTTTTGTCAGTATGTGTTCCCTGGGAATTGAACCCACAACCTTTGCGCTACTAACGTAATGAGCCACAGGAACAGGAATTTTCATGTTATATGGACTACAAAGTAAAAAAGATCAGATCTTCCAAGTTTACACTCGGTCTCACATTTTTCTTTCTTCGGACTATAACACGACACCCTATCAATCCCTATTCTTTGCTTTCACCACCATCTTTCACGTCTTTCACCATCCCTTCATTCTCATTGCTTGTTCCTGTCCAGCCGCTTTCCCCTTCACTTATTCCCCGTCCCTTCCTGCAACACACACACACGCACTGTCCCTTCCAATCTCCCTCTTCCTCTCGCTCTCGCTCTCCCTCACTCAAAGGACGATATTATATATTCCAGTCTGTTCTTTGCATGATTTGGGGAGTAGATGAAGCCATATCCCGCTCTCCTCCTTGGCCTCTCCCTCCCTTCTGCTTCTCGCCTTGTTGTTTAATGTTTCAATTTGGTGGAAGCAAACATTCAATCAGACAGATTAACTGTTTAATGCATGTCATCAGTCAAACTGTCTACAAGAAGGGGACCCTTTGCCTCTCCCCATACACACACACATATACACCCCAACACCCGCACGCTGCTGCTCTGCTCTTCTCACTCCCAGGATTACTGCGGCCCATGCAGACACTGTCTACTCTAATATAAATGCAAACATTCAGTGATACGTACATGGCTCTTTCTCAGATTTATATACATTCAGATTCATACAAAATGACCTAGAGTGAAAAAAGCATGGGAGTCTGGTTTGTTGTGACATTGTGGATGCATAATTAGAAAGTCATAAAATCAGTCACAATCAGATTTACTGAGACACAGACTGCAATTTATGCATATTAATTGCAATTCTTTCAGATGTATCGACAGATGTCAGATGGTCAGATGTACAGACCAAAAACAACAACAGCCGTTTGCGAATACAAACATATTTTAACAGTCTGTCTCTCCTGCTCTCGCTTACAGACTCACAGAGACACATGCACACAGAGAGCCGGGCCAGTGGATGGGGAAATCAAAGTGACAGGGAGGGAGAAAGAGGAGGGAGTGAGAGATTAAAGGAAATGAAAAGAGTAAAAAGGAAAGAGGGAGAGAAGGAATGAGAGGTAGAGCGTGGAGAAGGTGGGGTGGACTGTAAAACAGGCGCAGACAGAGCTGTGCGCAGTAGAAGTGACAAGCATAGGCACGCATTGCAAAGGTCACTACAAATATACCGGTGACATTACACATTATAATACAACCTCGGTGAATCATCTTAAACACCGATTTGTGGGTTTTCTTCACTTTGTTTGTATAACTCACTATTTTTTTAAGATTCACAAAATAATATGATAAAATGACCTCATAAACCCCTTTCTCTCCCCTTCATTCTCATCCAGCATGTCTCTTTTCCCCCACTCTCACTGTCTGCTTGATGACCACGGCTCTCAGGGCGTCTAAACCAGGTAAGTATTGACAGCCAGCTCAAGTGACTCGCAGTCCAACAGTCAATATGCAGACAGAGACGGGGTCCAAAGGTCAATGACAAACGGAGAACGAGAAGAGGCAGAGAGACACCGAGAGAAAAGACACTCAGCATACTGTTATTTCATACTAAACAGATGCCTCAAACGTGAATGCTAGATTGAGGTGAGATTATAATGCTTAAGAGGAAAATGGCTGTTGAGGGTCAGAGGTCAGCGGTCTTTCTTGACCATCATATGCTTTTACAACATGTTTTGAGGATTCTAGAAATGCATTAAATTAGGGTTTTATATACAAATTAGAAAATAAATAAAATATATAAATGCACTGGATTAATGTTATAATATACATATAAAGTAATATCCCTATGACACAATTTATACCAAATCACTTCTAAATATATCATATGCAACATTTCATGCATAAGTGTATTTATAATATATATATTTATTATTACACAAAGCGATTTAACATGGCATACTTTATGTATAAAATAACTATATACACAGTGGAATAAAGTAATTTCAAGTGTGTGTGTGTGTGTGTGTGTGTGTGTGTATATACACATATAATTATGTATAATATATATAGTCACTTCATATATACAGTGGGGCAAAAAAGTATTTAGTCAGCCACCAATTGTGCAAGTTCTCCCACTTAAAAAGATGAGAGAGGCCTGTAATTTTCATCATAGGTATACCTCAACTATGAGAGACAAAATAAGAAAAAGAAATCCAGAAAATCACATTGTAGGATTTTTTAAGAATTTATTTGCAAATTATGGTGGAAAATAAGTATTTGGTCAATAACAAAATTTCATCTCAATACTTTGTTATATACCCTTTGTTGGCAATGACAGAGGTCAAACGTTTTCTGTAAGTCTTCACAAGGTTTTCACACACTGTTGCTGGTCTTTTGGCCCATTCCTCCATGCAGATCTCCTCTAGAGCAGTGATGTTTTGGGGCTGTCTGGGCAACACGGACTTTCAACTCCTCCAAAGATTTTCTATGGGGTTGAGATCTGGAGACTGGCTAGGCCACTCCAGGACCTTGAAATGCTTCTTACGAAGCCACTCCTTCTGCGGTGTGTTTGGGATCATTGTCATGCTGAAAGACCCAGCCACGTTTCATCTTCAATGCCCTTGCTGATGGAAGGAGGTTTTCACTCAAAATCTCACGATACATGGCCCCATTCATTCTTTCCTTTACACAGATCAGTCGTCCTGGTCCCTTTGCAGAAAAACAGCCCCAAAGCATGATGTTTCCACCCCATGCTTACAGTAGGTATGGTGTGCTTTGGATGCAACTCAGCATTCTTTCTCCTCCAAACACGACAAGTTGAGTTTTACCAAAAGTTCTATTTTGGTTTCATCTGACCATATGACATTCTCCCAATCCTCTTCTGGATCATCCAAATGCTCTCTAGCAAACTTCAGACGGGCCTGGACATGTACTGGCTTAAGCAGGGGACACGTCTGGCACTGCAGGATTTGAGTCCCTGGCGGCGCAGTGTGTTACTGATGGTAGCCTTTGTTACTTTGGTCCCAGCTCTCTGCAGGTCATTCACTAGGTGTGTGGTTCTGGGATTTTGCTCACAGTTCTTGTGATCATTTTGACCCCACGGGGTGAGATCTTTGGAGCCCCAGATCGAGGAAGATTATCAGTGGTCTTGTATGTCTTCCATTTTCTAATAATTGCTCCCACAGTTGATTTCTTCACACCAAGCTGCTTACCTATTGCAGATTCAGTCTTCCCAGCCTGGTGCAGGTCTACAATTTTGTTTCTGGTGTCCTTTGACAGCTCTTTGGTCTTGACCATAGTGGAGTTTGGAGTGTGACTGTTTGAGGTTGTGGACAGGTGACTTTTATACTGATAACGAGTTCAAACAGATGCCATTAATACAGGTAACGAGTGGAGGACAGAGGAGCCTCTTAAAGAAGAAGTTACAGGTCTGTGAGAGCCAGCAATCTTGCTTGTTTGTTATTGACCAAATACTTATTTTCCACCATAATTTGCAAATAAATTCTTTAAAAATCCTACAATGTGATTTTCTGGATTTTTTTTCTTATTTTGTCTCTCATAGTTGAGGTAAACCTATGATGAAAATTACAGGCCTCTCTCATCTTTTTAAGTGGGAGAACTTGCACAATTGGTGGCTGACTAAATACTTTTTTGCCCCACTGTAAACATAATTATGCTAAAATCACTACTAAAAATATAATATGCAATATAATATATTAATTGAAGTTTCAAGAATGCTAAAATACTACAAAACAAAATACTAATAGATGTCAACACTAAACAACAATAGATACTAATAGATTTTAAGTATAATACTCTTTCAGGCATAAGTACAACAACTAATAGAGACAAGTTACCTAGATATTGTGCTTAGAGGAGACACACAGACTCTGTATTGACACTGAGGGAGTGTCAGTGTGTATTGAATGAAAGAAGTAAATGAACACCCCACCCCACCCTCTTTCACTCTCTCTGTCCATCTCTCCCACTCCCTCTCTATCGGCTATCAGTCTCTTTTCCTCTAATCATTTCCTTCCTTCTGGCCTTCTTTTCTTTCTAATGCAATTACCTTTCATTCATCCCTTCCTTCTCCCTCCCTCTCTCTTCTCATTCTCAGTCACTTCATCCCCCTCCTTATAATCTGGCTCTGTTTGTATTACTTCACCCTATGGGGTATTGGTTTCCTTTACTTACTCTGCAGTGATTCTCTCTGATTCACTTCTCGTTTTGTGACGGCACCGCAGCAGTGCCGCTGTGTGTGGACGTCTCCCTCCTGATCCCTTTTCACACTTTACTCCACTTCATCTCCACCTGCACCTTGAAGACACAAATAACCTGAGATGCTCATTAATCAGTTATACTGACTTGAGTTACTATAATGCATTCAAGTATTTCCAGTAGTATGCTTAAGAGAACGTGAACAGTGAAATAGATAGTCAGACAGACAGACGTGGCATTGGTATTACTTGCTCATAAAAGTTTTAAGAAACAACTTGAGGCGTGTATCTGCATGACAAATGATAGATCTATCTATCTATCTATCTATCTATCTACATTATTTCTTCCTGTCAAACTTACACAGAATGATTAAAATGCATTCACTTCTCTTTAGACATGTACATAACATCTTGTTTGACTTTATATTATATAGTCATTTAGCATTAATGCATGCAGTGATGTAGCATAAATGACTTTCACTAGCTATTAAAGGCGTGTAAAACGTCCAGGATAAAAGGAATGCTAGGAAATATGTGGACTTTGTTTTAGAGAGTGATAATAAGAAAAAGTGTAGTGTTAAGATTCGGAATTGCAAAAGGAAGGATCACGGCACTTTGCCAGGAAAGAAAAGGGGGTAACAGGAAAATAACATGTATTTTCTTACCTTCTGTTCGCTCTCAAGAAAAGTGGGAGCGAGAATGAAAATAAATAAAGTGGTGCATATTCACAGTAACGACCTTACTGGCTGACAAACACCTTTCCCCCTCAAAATTTGTTAATTCAGCTTCCTGCCCCGTGCGCATAGCTCTGCCAGAAACAGATGGCTGCCGGAATTGTCCTCAAGCGAAGTTCTAAAAGTGTTTGCCAAGAACGTCGCGGATGAGCGGCGAGGGCATCTAGAAGCACGCTATGAATTTTCTGAAGAAACAAAACGCGAATAACAAAGACGCGTGCGTATCAAACAATTCTAACATTCCCACACGTGCGTGACGAATTTCAGCTCCAGCTCTGCAAATAATAAACACAGTGCTGTCCTAGTGACTAAGTAAAAATGTAAAACAGTAGCTTATTCAACTAAATGCAGATGCCTAAAATGGCACACAAGAAAGAGACGCTTTAGTATAGGCGAGAGGAGTCGCTGTCCATGGTGCTTAAATCGCCGCGCATTTATCAGATTTATGTGCATATTCGATTATTGACGGATTTTGACAGATTTTTAGATAAATGTGTCTAATGTCAAAGGTCAGTATTTGATGTGGGAGATGATACACGGGGCAGTGTATGGCCCGGACACATCTCTCGAGTGAACAACAGAAATATTTGAGGCCTCATTTAGCACTCAGCTTCAGGAGCATCCATTTCAATTAGCCTGTTGTAATCTCCAACACTTCGCGGTTCTGTGCTCTGCTTCTACCATGATACCAACACTCGATATTTGATCTGGACTATCCCACTCTTTAGTTAAAAAAAGCACGAGTGGGCTCATGTGAGTGACCCTTTATGACCTTGACCACCTACACTGAGGCCTTGGGTTTGGATGACCATGCCCCGGACACAGCGCCTTCCCGCCAGAGGTCTCTGGATCGTTTCATCAAACGCTGTCCAACAGCGCGCTAACTAATGGACCTCCCACTTCTTACAGAAAAGCGCGAAAACATCAATAGAACGCAACGATCATTTACAAACACTGCCAATCAGCATTCATTGAGCAAGAACTTCATATTCAACACAGATATTAGGGAAGCATTCACATGAAATGGAGATGAAGGAAGACCCATGTCGATGTGCGGACGGACAGATAAATGGATGAGTGGATTTGTCTGCATGGGTGAATATATAATTGGATAATATAAAGTTTGCATTCTAAAAGAAAGCGAGTGATGAGAAGCGGCCAAGCTTGCTGTCACTCAGTCATTAATAACTGCAGGCAAATTAAGCTGCTCTTAATTGAGATACTGGGCGTGCATAATTATTTTTGCATGCATTGAATAAAATAATGGTATAGGAGTAAGATGATGTATAGTTAGGGAGCTGAAACGCCTTGTCCTGATTCAGCAAATAGCCTACACAGGGATCCTTACTCGAAACTCAAAGTTTTGTGTGTAGGCTAAAAACATTTACCTGGGTTTCAAAAATTTCAGTGATTACAAAAGTTCAAAATTACAAGTTACGGCAAATAGATCGCGAACAGGCATAAGGTAGGCTACTTAAACACGTGTTAAGTCATTATCACAATTTTTTTGGGTCATTAAAAATGTATGTATTTTAAAAAAAAAATCAGACTTACTTAGATGACTTAATATTTTAAGAAGATTTTCCAACATTCAGGGCGCCAAAATTCGAGTAGCTCGAGATGAATCTCACCAGATTGCATTCATTTGCACAGATTGCACACATTTTTTAAAAGCTGGTTCCCCAGAAATCATTGTATAATTCTCACATTGTGGATACACAAAAACACAACAACACTGGGAGACCGCCACCGCTTCACCCCCTCCACCGCTACCTCTCTTCACTCTCTCCACTGGAGAAACGGCAAGGAACCGCGACGCGAAGGGCCGCACATAGCTGATCAATATTCGATTTAGTTGCTAATTTAGGGCCTTTCTATAGCTGTCATCCCGTGATGTATGAGTCCTAACCCGAGGTCGCCGTGGAAAAGAAGGAGGAGGAAAAAAGAAAAAAATATCAAACACCAGTCAACTTTTCACTTAACAATAGACCGACTTGAATATTATTTATGGCCGAAAGCGCCACTTTATGGGTGAATTGCTCCTATCGCTGGCTGAATGATGAAGCGGGTCTGTAAGCACACGACACACAAGCACACACACACAAGGGGTGAAAACATGTAAGCACAGCTACCGTGCAATGGATTGAATGAGAGCATGTACAGGGGACGAGGAAATATTAATTTCCAAAGACTTAACCGAGCGGCCTTTGCATAGCTGTAAGTGAGAGTGATGTTTCCATAACACCTCGAGAGTCATGTTCAATTCAGCAGGCGCAGGCCAGGGACAAAGTACTGTATGTAGGTGATTGTAAGCACTCAGTGTGG
This sequence comes from Gymnocypris eckloni scoliostomus, assembly GCA_027564155.1. Lineage (NCBI taxonomy): Eukaryota > Metazoa > Chordata > Actinopteri > Cypriniformes > Cyprinidae > Gymnocypris > Gymnocypris eckloni. The sequence goes on from CM050424.1 coordinate 3,966,936, forward strand.
AACTTTCCGTTAATAGTTTACCAAAAAGGATGGCAGTGTAAGACAATTAGATCTGACAAAAACACACAAGGCAGAAAATACAGCGATATTCATACTAACGCTCTCGCACTCGTTCTCTCTCTCTCTCTCTCACGCAGATATCTGCTTTATTTCCCGATCGATCACCGGTCTCAGGATGTTATCAATAATTTGGAAGCTTGATTAACTTCAACGTTTCCATAACCATTCTTCGCGTTCATACTCTCCAGCATTTTTAATTAACACTTGCTTAATTAGCCCGCGATGGTGCTGGACTATGATGGGTATTTGTTTGGGGGAGGGCGGAAATTAACATAAAACCTCTCCTGATAAATTGATATATTATCAGGAAAGAAATGTTGTAGGAATTTCTAAGCGGAACGAATCATAAACAGACATCAATCAAAAGCAAGTAGCTCAAGACAACGCATAATCCTTTAAGAAAATTATTTATGCAGAGTTAATTTCACATAGAGAAAAAGATTAGAACCAAGGCAGAAAAAGAGACTCCCCAGAGTAGAGCAATAAACCCTAACCAAATAAATCACACATAAACTACTGAATAACATGAAGAAACGACATATAAAATGTAGCATTTTGTGTTATGTACGCTTTTGCAAGATTATTTTCTAACAAACTTATGGTTGGATATAGTAAAATGTCATCAGGCCATTAAGCTCCAAATAATGTGGCCTAGTACACTAGCAGTCAATATGAGGGAAAACTATGACTACATGGTCATACTTTCATTGAACCTGAATTGTGATTAAGGCGATAGTCTCATGCTTCTTAATTACAATGTACATTGCAATTACAAATCTCCACAAGTGCTCTAATGACTAAAGAAGTCCATTCTGAGTGATTAGGATGCCTAGGCAAATCAATGCCAGCTCTAACTTCTGAAGTTGTGTGCCTGGGTGGAATATGTGGCTTGTTTTATCAATTAACTCTTATGTAAAGATTGGCAAAGGCTAATCCTTATGGGATTAAGGGCCTATAAATGGCCGGTGCCGTATGTTATACTGGAAAATAATTAACTGCAGACTATGAAGCCATCAAGGTCTTAATATGTCAAGAGCTACTAATAATGCTTCTTTTGCATTGTCCTGTATGAACACTTTCAAAGCATGACCGTAATGAAAATCTGCCTCAGAATCCATCATTTAAAACATTATATATGCAAACGCTATTGGATGATTAGACACACTTACTCCGTGTGAATTAATGTGATATCATGTCTCCATATGACAAACAGAACCCATCTCCTGCTTTGCATATGACAGGCCTCGGGGCCCAGCTGAGGCCTCCTGGATCATTTGTATAATGACTTGAATGAGGTTAATCTTTTAGTTATTTTAAGCAGCACACAAATAATCACATTCCAACTGGTCATATAATGGAATCAAAGCAGCATGTCCAACATGTTCTTGTTCCCTGAGTTGAAGAAGCCTTATTAATACATATGTTAATCCATTCCTTTTAGTCTAATTTAGCTTTGTTGGGTTGATATTGGATTCCCTTAAACTGTATATGCATGCTATTTTTCAGATCCTGCATGGAGGTCTGCAACAATTATACTGGTTATATAATATTATGCAAAATATGCAATAGTATATTGACTGCAAAGGATTAAAGGGACCGTTCCCCCCAAAATGGAAATTCTGGCATCATTCACTCATCTTTATGTTGTTCCAAACCTGTATATCTTTCTTCTGTGGAACACTTTTACAGTAAGTTCCTTTAAAAAATCACAGCTTTAAAAAGTATGATCTCCACAATTTGACTCAAAACCAATGAAACATTTCTATGTTCAAAGGTGGGATACTAGAGATTCATAGTTTATAGGAATTTACAGTGATGATTACGAGGGTCGACTGACCTCTTTGTCCCATCTGCTTCACTGACGGATGACTGACAGCCAGTCAAAGAGGACAAAAACACAAGAGTTAGAGTTATGTGAAACAGAAGCAAGACAATGGAAAGCACAGAAAACTAAACTTGCAGAGCACACAAGTTGTTAGCGTGATAGTACTGTCAGAATCTCCACTGAAGGGAAATATGTAAGCACTCATAAAAGCTTAAATCAGAAGAGAATGTGAGAGGGAAGAAAAACCAAATGGCTAACAGGTCCCTCCAGACAAATCTGAAGGCCCTCAGTGCTGCTCCCTCCTTGATTTCTTCCTAACCTCTCCTTCCCTCATCTCCCAGTTCTCCACAAACATCGTCCCCCTAAACTAGCTGGGCTCTGGGGACTTCTGAGGGAAGACGGGAGCCACGGAAAGCAGGTGAGACAGTGAGTGCATGCATGAGGGAGAGGAGAGGGGATAAGAAGAATGAAGCGTTTCTAATTTGAATAAACCCTTCGGCAGACTAAAACTGGCAGCCGGCTTCCCCTCTGTGCACAGGAAAAGAAAGCAAAGTAAAGAAAAAGGAAAGGAGGCAGGGCAGGAGGAAAGCAGAGATAGATGGGGATATAGAGATGTCTCCACATGCATTTGGCTCTGGAGTATGAGAGTTTGGGCTGGAAGGGGTGGAATGAGAAAGAGATGTTGGAAAACAACAGAGCTAGATGAGGTAAAGAGATTGGACCACAACGAAAGAAATCAAACAATGAGATGGGACTTTATACTAAAAGGGCGGGGGAGACAAAAAGTGAAACCAACTATGTGATTTTAAAAATGACCAGACCCAAGCTTGTCCCTCTCGGTCAAACGTCTCTCCACTACTTCAGCTCTCCTCTATCTGCCTCTCTCTTTCTCTCACACAATTGCTCTCTTGAAAATAAAGGTTCCTGTTAGATACAAAAAAGTGTTTTACAGCGCAATGCAAAGAGAACCTATTTAAGTTCCTCAAAAAACTTTTCTCTTCAGTTCTTTAGCCAGCTATGTGCCGATGCTTTACATAATCCAGAAGGCTGATCTGAAGAATCAAGAACCTTCTCATTAAAAATTAACTCAGGATCCCATACAGAAAATGATTCATAGCTGAACCTGCTATAAAAGAACATTCATACAAAATTGAGAGGCTTGTTTCATGGTTTAACTTAGTGATTACTTTGTATGTTAGTCTGTCTAAAGACTTTGAAGAATTTGAAGAATAGGCAACATAGCGAGACATATAGGCCTATAGCTTGTAAACATGTCCATGGTAGCTTTTAGAAGCTGACTGGAATTACGGATTTTGACCCACGCCATTGTAAAAGGATGAGAAATAGCCTACAATGCACACAGATGATGACACGATAGAATTACTGAGGCGAGAAACGCGTTTCTGTTAAAATATACAAGTAGGTATAACAAAAAAGGAGGAGATAAGAAGGGAGAAGGTCTCTCTAACACCTACACACAGCGTAAGAGAGAGCGACAGCGAGAGAGGGAGAGAGAGCGAGAGAAACACACAAGAACTGGCTCCGGCTTCAGCGGCGCTGAAGTGAAGCGGCGATGCTGGGAGAACCATAAATCTTCATATAGAGGCTGTTTTGATTAATGCAGCCGAGTCGAGCTAGGGGGCTGGACCTATCCCATTACGCCCTAATGGAAGATGGAGCGCCGCTGTCTCCACCACTAGGCCCCTGTCATTTGTTCCACTTTGCAGTCCATTTGGCCGAGAGACTACAAGCCACTCCATCAAAAATATTTTCAGAGTTAATTTCCGCCCGCTTAATTCGCCTTGATTCGGATTGCGTATCGAATGGCAGGATCGATTTTCGCCTGGCGTCTAAATTAAATAAAAGAGGGGGTATTCTTTAAGACCACGTTTTCTTGCTTTTCTCTTTTCCATTCTTCCTCTCCCCCTTTTCCAGCTATCCCTCACTTTAAGTCCATCTCATTCTTTTTCCCTTGTTGCATCTCATTTCCTCTCTCCTTTGGCTGTTATAGATATTATAGGGGGTGGGGCATGACGGTGTATAACACATAATCCGAGATCGAGGAAAAGACAAATGGAAATGGGGTGATAGATAGGCTATATGGATCTTTCCAGAAACTGTAAACAGGCATACAAAAAAAGAAAAGAAAAACACTTAAGTGTAAACACTTTCACAATAACTCTGAACAGTGTGCTTTTTAGAAGAAAGTTTAAAAAGTAAGTTGTAAAGCGTTGGTTATGCAAATTTACATTTTAATTAAAATAACAACAAAGCAGCAAACAATGACAAGATTTTGGTTTATTATTGTTCCATCTGATTACGCAATTTATTCAAGAGGTATGTGGTTGCCATGGTTACCGCCTCAATCAACTGCGATTACAGTTAGCTTACTGTTTTTCAGTGACTTACCATTCAGTGAATTTATTTTATTTTATTAAAACCTTGTTTAAACAGGTTATATTTTAAAAGAATATTTCTTTAAAAGTACCTACTCTTTCCATTAAAAGTAACTAAATTATTGTGGCTAGAAATTCACAAAGCATGTTAGTCATTTCAGTGAACCATAATTATTCATTATTAGATCAAACAGATAAAAGAGAAAAAACATGTATTGTACAAGTTTTGAAGACGTGGAAAAATTATAAAGAAAAAGTAGCCAAAAGAAATGGAGAGAAGGGTAAAAAGCGCAGTGACAAATTGGTCGAGTGTGTCGCGAATTCCCTTTTAGATTTAAAGCCGCATGTAGCCCATCGTCATATCTTTCCAGAGTAATTTATTTTCCCATTTCTCTCTCTTCCTCAGCCCCTCTCTGTGAATTTATCTGTTGGCTCCCGCGCGTGCTCCAGTCATGTGCGATTGAAGAGGGGGGGAAAGTCAATAAAAGTCTTCAGCGACAACCGTTTCCCCCCTTGGGCTCTTGCACTTCTCGTACTCTTTCTTTTCCTCTTTTGTTCCTATTTGTTTATATCTAGAATCTTTTCTGTTTCGCAGCCAACTTTGGTGTGAAATTACATTGAATAAAACAATGATATTAACATAAAAATAGTAACCCTATACTCCTATTATAGTAAAAATGTAAGGGACATTTTGGCAAGTTTTTTTAAAGCCAAAGTGCATTCAACGTAATTATGCTGAAATATTTGATCAGTTGATCCTGTAACTAGAAACACCAAATCCTTTTACACCCGGATCATTTAAACACACAAAGTAGCCAAAATGTTGAATTATCTGGTACATCTTCCCTGACAAACTTTGACCGTATCTAAGGGCTTGTCAGTGAAACACGAGGTGTTTCAAACCCCATGAAACTACAACAAGGTTTGACTTTGCAGCCACCCCATGGAGACAAAGACGATAGTTTAGACAATCCCAGATGTGACCATATCGACTCGTTTCAAGCCACCAATATACTCTCTCTATCCAAGTCCACACATCAGTTATTGTCTGATTCTTGAGAAAAATGCCCCAACCTAGAATAATGAATAAATACACAACGTACACAGTCAACGGGCCTCTGGTAAGATACACACTGTGTCAATATTAATCTCACTGACAGAAGATCGAAATATAGCAACTGTCACACATCATCTTTCCTCTCTTGTCTCTCCATGGAGTGGGGGTTCAGACAGAGAAAGAGCGTGAGAGAAATAGTCAGAGAAAGAGAAAACATGAAAATGAGAGAACAACCGAAATGTGATAAACACAGAAAAGAAAAGAGATGTAAGTATGGAAGTAGGAGGGAAAATAACATGGCAAAAAGAACAGTACTGGGACATTTAACAGGGTAGTTAGTATAACAGCTAAGTGAGGTGTTGGAGGAAAAAAAGAGGGAAAAGAAGGACTGACAAGAGGAAAAGTGGACGATGCACAGCGAGAAAGGAGATATAGAGGGCCCACCAGGGATCGTTTTACGAGCATCCAATTGCTTTCATTGGGGCACTACTCTCTCTCTGTCAATTTCCTTATCGTGGCCTTGATTTAATTTATAGACCTGCTTGAAGCCTTTCAGCTCATACTGTAACATAACAATGTGTAGCAAGCAGTGGCATAAGTCAACAGAAACTCTGCCGTAGATCTATGAACAGCCTACAGTACTATCGTTCCTATTCCTAATCCATCTAAATCAGAAGTTTTTAACCTTTTTCAGGTCTAAGACTTTTCAGTGGATAGAGATAGACCAGGGACCATAACAACATGCATACAGTATCATATTAATCTATACATAATTTTATGATGTTGACTTTCCACAGCCATTAAAATAATAGTAATTAATGTGCTTCTTGAACATTTTATTTAATAAAACTTTAGTTTCTTAACTTTGATAGTAATTACTAGCAATCTGAGTAGTGGTAAAATTTCTGCTAAGAGCCATTAACAAAAGTATTTGTTGTAAAAAATTCACGTGTTCATCGCTTTCAATTGGTTTTAAGAATGAAGGAGTTTAATGCAAAGATGAAAAAAATCTGCCCTTCAATTTTTGGGAATACAGAGGTCAGATACTGACCGTAACGAAGACTGGAGGGCAATGTACACAGTACTTATTGGCAGACAATTGGCTTTGAGTTAGCAGCTATTAGCGCCAATTATGGGATATTAGTCCACTCAGGCCCAGTTCATTACAGGAGCCCTTAATTACAAGTATCCCGACCCTGTTAAAAGGTTTTAATATTAAATGTGCAATACACAGAAATGAGCTTATATCACTGAATAATTTAAATACTGAAAGCTCCATTTCAATAAATTTAAATACAGATAAGTTTGCTGCTTCATAAAATAAATATTGATGTTTTTTTAATGTAGAAATCTATAAAGCAGCTTGTGATTGACCACACTAAAATATTATGTACCATTAATATATTTGCTTGTGCAGTGTTTTAGCAAGTGTATTGAAACCATAGACTGTAACACATTCAATTGTGTAGATGCAGTCAAACTAAAAAATGTTCAGACACCAGATATCATTTTTGATATCTTTTTACTAGTGGGTGCAGGACACTATAGTTCATTTATGTAAGTGAAAATAGCAAAATAAAGTAAACTGTGACATATTATAGAATTCTTCATACAGTGGACTACTAGTAAAACTGATAATAATTTAGGATCAAAAGTTATTCAGACACTTTGACCTGACTATGTTTTGCTTGAGTGTTTTTCTTTAATAACTAATGCGAACGTTTTACACCACAGACTGAACAAAATTAAGCATTGCTTGGTAACTGGTTGACCTAAATTGGCATACTTTTCTATCAAAGTTATCTGATATTATCAAGATGAATTTGTTCTGACACAGTTTAACTCGGAGTTCTTGTCATATTTTATTACCATTTTCTATCATGAATAAACTGTGATAATGTGAGAAATGTTGAAGGTGTCTAAATAAATGTTGGTTTGACTGTAGCTAGACCGACAGATAGATAGATAAATTTGTCTAGTAATGAGTGAGAAATTATATTAGATTGAAGCAAAAGTTGGGACCATTATGTAAAAGAACTTCTGAAAACAGTGCATGCAGCTTCAGTAAGCATATGGCACTTAATAAAGCAAGGCACGTGGAAATGATCATCAACTATTTTGAACTTTTACCTTTAGTGCTTTAATTGCTATAGCAAGCGGTAGTGTCTGGCTGAGCACAGACGTTAATGACTCTGAAGTCAGCATCTTAAGCTCAGTCACCTTTGGTCTCTGTGGTCAGTACCGGTGTTCAGAAGTGAGGATTAAAGCCTTATCAACTGGAGCAGAGTTGTCAGGATCCACACTCACAGCCAGATTACAGGTTGTGATCCGTTAATAAGTTCATTCACAGCAGATCAAAATGAGATTTATTCATTACACCGACCCTAGGTACAGCTACCGTTGTTCCTTTCGGTCTCACATTGCCTTATTCTCTTATGATCGTCTCAGACCTGCAGAATTATCACAAACACTTTTTGATTTTAAGCACTTCATCTGGTCACACTGTCAGGTCTCTGCTCTCTCTTCTTCACTCACAGTATTTCAGCAGGCCTGCGTCTTTTCCCACACCTCTCTTCTAACTACATTCTTTTGATCCCACTATTTGACTCCTCTAAACATCACGTCTGCTTGTCGTCTTTCTCCTCCCTCGCTTGAGTTGTTGTGTTATTCTTGTCTTCCCCTCCTTACTCTCGTGTCTTTCATCCCCACGCTCTCTTCCTGCTCGCTGAGGCCACATCGTACCAGCCGGTTATCCCTTTTCCCTCTCTCTCTCTTTCCCTCCCGCTCTTTCCCTTGTGATAAATGAGGCTGTCTGTTGGGTGCAGTTCATATTTACTGAGTACGGGAGCGCACACTGTCAGTCTCCCTCACCCTCCACAGCTCTATCCTTGTGCAAAACAGACACCCAGAGCCAAAGGTTAGGACATAAGGGCGGACTGGGGAGGAGAAGAAAGGAGCAGTTGTGGATTGTAGATTTGCGGCTATACAAGAAGCACCAACGCTTGGGAGGTGCACAACATTTAAAAAGATGGCAATTGTGTGCACCATGATGCTAATCGAACATGAGAACTCCTCATTTTGAGTTTTCTGTGCTAACCATCCTCCCCTAAGCAAAACTCACAGCATCTTTTCACTGTCTTTTGTGCGTCTCTTTCAGGCAGTTAATACGTGCCAAGAAAGTACCATGACCAAAAAAAACACCTAAAATACACAGTTTCATCTACGCCTACATAAACCATCCCTCACGCACAGCTTGTGTTATTCGCAGGGAGTGGAAAGTGGTGATTTGACCTCTGTTGTAACCCTTTCATGAATGAGAGAAGTGGATTTGGGCTTGGCTGAGCCCAAAGGGACACAGACGCAGCCGCCCTAAAGCCCCCTGAAGACCCCAAATGCCGGCGGCTCTTCCCACACACTGACCTCTGAGGCCAACAAGCACCAAAACCACTGCAGCGAGACGACACTGTGACACTGGCACACCAAAGCCAACAATGTGTTCCTTCAGCAAATTGACAAGAGTATTGAGAGAAATATTGAGACAATTGGATTCCTGGAATTACATATAAAAAATTGGAGATGGGGGGAAAAATGTGCAAGAGGGCTCTTATTTAATTCAACATAGAAGTAATTCAATTTTAGAGTATTCTAGAGATGGTCAGTCAGAAAACTGCCCGTAAATAAAGGTATTAGTTTCAGCACTGACCGTTGATGGAGCGTTTCACAAAAGAACAGGTCAAATCATAGGTTAAAGATCAAACTATGATCTCAGAAAACAAGTCAATACATTTGTTAGCATAGCAGCTATGTAGTAAACTAAAGCCTGGAATACACTACATGACTTCTACATAGATTTTTGTCTGATTTGTCTGGAGGTGTCAACGCTAGTGTCAACACCAGTCTGCAGATTTTGAGAAGTCGCAGTTCACAGACAAATGTTTAGTGTATGATGGGCCCAACTCTTTTTGTTTGTTTTGTTTCAGACCATCCTGATTCCATCCAGTCGGTGCATATCCAACATGTTTGAGGCAATATTAGAACACACATGAACAGTGAACTTATGATTTGTGACGTGTTTCCGTGACGAGGCGCATGTTTAAAAGTTTATTTTGTGTATGTGTGTTTGAAACGACTTGAAAGTCTAGTAGTGTATGATCCTTGGTCGTTTAAAGTAGGATGTTGAGTTTTTCTGTAACCATTTACAAAGTCGGCAAGTGTGTGATGCCTAGTGTTTTAAAATCGGTTCATATTTTCAAAGTCTTGTAGTGTATTCCACAGGAAAAAAAATATGTAAGAGCAGCTCAGTGTGATTTTATGATAATAATTTGACACTGAGACGAGGGAGTAACGCTAACAGAAATGCATGTTACGCATTAGAAGCTGTTATGCTTTTTCACTTGTTTGTGTGAAGTAACCCAGCAGGTTGTCTCACTGTGGGAAGAGTGAGAAGCACAAGAGAGAGACAGATGGCACCAAAGCACATCCTAATTCCCAAAACACACTTTGACAGATATTGGTTTCCCCCTGGTGCCCCAAAGGAGGAACTGCAACCAAATTGTAACATTTGTGGCCATTTCTAAACATACATTATACATTCTTTAGAGAGTGGCTTATATGGCAAGTGAAATACAGAAGTAGTGTTTGTAAAACATATACTCAAAAACTCAAAAGGTTTACCCATGTTACTCTGTCTCCAACGGTCATTTCTGTCCATACCCTGTAAAACAAGAAAATCATGTGAGAAAAAAAAACCTGTCATGTAATCTGTCTCAATTTTCAAAATCTATTCATTTTGTGCATGTGGCTCACCTCCCCATCACCTGATCTTTAGGAGCCGTGCTTGTTCTGACAATTATTATTACTACAGCAACAGAGAGAATTAAAACGCACTCCCTTCCATACATCTCACTGACCCTCCTCTCAGACAAGAGGCTTGCTAAATGAAAAATGGACATGCTTTAAGAAGTATTGATTCCAGCTTTAAACAAAGGTAGACTCAATATTATTTAGCCCTAAATACATCTTTGTTATCTATGTTGGTGCACCAGTCACGTTGCTGTCCTCGTAATCTCAGACATAAAAATGATAGGGCTATTCCCCCAACATTGACTGAAGCAGATCTGTTTGGACCCTTTGACCAAGTGATCCATCTATTGGCTTTATCTGCACAGACTGCAATGATGCTTTAGTTGCTTGTGCGCAAGCTGAGAAGGAAAGACAAAAAGAATGGTTTAGACAAAATGGCCATGGTTTGCATATTGTATTTACTGTTTTAAGATAAGAAGAATACAGTTTCAGATGCACGGTTCAAACCAATACAATGACCACTGCGTAAAGTTTTATTTAACTCATTTGAATTCATCATCCATTAAAGAACAACAAAAAAAAACAGTGCATTTATGAACTTGTATTTAAACCTTCAGTCATTGTTATATTACATCAGGAATACCAGTGCTTCAAAGAATAAATGTACAATTATTTCATCTTAGCTAGCAACAATATTGAAATGATCTTACTCTCAGAATACTTTGGCATTGAACAGTGACATTAAATGGATCAACTACAACATTAAACTGATAAATAACCAACCCATTACAGTATTTACTTGGAGAAAATTCAACACAATTCACCAGATTTACAGTGCCCTCTATAAAGAATTAGGATGGCAAATAGTTTTTTTGTTGCACACAAGGCATCTGAAAGTATGATTCAAAATGAATGAGGCAATAGTACATACTTTCATTTTAATACAACATTTAATTAATGAAACTCTAAAATCACCACTACATAGTGTACACGTGTTGAAACAAATGACAATTCTCTAATTTTGCCTCACATTCATCTTTTACTGAAGCTAAGCAGGGCTGAGTCTGGTCATTACCTGGATGGGAGACCTCCTGGGAAAACTAGGTTGCTACTGGAAGAGGTGTTAGTGAGACCAGCAGGGGGGGCTCACCCTGCAGTCCGTGTGGGTCCTAACACCCCAGTATATTGACGGGGACACTATACCGTAAAAAGCACCGTCCTTCGGATGAGACGTTAAACCGAGGTCCTGACTCTCTGTGGTCATTGAAAATCCCATGGCACTTCTCGCAAAGAATAGGGGTGTAACCCCGGTGTCCTGGCCAAATTCCCAATACTGGCCCGTGTCAATCATGGCCTCCTATTAATCCCCATACACTTGATTGGCTCAATGACTCGCTCTCCTCTCCACCTGTAGCTGGTGTGTGGTGAGCGCACTGGCGCCGTTGTATTGTGGCAGCCGTCACATCATCCAAGTGGATGCTGCACACTGATGGTGGTCGAGGAGAGACCCCCCCCATTTGGTTATAAAGCGCTTTGGGTGTACAACAATACACAATAAAGCGCTATATAAATGCATCATTCATTCATTCATTCATATTTGCAGATGCCTTTGGTACAACAAATTACAGATGATGCAGCCCTTGAATGCTTCCATCCTACAGCTCACAGATTAATATTAAAATAATAATAATAATCATAGAATATTATTAGGCCACCGCAGAAGAAGAAACTATCATCTTCATTCATTCTTGTGAACCAACAGTGTCTTTATATGGTTAAATATGAACTTTAAATTATTTAACCATTCAAGCTACACTGCTAATTGACGCCTGTACCTTAAATACACACTTCATTTGCCAGATTTACTACCCATATTAACAATAATAATTTTCAGGCATTAATTCTATTCAATCGATATCTCCAATGGACTTGAGCATGCAAAATAGCTATAATGTTAAACCTATAGTCTAGAAAGGAAGACTATGCATCTGGATTCAGTAACTTTTAAGAAGAAAACGGATTTCTAATTCATTGATGAACTTCCAATTCATTTTCCTCAATGAAATGGAGATTAGACAGAAGTAATGCAGCTATCCATCCTTATATGTGCTTTTCCATGTGTTGGGAGAGATGGTGCGTGCGAGTGAAGGTGCGGAGACACCGTGGGCAGCTGTATGGCCTCTCACCCGTGTGTGTTAATTTGTGTAACTTCAAGTGCTGGGGCATGAGAAAACTCTTCCCGCACTCCGTACACTTGTAGGGTCTGTGGCCCGTGTGAATGCGCTTGTGCTTGCTCAGGTCGCCCTGAGTTGTTGAAGCGGCGGTCACAGTCAGAACAAGCGAAGGGTTTTTCCCCTGTGTGTTTCCTCATGTGTTTGGTCAAATCGCCAGATTGGGCGTAGCTGAGCCGCACTGCTCACAGCGGTACGGTTTCTCGCCGGTGTGCGTTCGCATGTGGATTTTCAGGTGCGAAATGCGGACGAAACGTTTGGTGCAGACGTTGCACTGGTACGGCCGCTCGCCCGTGTGAATGCGTAAATGTTTCTTAAGCACGTCCTCCCGAGAAAACGTCTTCGTACATTCTCTACACTGCAGCATTCGCTCGGAGTTGTGCGCTCTTTGGTGGACCTTCACGTACCTCAGAGCGGAGAACATTTTGCCACAGTCTGGGCATGAAAATGGTTTTTCTTTGGAGTGAACTACTTGGTGGATGCGAAGCGTCGATCGGTGGCTGAATCTCATCCCGCACTGGGAACAAGGGTACGGCCTTTCGCCCGTGTGGGTTCGCAGATGACATCTGAGGTTGGCCATCCTTGGGAATGCTTTACCACATTCAGGACACTTGAATGGCCGGATTCCTGCATGTATGAATTTGTGACTCCGCAGACTCCCCATATCATGAAATGCACGTCCACAGTCTTCGCAGACGCACGGCTTCTCGCCAGTATGAATGCGTTTGTGTATCGTCAAGCATTGAAGTGTAGAGAAGTTCTTGCCACAGTCTCGGCACAAATAGCCACGGTCCTTGCAAATGGGTTCGTTGACACCCACCTTGGGTTTCTCCTCCTCCTCATGGCAGCGATGTGGTCCGAGACCCCAGACTCCAGCAAAGCTTTGACCGCATTGAGCACAGCTAATTTGTCCATCTTTACACTCCGTGGCTAAGCCATGGCATCTGCGGCAGTGGTTTTTCAGGTTACCGATGTAATCGAAGCTGCGATCACACTGTGGACACGTGTAGCGTTTTCGGATGGGTTTGGGTGTAGGAAGGTGGGCCTTGCGCACATGGGTCTCCAACTGCTTCTGTGAGAAGAACCGATAGTGGCACGACGAGCAGCTGAGCATCCCGGAGGATATTTTAGAGCAGTTGTATACTTTGTGGTTTTTCACCCATGCCAGGTATTCACTTCGATGGCACCATTTGAGGTGTTTGTCCAAGTATGTAAAGTCAGTGAAAGTCACAGAGCAATGAGGACAAGGAAAAGTCAGGGAGGAGGAAGCTGTGGAGAGGAAAAGGGACAGAAAAATATGCCAACTGATAAAGAAACAGTCTTGTCAGGCCAAATGTCAAGTCAAGTGAATCTTAAACATAGACTGAAATAACTGGAATAACTGAAAGACCTCAAACTAAATAAATAAATCCTCAAACCTCCGGGAGTAAAATACAATACCTAAAATTAAATAATAATAATAATAATAATCAAATATTTATATATTTCGAAATAAATGTTACACTTATTACATTATAATCAAATGATTGGTCAATTTCATTATAAAAATTATGTATATAAGTACAGTAGATGTCGGTTTTAAATACATGGTTAATTGGTTGACAGGCAGTGACTTTAATGTTAGCAAAAACTAACTGAAAAAATAAAGACAAAAATAAAAACTTGTAGAATTAGAAGAACTGAAGCTAAATTAACATTTTCATTCCTCCAAAAATAATATATATAGTAATGAATGTGCATTATTTATAAATGTTTAACTTTATTATAATTTAATAATCACATTTCATTATAAAGTGATATTATAGGTATCAACGTTTGATACAGAAAATATTGTATAATTGTAATATACTCCTATATAAGACTCATTCGTGAAGAATAAACATGCCACTAGATGACACTAGACATCCCTGAGATATTCAGTGGCACAATTTAAATTCTATAATTTAACACGCACTAACTTTTGTATATTATTATGACATATATATATATATATATATAAATATAAAACCGAACACTAAACTAAAAATTCTATCTAAACTAAAATGGAAGAACAAACTAGAAAACAAAAAACTCAAGATTTCAAAGCATGCCTCTTGCTATCAACTTTAATATATTTAAACGGTGTAATTCACAAGACTGGGCATATTAAATAAATGTATCACCTGCGTTTGTCTCCAGGCCAGAGTCACACACAGAATTTTCATCGAGCGTCTCAAGCTTCACTTCCTTCCAGCGGTCACTCTCCTCCTTCACAATCAAAGTAGACTCTCTCTGCAGCACTTCAAAGCTGTCAGGCTCAGATTTGACCTGAACACTAGGTGGGTTTAAAGGGACACAGTCTGCTTCTGTCTTCGGAACGAATGCTCTAAAAGCAGGAGGAGGCTTCGAATTGACTATCTGCTGCTTCTGTTGTTCAGAGGACACCGTTAGGACTCCCAAAGCTTCCAGCTCTCTTTCTTCTGGTTTGATCGGTGTGACCGCAGGACAGGTGTTCACAGCACAGTCCTGAGTGGCATTAGCTGTTTTGGTATCATTTGTGTCAAAACAGCTAATGCCATCACCATTTGCTGGCAGTGGCTCTTTATCACAATTTGCCAGTTGTTTGGTTTTCTTTTTTCCAGATGACTCCCTTTTCTTTAGCAAGTTGCCTTTCATCTTCTTGTGCACAACCTAAAGAAATGTTTGAAATGAACAATTATATAGTTTATGGTTTTATTTATATTTATGCTATTATATTATTCAAATTATAATTTCTTATTTTTAAAGATAGGTGGAGGCTTCTCTTCTCTTATCTCAAATTCCAATATCAAGTAAAGCATCTGAATTCAAACTAAATGTAGCTGGAAAAACTGTTTTGGAACATGGCAGCGAGTTTAAGGTGGTCTAACAGGCTGGGAAGCTGGTTTACTAGCGAGGCCAAGCCGGTGGTCTCAGTCAGACCAGCTGAAAACGGCTCAAAACTCCTGTAAAACCAGCTAAGAGGACTGTCTGGCCAGACTGGGACAACTAAGGCTGGTTTGTGTTTTTCAGCAGGGATGTTTAATCATGAGGGTTCATGTAGCTCATGTGACAGTATTCGCGGGTTGCAGACATGCAGATGTAAACAGAAGTGTCGTCGAGTTGATTAAATAAAGCAAAACTGTTCTTACCAGAAATAGTAAACCTTTAGTTAATCTGCTGCACTTAGGCGGCAATGAATATTGGATTGGACTGCAGACAGTGTTGATTGTCCTGTGGACTATCACAGCCCTCAGCGTACAGCATCCTACAGCTCAAACAGACGTCTTATACAGCCACCGCTTAAATCACTCCAACTCGCCTATTATACTAGTGAAAGTATAGCTATAAAAGACCTGGAGCAGCTTGCATTGATCTTGTTTTTCAGGTCTGAAATACGTTATAACGATGCTGCTTATAGACACTAGGTAAAGCCAGCAACGATAACACGTTTCAAAATAAGGTCAACGCTGAGGCAGCTTTTCAAAATAAAGGTTCCTGATCCTTTTCTTTCTTTTAAGATTTTAGTGGACATATTTAAAACTTCCCAATAAAATAATTTTAAACTCATTAAAATCACGTAAATGTCGGTAATCCAGTGTGTTTTGATAACTTAAAAAAACGTTTTCTTAGCATCTAATATAATATAATTGTTTTAATTGATTTTTGATACATGGCACAAATTTTCTTCTCACTGTCCTATGTTCATCAATATACAGTCAGAAGAAATTGTTCCTTATGGGTAATATACGTGTAGGACTGCTGATGTACATCTGGTGCAGTTTACATGTATCATGTGCAATGACTCTGTATATTATATTTGGTGGAAATATGTGTGTATCACTTATGTGTGTATTGTGTACTACAGCTTGGGTACAGTCTGTGGAAACAAGTTTCCTCTTTCTGGGGACAATAAAGAATTAATCTGAATCTGAATCTAAATCCACCTAAAAAGACAGATCACTTGGGACATCTAATTTCAATAACTCAATATTAATCAAATGCGCAGCAACTGTTTTTGGTTTTATACTGCAGTATGTACTTTTATTTTCATTAGTCTCATTTTAAGAAGTAAGTGTCAAGTCCGATACAAAAACAACACAAACCCGGTAAGCATTAATGGACGATATTTTATGATGGACAAACCGCTGTTAGGCATCAAAGGCATGTGCACCAACCACAGTCAAAATTGTAAATGCCTTTGCAAATGTCTGTACAGAACACAAAGCTTTCTTTACCATATTCAAACCCAAGTCTGTTTTGGTCTTATCATAATTTTTACCACGATCACTTTTTCTGGTTTATGCTATCAAATTAACCAACTTAGCTTAAAATTGTTTTCTCTGGAGTGGAATCCGAGATAAACATATGGCTTCTCCTGTTTTGTTTCTGATATTTACATTAAATAATCATAACGTCAAATTAACCCTTTCCAAATATATCTTATCATTTACTGTGACTTTAATTAAAAAAAGTAACTTTCAACATTAACCTGTCCACATAAATACCAGTCAGATTACACAGAAAATCACAGTCCATCCTCAAAAACAACAACAACAAAGGAATTTCCATATAAATGGCAATACTGTAACAACCGGTAGTGTTTTCAGTGTTTTCTCCTCTTCATTTCATTACCTCAGTGTCTCACCAGGAGTATACTATTTTAATGTTTAAAATTTCCATTGCATTTTTGTTCAACAGATCTCATATATCTAGCTAAACATTACCCATCACTGAAATAAAAATGCTGCAGCAACTCCGCTTGTGTGATACATTTCATTGATCATAGGAAATAAAACATTAGCACATCGTTAATACGTGTAAGTTTTCCTACAAAAAATAAAGTAATATGAAATAAGTAGTGTAAGAAAGGGGAAAAATAAAAATGCAGTATACTTAATTTCCTACAATGTGAATTTTTTCTTAATTTCTTATTAATCTGTTTATTCCTTAATATATACACTGAACAAAATTATAAATGCAACACATTTATTTGCACATTTTAGAGTGGTCTTTTATTGTGGCCAGCCTAAGGCACAGCTGTGCAGTAATCATGCTGTCTAATCAGCATCTTGATATGCCACACCTGTGAGGTGGATGGAGTATCCCGGCAAAGGAGAAGTGCTCACTAACACAGACTTAGACTGATTTGTGAACAATATTTGAGAGAAATAGACATTTTTTTATACATAGAAAAAATCTTAGATCTTTGAGTTCAGCTCATGAAGAATGGGGGCAAAAACAAAAGTGTTGCTTTTATAATTTTGGTCCGTGTATATACAAATTATATAATTTCAGCACTAAAGATTAATGGCCTAAACTTTTCAGCACTATAGATTAATGGCCTAAACTCAAATAGAAATTCAATTCTAAATTTAATACAAAAAGAGTGTGAGGATTCTGTCACACAGTTATATTAGTGTCTGGTCAAGGCAAAGTGAGTAAAGGCATGTCTGCAAACAAAAAGGACATGTAACCATAGACCGTCGACTGACAGTCTGAAATGCATCTTCAGTCTGAATGAATATGTATAAAAATAAGCCAATGGCTCACCATGAAACAAACCTATTGACTAGATTCCCATCTGCTATATTACAGGAAACATCGACCAAATCACAGCCATGACAAAATACCAGTATACAAAAGCACTACAGCTACTTTTTTTTTTTTTTTTACAACATCTGTGCCCGATTTTTGCAGACAATCAATGTTTTGCACATTCAAGCGGACATGTTGCACCGTCTCTTGGTTTGGATGGCAGTTCAGATTGTCACATGAGGATATAAAGCACATTGGTTCAGCTGCAAAGACAACTCTTTCACCGATCGATATGTCATGCCGTAGTCATCAGCTTGTCCAGCTGATTTCAGTAGGTTATATAGGACAAAAGAATGCAGCAACAAAGCATGGAGATACGAGTAGTGCATTGCATAAAGGTTGCTGCTTTAAGTCAGTATGGAGCTTTTTAGGAGTGATAAACAAGTAAACGACACGTAATAATTAATTACATTATATGTACAAATCACATTTCCTATGATTCATCTTATTCCTCTATTGTAATAAATACATCCCTTTTGTAACCCTCAACAGAGCAAACCAAAACATTGTCATTTATTCACCATTCATGTCGGTCAAAACCAGCAAAAGAAAATATTTAGAAAAATGTTTCTGTTTTTTCATCTATACAATGAAAGTCAATGGGGTCCAAAATTGTTTAGTAAAGTCAGTAGAGTTCCATGTCGTTTTGTTTTGGAACCCATTGACTTTCTTCGTATGGACAAAAACAGTTCATCAAAAGAAAAATCAGAAGAAGAAAGTCAACAAAAGTGGAACCACATGAGGGTGAGTAAATGATGGCAACATTTTAATTTTTTTGTGTGGACTGTCCCTTTAGCATCTCTGCAACTTCCTTTGTCCTTACTGTTCACTCTCATGATTGTTTTTTCATTTTCAATATATTTCTCCTCATTTTCACATGGCCATGGTGGTTAGATGCTGATGGCCCAGCAAGCCTTTTCGGCCGCCCCAGCCCCAGGATGGGTTCCTGCTCCTCCATGTCCACAGTACTCCTGCAAGTTCTGCCGCAAAGTGACAAGCGCTGAACCCAAGCAGGCCCGGTTGGGAGCAAGGATGCCTCCTGGCAGCTGTATGAGCACGGTGGCCACCCCTGCCATCCCGTCGTCTGTGGGCTCCAGAGTGATCGGCCCAACTTTGAAGGACGAGTACGAAAAGCCCATGAGCTGGGACAGGAAGGGGTCAGAGCGGCAGAAATGCTGGTAGCTGCCGTGTGAGGACGGATGATGGTGGTGGTGATGCGAGGACGGGTTTGCCGTAGAGCTGGGTGCGTAGTGGTGAGTGTTCAGGTAGTGCAGGGGAAGGTGCTGCCCGTTGATGCCACCACTCAGAGCGAGATGGTGGTGGTGGTGAGTGACAGTGCCTGTGCCGGGGTCGTGTTTGTAGGACAGAGCCCGGGCCTCTGGCCCATCACCATGCCACCGAGCTTGCCTGTCCGGACATGGGCGAGGGACACGGTGCTGCCCCCTCCAGCCGAGGGCAAGTAAACCAGCTGCGGCTCCTCTGGCTCTAGGAAGACGGTGAGTTTAGCGAACGGACGAGAGGCCATCTTGGTCATCTCTTGAATGTGGCGCCGCTGCTCACGGCGGAAGTCTAAGAACTGCTTGAC
Organism: Gymnocypris eckloni scoliostomus; assembly: GCA_027564155.1. Lineage (NCBI taxonomy): Eukaryota > Metazoa > Chordata > Actinopteri > Cypriniformes > Cyprinidae > Gymnocypris > Gymnocypris eckloni. The sequence continues at coordinate 3,986,488 of CM050424.1, forward strand.
TTTCCAGAGCAGCACACAAACGGACAGGAAGAGGAAGAAGCAGGAGAAGAAAACAGAGAAAAAGACAAAGAGGTCAATGTGGGCCTGGTCCTGTCGGAGAAAGAGGAGGCCTTGGGATTCTCCGTTATGAGTATCCGTGCCCACGCCACGCAGGGCGATATAGAAGCGGCTGGACTTGAGCGAGTGCACTTCATGCGGGAAGGTGATGACCACACGGTCCCGTACGCTACGTACAATCAACACTGTCTGTGACTTCCACGCGGTGATGTAGGTTATGAGACCTTCGGTTCGTTCTTCCCGTATCTCATGTTCTGTCCCATGCGACTTTGTGGCCTGCAGCGTGCCGAGTAATGCTGATGAGGAGTTCGCAAACACCTTCATGGGTGACGGTGGTGCAAGAGGAACCTCCTTTTCTCCGCGGGAAATGGTCGCAGAGGTGGCCTCATCCTCGATCTTGAGGGTATGCACACCGGTCTGGCGGTCGACCTCTACAATGAAGGTGTCGTGCGAATTGGACACATAGACCTCGACCTCTCCAAACGTAACGTCAATGGTGACGCGGATATCCACGTTAGTGAACTTGGGCTGGGCCGAAAAGAACACTGTGCGGCCCCTAAGCAGATTGCGGATGTTAGGCTCATGGAAGCAGTTGACCTGTGATGTGGGGTCGAAGCAGCATTCATTGTCCACATTGAACTGCCGGTAACACTGCCGCCCATTAACCGGATTGCCGTTGAATGAATCTTTGCATTTCGCACACTGAAAGAATAATAAACAGGATTTCATATAAGGTCTTACTAGTGAAATATGGAGTGCAATGTTATTAATTACAATGAACTAGCCTTTACCTGTTGCCTGTAGCACTCTTTGCGGTCATTCTGTGGGCTGCTCAGACAGGATGAGGTTTCAGTGTTGTTCTGGCAGGGGCAACCAGTGCCATCATGTTCATTACACGTGTCTGCATGGCCGTTACACTGACATCTATAAACAAACAATGAAAATACTGATGTTAGATCCAGAAACATTATATTTGTACAAAGTGATGTGAAAACCTATGAGATGGAGACATTTTCCAATCTCTAACATGCTTGTGAAGCCAACTGCCAAATAATTTTCTGTAAATATGCACTTTTGACAGTCCAATTAAATAATTTATTGCATATACTGCACCCCGGAAGAATAAAAGTGACAAACATCTAATTGAATATTGGAGCACAATTAGACAATGCAAATCTGATGCACTTACTTCTCACACTTCCCTTGCAGCAGGAAGTAGCCACTGAGGCAGCTCTCACACTTATCCCCCACACTGTTGTTCTGACAGCTCTCACACACAGCATTGTCCTCAGAAGGGCCTTCTGTTGCCCATTGTTCAATCTGAGAAGCAAAATCATATAATGGCTCAGGCCCTGCATGAAGACTTCATATACCGAATACAAAAATTGCTTACACTCGCACGGTCCAGTGGATCGTCTTTTGAATTTTCCATTGCCCTCCGATGCTCCTCTTTGGACAGACATATGTCGCTGTTTCCTCTGCAGAATTCACGACAGGGGCGACACATCCCGCCTCCCATGGCTGAGCCAACAAACAACGGCTTGCACTTTTCACAGTGCTGACCCTAGAAATAAGAACGAGATAGAGGTGACCTATAGTCCAACACAAGCATAGTATTACTGCAGTGCAGTCTTCTTTTGAAGGAAATACTTTTCAGCAAGGACACATTAAATCCATTAAATTGATCAAACGTTACAGTAAATAATTTTACAATGTTACATAAGATCTCTTCTTTCAAATGAATGCAGTGAGAACTCATTAAATAACTTTTTCCAAATAATATTAGCAGCACCACTTTTCAACTGTGATAATAATAAGAAATGTTGCTTGAGCAACAAATCAGCATATTAGAATGATTTCTGAAGGATCATGAGACACTGAAGACTGGAGTAATGGCTACTTCAGTAATGGCTTACCACCACAGGCAAAATCAGTATCTTAAATTTGTAGTTTCCCAATATTACTGTTTTTACCACTCCAACGTCTGCTGGAGATGTGTTGCTTACATGGCCGCTGCGTGACAAACACTTTCTTCAAATGCAAGGATATCCATCAGGTGTCTTGGAGGCACCCACGGTCCTGCCACTGGCACCAGCTAGACCTCGTCCTCACCAGGCGTGTGGAACTTGGTAGTATCCTCCTCACCCGTAGTTACCACAGTGCCGACTGCGACACGGACCCTTCCCTTGTGGCCAGCAAGGTGCGTGTTGCACTGAAGAAGCGGTATCACTCCAAGAAAAATGGCCGTCCCCATATCAACACTTGCTGTGCAAGCAACCCGGAGAAGACACAACAGTTTGTTAGGAACCTACAGGAGGCTCTCACCAAGGAGTCACCTATTGATGACACCATTGACTCAAAGTGGTCCCACCTCCGAGACGCTGTGTACAACGCAGCCATCGCAGCCTACGGGAAGAAGGAGCGTAAGAGTGCCGATTGGTATGCGGCCCACTGGGAGGAAATGGAGCCTGTGACTGAGGCAAAGAGGAAGGCCCTGCTTGCTTACAAGGTGTCGCCCTGCCGTGGTACACTGGAAGCACTCAGGACAACCAGGAAATATGCCCAACAAACTGCCCGCCACTGTGCCAACACATATTGGCTAAACCTCTGCAGTAGCATTCAGACAGCTGCCGATACTGGAGACGCAAGGGGCATGTACGAAGGCATAAAGAGGGCGATAGGCCCCAAAACCACCAAGAACCCCCACTTACGTCCAGGACAGGCGAAGTCATCATAGATCAAGAGGAGCAGTTGTAGCGCTGGGTTGAGCACTATCTTGAACTGTATGCAACTCAGAACATTGTCACTGATACTGCCATGGATGCCGTCCCAGATCTACCAGTCATGGAAGAGCTGGACATTCCACCTACCCTGGAAGAGCTCAGTAAAGCCATTGACTGTCTCACTTGTGGGAAGTTCCCCGGGAGCGACGGCATCCCGCCGGAAGCCTTGAAAAATGGCAAACCGGCGCTGCTTCAGCCCCTGCACGAACTCCTTTGCCTATGCTGGGATCAGGGTTACATCCCCCAGGATATGCGTGATGCTAACATCGTCACTGTGTACAAAAACAAAGGAGATCGCAGCGATTGCAACAACTATCGGGGCATTTCCCTCCTCAATATTGTTGGCAAGGCATTCGCCCGTGTCATCCTGTTGCGCCTGCAGATTCTAGCCTCCCACATCTACCCAGAGTCCCAGTGTGGCTTCAGAGCCGGCCGGTCAACTGCAGACATGATCTTCTCAGTACGCCAGCTGCAGGAGAAGTGTCAAAAGCAGCAGATGCCACTCTACATTGCTTTCATTGACCTTACGAAGGCGTTCGATCTGGTTAGCAGAAGCGGTCTATTCAGGATTCTGCAAAAGATTGGCTGCCCCCCACAACTACTGGCTGTGGTCACCTCATTTCATGTTAACATGCGCAGCACGGTTTGTTTCAACGGCGCAACATCTGAGTCCTTCCTCGTCAGTAGCGGAGTCAAACAAGGTTGTGTCCTCACGCCGACGCTCTTCGGCATCTTCTTCTCCATGCTCCTCCAGTACGCCTTCAAGGACTGCCACAAGGGAGTTTATATCCACACTAGAACTGGCGGCAAGCTGTTCAACATTGCTCGTCTCCGCGCCAAGACTAAAGTCACAGAGGTACTAATCCGTGAGATGCTCTTTGCCGATGACGCAGCCTTGACATCCCATACTGTAGATGGCCTGCAGCAGCTTGTCAGTCGCTTCTCCTACGCCTGCAAGGAGTTTGGACTGACTATCAGCCTGGAAAAAACCAACATCATGGCCCAGGAAAAAGGCTCCCCTCCAACCGTCGCCATTGATGGGTACAACCTGAAAGTTGTTGAGAACTTCACCTACCTCGGGTCTACTATCTCCAGCTCTCTTTCCATAGATGTGGAGATAAATGGCAGAATCGCCAAGGCAGTAGCGGTCATGGCCAGACTGAACCAAAGGGTCTGGAGCAACAACAACCTTACAGTGAAGACCAAGCTGTGCGTCTACAAGGCCTGTGTGCTCAGCACACTCCTCTATAGTAGTGAGACATGGACCACTCACGTGAGGCATGAGAAGAAACTCAACAGCTTTCATCTGAGGTGCTTGCGGCGTATTCTGTGCATCCAGTGGCAGGACAAAGTACCCAACACAGAGGTTCTGGAATGCGCCGGCATGAGAAGTATGTCAGCCATACTTAGTGAGGAGCGCCTTCGCTGGCTCGGCCACGTCAGGAGAATGGGCCCTGGCCGTATTCCTAGGGACCATAAGGGGGCTCACGACTAATTGGGCGTCCACGACTGCGCTATAAAGATATCTGTAAGAAGGACATGAAGTTGTCCGACATTAACATTGACACGTGGGAGAGCCGTGCAGAAGATCGCTCCGCCTGGCATTTTGTTGTCAGACAGGGTGTCCAGAAAGCCGAGGAAACCAGGATTAAAAACCTTGCCACAAAGAGAGTCAAGAGGAAGGAAAAGCAACTGCAGCCTCAGCTGGCATCATCATCATCATCATCATCATCGTTCATCTGCAGAAAATGCAGCAGAGATTGCCATTCAAGTATTGGGCTTTATAGCCACTCGCGAAGGTGCAGATAGATGGAATTTCATCAAACTGGAAGCCACACCATCGTCTCCCGAGACGGAAGGATGCCAAAGGACATCAATTCTGCATTGTTGAGCATAAAAGACTTACAACAGCTTCTAAACAGAAGGCAATATATGAGGATATTTTCATGTTAATGATATTTTCAATAACAACATACAATAAAACGCCTCAGTACCTTTGTGTTATTCTTGCACTCGAGACAGGTGTCCAGCTGAGAGATGCTTTTACAGTTACTGTGTTTATTACAGCGGCACTGTGAGGAGCAATTCACTCCAACAAACCCAAAGTGACACTGACAGACTCCTGGGGACACACAGGTCCCATTAACACAGCCTTGAACGCACACTGGCTCACACTGGCCCGACACACTGAAAAAGAGAGAGCGAGAAGAAAATATAAATGAACTACTCAACCGTGGGAAAGTCAGTGATATTGTTTGAGAATGAAAGTTGTTAAATATACCTGCTGAGTACGTAGCCCTGTCTACAGGTGCAGTGGTATGCTTCAGACAGATCATGGCAGTCCTGAGTGATGTTACAGTGGTGGTGTCCATTGGCACACTCGTCCTCTTCTGGGCAATGCAGGAAGGACCAGCTACTGTTCCACTGAGGGCAAAAAGCCTCACTCACACCTGCAGTAAGTAGAGAGTAGAAATAAAATAAAGTTTTAATCCCATAAAAAATGAATAAAAACAGATAAATGTGCTTGTAATGTGTGGTGCGGTGCCTAACAGCTTACAAGTGAACTGCCTGTATGTTAGATCTCAAAAGTCAATATTATATTTGTGATACTTGATTCTTATTGGTCAATCACGTCAATGAGTGCTCAAATCATTTTGTATATTGTACATAACAGGATTTTTTTTGTGTGTTAACAGCAACACATTAGTACTACTTTTTTCTGCCATTTCACTCTTCATCTTCTCTCTCTTTCCAACACGCCAGAATAACACATTTTTACTTGTGGCTAAAAATGATTAATTTATGACTGTCTCCATAATTTCTGCAATAATGAGCAACCGATTGTAGCCACATGATTGTACCCATCCAACAATTCAGCCTTCTAAAAAGTTTCACTACTCATTACCTAATCATAAATTCAGTGGCATTATTTTCACTAGCTTAATCATGCAGAAAGATATAAATACATGTACCATTCAGTCCTCCCTGAAGACAGAGTCCTGCCCCATTTCCACCACGGACAGCACACCAGCCACACTGTGGCCTAGAAATGCACTGAGAGCACTGAGTGAGCTGGAAGCACTGGGGAGAGCAGGAGTCTTCATCCGCGAGCAAACGGCCACACTGACCCGCCTCACAGCGCAATGGAACAAAGGAGGGGCTCATACACTGGAGAAGAAAGAGGACAGGTGACGAGGTTACTGGTCGAACTTCTTATAGAAACTTATCGAGTTGGAACAAACTTTATGAAAATGTTACCTGCTGCAGTGCCATGCTCCAAACACAGCGCTGCCAGCCTCCATCAGAGCCACGAGAGCTTAAACACTGGCTGCAGGTTTTGATTTCATGGCAGGGTTCAGGGCAAGGCATTGGTGGAGAGGACTCCACTTGCATGGGAGACACGTTAAGCAAGGCATAGCTGAAACACGTCCAGTCATAAGTTGGGTTCACACTCAGGATACGTCTGGTCTCACCTGGATGGTTAAACCAAGAGTCAAAATGTTAGCTGTTCAGTACAAGCTGTTTTTGCTGGCCTTCATATAAAAAGATGGTTACATTTATAAGGCCACATTTCTACAAGAGAACGCAAAAATGCTTATGTAAATTATATGAGGTGGGAGGAAATCCTATATTTAAACATTTTTCCAAGCAAACAAGTTTCTCAGTGAGCGTAATACTTTTGCAAGAGAATGCTGAAGTTTTGAAAACAAATAAAAAAATTAGTGGTGGGCCGTTATCGGCGTTAACGTGCTGCGTTAACGTGAGACTCTTATCGGCGATAAAAAAAATATCGCCGTTAATCTATTCTCAAAGTTGGGTTGGGAGCTGGGTCTATACTACGCAAGCTATGATGACTTTCACCCTGATATTTTAGCGCGGATGTATACCTGGCGAATTGCACTGTAGGGGGCGAGAACGAGTCTTGAACTAGAGGCTCGCAGTCCGTGATGGACAGATTGTTAACGGCTGGTCTATGTGGTAATACAATCGGGCAGGACATCCAAACGCTCATCTATCATTCATCAACCTCAAATATGGCTTGTCATCTGAAAGATGTATGTAGTAACAACTTTACATGGCAGCTCAATATGATGTTAACCTAGAGTAATGCGCTATTGAAGTGTTTGTGTGGGCGCGTTTGCTGCAGGACAGGCTCGGTGCGCTCACTTGCTCTTAAAATCTCCGTCATTTTGGTCATACAGATAAAAGTAGCCTAATACATCTTTCGAATCTGTAAAGACTCTACGTTTGTTGTGTGCACTCAGAATAACAACGAAGCGTTGCGCTTTTAAGCAAACAGGATGCGCTTTAGGTCTCATGTGAACTTGAGCGAGAAACTTCGAAACTCCGTCTTTGAAAAATATATCTATAGAGAGTGAAATGTCTAAAAAATAAAAATAGAAGATGTGTGTGTTAGCATGGATGATTTACATGAAATTTAATCTGTGCAACACTGTGCATAAGATGGCTTTCAGTTCAATATAATAACAAAAAAACGACATTTTGGGTTTTTATTCAACTAATAAGGTGGGCACGCTGTGATCTGTACTATATTTTTACTGTAATTGACAGTTATCGGCAAAAAACAAAAAAAAACAACAACACGGGAGTGGGAGGGAATGGGAGTCATTCTTCCGGGAGTGGAACGGGATTTTCCTCCAGTTTTTTCGTGGAATTGGGACGGGAAGAGATTAAAGTTTGTGATGCATTTTGGAAACAGGAGATGAGCCCCTGGTCTAATGTGCCACCTGGCTTGAGAAACCCGTTCTCAAAGACTTACTTTTAGTCATTATTTGGGTAGCACACATATTCTGAATGCCTTCGGCAGAATTCAAATGAGCCATTTTAATCTAGATTAATTCCAAGATTAATCTAGATTAAAAAAATTAATCTATGCCCACCACTAAAAAAAATATTTGAAATCCTTTTAGGGGAATCGAGCTCATTGTGTGGTCGCTCTCACCTGTGCGTTTGAACTGGCGTGTCCACATGCATTTCCCAGAAGCTGTGCATTTGGGGCAGTCAGAAGCCTCACAGCTGGTCTCAGTGCAGTTACTGGAGAGGAAGATCTCTCTTTGGTTTATCCTGCAGTCATGCTCTGACGTGCAACTTACTGAGCTGCTGATACAAGCTCCTTCAGGACAGTTTGTGCACCACTTACACTGCAGAGCAGGCTGAAAGATGGAGAAAATGTCATGTTTTAATCAGAAGATCAGCTTTAACTTTTAAACCTTTCCTATTGATCTTAGAAAGTTTAGCAATGTGTCTGTTCAGAAGTTTGGGCTAAGTAAGATTTTTGTAAAGAAAACAATACTTTTATTCAGCAAGGACATATTTAAAAGTGATGCTAAATCCCAGTAAAAATCAAAAAGACGTTTATATCGTATAATAAAATAATCCTATAAAATGTATTAGTTTCCACAAAAAATATTAAGCAGCTGTTTTCAACATTGGTATTTATAAGAAATGTTTCTTTAGCACCAAATCAGCATATTAAGAAGATATCTGAAAGATCATGTAACGCTGGAGACTTTATTTTTTTTCATTTGAACCGACCACAAAGCTTTGAACAATACTGTACACAATATGATGTGTTTTCACTGGACATAAAAAGCCTAGTCAAATAATTAGATACGGCTTGGCCATGTAGTGCTTTTACTAAATAGCTCAGTCGTAAAATACTACACCATGAGAGTACTTTGGATTGTGATGTGATGATCGTACCTGCATAGGGCTGGAAAATGTTTTAGGATGGCGGGCCAAACATTCGCTGCAGGTCTTGAGTCTGCGGCACTGATCTGGGGAACGAGGAGTGGGAGAACAAGTAGCCTGTCCAATAGCACAACCCAATCTGTTAAAAAGAGAAGAAGATATAGTCATGATCCATTGTAGCCTATTGTCAATAAAGATGATACTAGTTCCTGTAGTACCTTTCTGCAGTGTCTGATGAAGCACAGGTACCTCTGCACCACACACAGCTACCAGTGCTGCCGTTACAGGCCTCAGGGGTGGGCAGCAGGATGCAGGGATCACTGGGCAAGGAGAGAGTCAAAAGTCGCCCCAGCGTCACTCCATTAAAACCTCCAGACAGGAACAGGCGACCACCCCACCCAGTCATAGCCAAGGAAACCGAACGGTTTACAGGTTCACCCACTGAGGACACTAGAGAAATTGTACAAGTAAAGGCCAACACCATTCTGTCAGTAAACACAGTCTAGTGTTACCAAGTGCATAATTAATATACTGTATCCAGATATGACTGCTACCTGGCTGTATCCATGTGTTACAGTTGATCTGATAGAGAGAAACTGTGTTGCTGTAATCCTCTTCCCCTGTCCTGCCTCCAACAATTACCATGGTGTCCTTCACTAAAGCCGCCGCATGGAAGAAACGAGAGAGAGGCTGGAGAAAGAGAGAGCTGATTAGTGTTCCTCAACCTGCCAAGCTGCTTATGCATTCATCATTATGCCCACCTTTTGTTTGTTTGATATAGTTACCTTGTTTCCCTGAGAGGGCACCAGTAAAGACCAAGTAAGATTGGGGTAATAAAGACTGTAAAGTTCTCCTGAAGGTTCTACAGCTTCAACGTGGAAACGGTAACCACCAAACACGTACACCGCATCAGTCTGTTCATGATACACTGCTGAATGACCATAAAGACCTGAAAAGGACAGAAGAAGAATTGAATCAGGTGTGTAGAGCCGTTTCACTTCATTTTAATATTGGCGTAATGGCAAATACTTTCTGTCCATTATTGGAGAAGAAAGTGAAGAATTTAGGATAGAAATATATCACAATGGAATAGTATTGTAAAATTCAAGACAATAACAACAATACAAAATATATATATTTATTTGTTTTTGGCTATTTTTCAAAAACATCAATGTGAAAAGGAAATTGCTTAAGCGAACCCATTATAGAAATCTGAAACATTTGTAAAGATTTAAAATATTACTCGCTACACTATTGTTTAAACGTCTGGGGACAGTACGATTTTTTTGTATAGTACTTTATGGTCACAGAGGCACTCTCATTTATTTGACCAAAAATACTGTAAAAACGATAATATTGTGAAATTTTAGTACAGTTTAAAATAACGGTGTTAAAATAGAATTTATTCCTTTGATATCAAAACTAAAATGACTCCAGTCTTCATGATCCTTCATAAATCAGTCTTATTTGCTGATGTGGTGCTTATGAAATCTTTAGCAACATTATGAAAGTCTTTCATTAAATTAATTTAATGCACCCCTCCTAAAAATATTAATTTCTTTAAAAAAAAAAATGACCTGTAATGTATACTCTCAATACTATACTATAGCATACTATATTGTTCATAAAACCTACAAAAAAACTACTTTATTGTAAACCATTTCATTAAATTATTTATCACAGTGTGTACAGGTATTAAGCTTAAACTTTAAGTGAACAAAACATGCAATTCAAATGTTAAGTGCAATTATTTGTGAGCCATTTGACAACCTAGGCAATATCATGTTCATAAACGTAGATGAATCGAACTCATTTATGAACATGAAAGTGTGTATCTTGTCAGTGAACTATGGCTCTGTGTAGTAAATGCCGCTCCATCTGAAAGCAGGTGATGGAGATTTATTAAAAATCATGGAACCGGCTTTACTGACGAGATGAGCATGTCAATCGTATGCGATTAATTGCACAGCCCTAGTCAGACAAAATGTCCCAACTATGCCAGAAAAAGTGCAGTGTTCATTCTACCTGTAGGGGGTGTGCCAGTGTGTGGAGCGATAGTCCAGTTCCCAGAATGAGGATTAAACTCCAGCAAATGATGATTAAAGCCATTCTCTGGTGAGTAACCTCCAATCAGCAGCACAGATGAGCCTCTTCGCACAGTTAGAGTGTGTCCAGCCACAGGGGGAAGCAATGAGCTCTAAACACAGGTGTCAGTTAATACCCAACACAGTTGAAGAGGAGCAAAAGAGCACTATGAAGATATTAAACATGCGATACCTTATACTGCTTCCACACCAGACTGCTGAGGTTCAGACACCATGTGTCATTTGCAACACCTTTCTTTGTGACCCCACCAACCACAAACATTAAACTCTGAGTGGCTGCCTGGGAGCCAGAAAATGGGTCATGAGTATACACCAGAGCAGAGGCATGATCGTATCTGGACAGGGGCACTGAATTCTCCTCCATTGAACTGGTCAACATTTGAGTCCAGCGACGATCAGCCACGGAATACCTAGACCAATAAAAATGTATTATAGAAATGTGTAAAAACGATTTACATCAAGTACAATGAACAAGAATTTACCTATAAACATTTCCCAGGATGCCCTCTGGGAGTGAGAGGCCTCCATACATCCAAAGAGTGCCCTGTGTCCCAGACACTAGGGAGTGACCCATCCTCTGGAGGAACCTGTGCGCCTTGTTCTGTGGGACGAAATGAAACCGAAAACAGAGTTTGTAAGAACAGAGACTCATTCCTATAGTCTTAAAGGAGAAAGTTAATCTTACTGCAGAAAGCTGAGTGTCAAGCAACGTTTCCCAAACCAAGCTGTCCGAGTCCGAAATAGAAGAACAGTCTGATCCAGCCCAGCCTTCTGTACACACACACAGGCCAAGGGTCTGTAAAAGTATATGCAAACATGTAAGATGAGAACTGTGGGACATACCTAAAATGCATTTTAGTGTGCTTCTTATGCTCTAAAGCAAAACAACTGGCTGCAATATGAATGCCACACACCATGTTGCAAATGCCTCTGCCTTCCTCTGCTCCACAATTCCCTGGACAGACAGGACGGTCACATTGTGGACCACCAAAACCATGGGGACATTCACAGATCCCGTTTATGCACTGAGCTCCTGCCTGGCACTCGAGTGAGACAGCTGTACCCTCTCCAGAACTTGCATTTCCACATCGCTTCACCCAGAACGAGGCATTAAAACCTTGAGCACGTCCTGAGGTAACGTTTGCCTCAAAATACACAGATACCACTCCTAGAGGAAAATAAATCACACGATTCATAAATTACATGGTGCTACCTTGAAAGTTTTATCTAACCTTGATTTGTGTGTGATTAAAAATACAACTATGCAGTCCTTATTTTTGTCAAGTACCTGATGTAGCTTCAACAGTAATTGGCTCCAATCTCGTTGTGCCACAAAATGCTCCAATAAGGTTGTGGTCAGAGTGCACAACATCGTTGCTCAGGAATTGTGGCAAGCCGTCAAACACGTAAACATAGGAGTTCTGTTGGATAATTAAATGCAAACATTTCTGGTCAAAATATTGCTTGTAACTCTATATTTTTGCTGTTTTGACAGTAATTGACACTCTACTACTCACTGTGCACTGTGTGTGTGAATCTGGGTGCCAGGTCAGCGCCACGGGTGGGCATGACTGCCCTGGCATGCATGGTGCCAAATCCTGGGACACAGAGAGGACCCACAGGCAGTGAGAGAGCCCACCATGGCCACCGACTGCTCCATGCCACCCCAGAGAGGAGGAGAGGGACAGGGGTACAGAGGAGGAAGAAGAAAGCAGAACAGAGCGACCTTGACACTGCCTGAAACAGGTACCATTGTTCCTGTGAGAGAAATGTGAATTTTAATGTTACATATTGTATAAAACCAAGTGTAGTATTTTAGGATTAGGCCTAAAATCCCCTGACTTCCATAGTATGGAACCAGCAACTGCTTACCAAAATTATCATCAAAATAGCTTCCACAGAAGAAAAAAATATATAGGTTTGGAGCAACAGCGCATGATGGTGACAATTTAAATTTTTTTGGAGTGAACTTTGCAGTGGTGGTCAAAGTACACAGATCAAGTACTTGAGTAAAAGTACAGATACGTATAATAAAATATTACTCCAGTAAAAGTAAAAGTACTGCTTTTTCAATTTTACTCGAGTGAAAGTACAAAAGTACTAAATTTTTTATGTACTTAAGTAAAAAAGTACTGATAGACAGATTTATTTTGCAATTTTATATAGACTACTTTATTTAATTTTATATTAGCACATATTTTTATAATCCTACTGCCCAAAATACCTGGGTTTTTCCCAAAATAACCACTATATAGAGTCAAGATATATATTTTGTTGATATGGACTACATTGATGAGAGTGATGTAGTAGTTCACTGTGAAGCTTACACTGCCATGTACCTGAGAGAAAACAGATTTCACCATCTCATTTACACCAGTAAGAAAAAAGTGTTTTAGAACTTGTTGACGAGAACGTCAGTTATATATGACATGAGAATTAGGCCTGAAATTAGGAAGAACATTTTAAGGAAAATCTAATTATATTTTCATAATGATTTTTCTTCTCAAACCTTGTCTGTGGTGTAAAACACCCTGGCCAAATGCCCCAGAGGGCATCACTTCCCACTCTGATAATTACTGTAGTTACTATGTTCTGAACATCACATCCTTTCTTTTTCCCTCAGATGGAATCTATCTAACGTTAGGTGGCTGAATAAAGATATTTGGACTTTATATCAAAAAATTTCCTCAACTTAGCACCAGCAAGCTTGTTAGCTAGACAGTTAGCATCAGCTAACTATATTTACTTATTTTCAGTAGGGTTATGAATACACATTCATGTGTCTACTCGTCTAACTTAGTTGATCTAAAAACAATATAAAAATGTATGCTGTTGATAAACAATATAAAAACAGACGTCACACATAGGTCTAAATGCATAGCATTTAAAAAAACTGCTAACGTTACAGCAGCGGGGAATATGAGCGTGTGTATCTCCCGGGTCCACACCATCCTAACTCGTTCTTGCTCGAGCGGTCGCGAACCCAGGATTCCGGCGGGAGGCGGGCGCTCTAACAAGGAACGCCAAAGGCTACAGCCTCTTGCATCAGTCGCTAGAGCGCCTCTTTTGAGGTGAGGGAGTGAGGTTTACACATAGCCCTTACTGGTATACATCCGTTACCACGAGCATCAGTTATTTTATTTAATCGGTGTTATTTTAATGTTTTGTTTTTGACCTAAAGCGTAACGTTAGAGACACTGATGTTGATCTGTCTGCATTCAAGCATTTCAGTGGGCTTAAATAGATCACCCTTTACAGCAGATTTAGTTCACAAACAACTGACAGTTTTGACCTAAATATTATTTTCAGTTACAATAATTAATCCTAAAATTCGACATTAGTAACGTACTTTTCACAGCATCAGTAGCGCGCGCTCACAAGATCTCCCGGTTCTTTACTTGTGAGTTCAGTTCACTGAAGAAGACTCGCTCTAAACGGATCATTTGAATCAGTGAGTTTTCGACTCGAGAACAGCTGCAATCGGATCATTGCAATTCGTGAATGAATCGTTTGTTGCGATTTGCGAACCGATTTAACAGGTTCATTTTTTTTTTTTTATTAAACATTACCTAACATTAACAGTTACAATTATACACAAAGATAAAAAAAATAAAAATAATAATAAAATAAATAAATACAATTCAAGAATATACACTCAGACTTGCCAGGGTTAACAAAAAAATAAATAACAATAAGGTAACAAAATTACATTTTAAGCAGACACAAGGGATGAGTACAGAGATACAGTTTTCATAGCTTTCAAGTTAGCAGAATTTTGGATAGTTTCCACATACTTATCTAAATCAATTTTAAACAAAGAAAATAGAGGTTTAGAGCCAGTAAACTTTTGTTTATGAATATTAAATTTAGCTAACAGAAAACAAATTAATTACATAATATTTTCCTGTATTTTCTTTTGAGTAGTTAAACAATCCAAAGAAAGCATCCTTAAAACAGAAAGAAAAGTCACTTACAAAATAAGATTGGATAAACACTAAAAAGTCTGCCCAAAATGTTCCAGTGTAGGTGCATTGCCAAAACAAATGAATGAAGTCTTCTTCAGATGAATGACAAAAACTGCAGTTCACTTCAATGTCTGACTTATATTTCCTAAGAAAGATTTTAGTTGGGTAACATTTGTGAATCAGTTTAAATGTTATTTATTTTATTTTATTGGTAAGCAGATACTTATGAGGCAAAGTCCATACTTTCTCCCAAGGTATATTCTCCACAATATTATTCCAATATGGTATGGTATGGTATGGTACATAAGGAATTGTTGTTATCTCTTTCTGGAAGAGAGCTCTGATTTTATAGTTATTTCTTTGTTGGTCTACAGAAAAGCACACACTTCCGATCATTGTGTCGGTTAAAGATAGAGAGTAAGTACATGGCCATGGAAATGTGGTACCTTGCAAAAGAAAAGACACACCAGAAGGAATGGCATTGGAAACAACAGCATATTCATTAGCAGATACAGGAATATTTTATTTCTGTAAGAAATCTGAATAGTTATAAAGTCTGCCTTGTGAGTTAAAAAGCTGTCCAGTTAACAGAAGGTTGTTTTCAAACCAGCTGTCAAAGAAAAGGGATTTATTCTTATAAAGAATATCCTTATTATTCCATAAATAATATCGCGGAGAAAAGTTGTGTTTGTATATGAGGACCAGGCTAAGAGCATCTGCTTATGAAAATTAGAAAGTTTGACAGGGATCTTGAAACATTATAATTACAAAGCAGGAGAAAGTTCAGGCCACCAACTTTAGAGAAAATATAATTGGGGATAATATTCCAGAGTGATTTAACAGGTTCATTGAAAAGAATCAGTTTGTTCATGAATCAGACACCGCTTCTGCGTCTCGGAGCACGTGATGTATCACGTGAGTAACGATATGTTTTATGAAATGTAGTGAAGTAAAAAGTACGATCTTATGCTTTGGAATGTAGTGAAGTAAAAGTAAAAGTTACTCAAAATAAAACTACTCCAGTAAAGTACAGATACTTGAAAAATGTACTTAAGTACAGTAACGAAGTAGTTGTACTGTTACTGATCACCACTGAACTTTGAGATCAAAGTTCTTTAATTTTGAGATCAAATAATCAGCAGACACCCAAATGAAAACCCCTGGTTTACACCACATTTTCATCTGCCCTCGAATTTGAAGACACCTTCCTCACCAAATAAACAGAGCTAATTCTCAGACTTACCTGGGATCTCCATAGTATCCAGGCAGGCAAGATTCACAGTGTGGGCCTTGGGTGTGGTGGGTACAGTAGCACTGGCCGGTCTGGTTATGGCAGAATCCTTGAAGAGCATCACCATGGCCGTTACACTGACAAGGAATGCAACCTTCACCCCCTGCTAAAGCAGAGCCAAAACTACCAGGCTTGCAGTGCTCACAGTGCGGCCCTGTTGTCCAGTCTGAGGAAGGAAAGAAAAATATAGTAGCTTATGATTACTAAAAGGATGGAGAAATGAGGGTTAACACACAAGAAGGATCTTTACCCTGGCACTGATCACAGATCCCTGGAGCTGTAATACAAGTGCTGTGGAAATTACATCCACAATCCACGTCACACTCCACTCCGCTCAGCACCAGAGTGGCTGGATCAGATGTCCAACCCAAAGAGCACTCGCACTCAAACCGAGGACTCCCGCTGCACCGGCCCTGACGGCATTCATTATAACATCTGAGAGAGAGCATGAACATGATTATATACACTGCAAGGATGTACTATGATTATTCCTGAGCTGTAATAAAGAAATACATCCACCCTTGCAACAGTGTAACAGAAAGTCTCACGTCTGGTTGCAGTGGTGCACTCCATCTCCTGTGAAGCCTCTCTCACAGTGACACTCGTAGGAGGTTGGGGTGTTGACGCAGGTAGCGGAGGGATGGCAGGTATGCAAGCCCAAGCGACACTCTTCCACATCTGGACAGGACGGGTAGGACCAAACGGCGTCTCCGTCTCCTTCCATCCCTTCCAGCAGCTCCAGCTCCAACTCTATCTCCATCTCAAGCTCCATTAACCGAGGGGGCGATAAAGTTTGAGGCTCAGGGCTGATGGACAAGGAAGAGATGTAAATAAAATCAAATGACATTCATTTAGCCACTAGGTATAAAATGTTTTAATCTTACCTGCTGGCTTTCACTTCAGCTACAGCCATACTACAGTTAACAGCCGAGGGGTCATCCATCCCACCCCAGTCACCTCTCAAACACCTGTGACAAACCAGAGGGGCAGGAAGTAATATAAGAAGGTAAACAGAGATCAGGAGAAGTTTTACTAAACTTGATGGTTGTTTGGTGTATTCACAGACATGTTGCTATCGTACCTGCCGATAGTGGGGTTGTTGTAGTCTCCACACCAGCCGCACTGAAACGTCTGCAGACACTCTGAACAGGTGGCAATAGCAGAGCACTGCTTACACTGAGGGACAGAGTGAACACTGGAGAGAGAAGATCAGAGAGGACAATTTTCAGCAAAAGCAATAAAAGGCTATGCAGTATAATACAACATTGCAATTAAAAAGCAATTAAGAAAATTAGTATTACTAATATACTGTAATTCGTTATAATGATTATTAATTCAATAGTAATATTTTGCTATCTTAATTTATAATTATAATAATTACAATCCTAATAAAATTGTATTATTATAATTATATTCAAATTGTTCCAAAAGAACTACATTGTAAATGTAAGGAAATGACACTAAAGTCCACATCCATTGTTTATTAGTTTTGTGACAGTTTAAATTTTTAAAGTGAACGGTATAGAGAATGTTCAATTATTCAGTCAGTCATTTACAGTTTAAACCACACAAAGGCATCTAGTAGAATTCTGTCATTATTTACTCCCCCTCATGTTTGTCCTGTTTGACTTGCTTTTTTCTGTGGAACTTGAAAGATGATATGTTGGTAACCAAATAGTTTCAGTTCCAATTGACTTCCATTAAATGAACAAACAAATACAAAGTTAATGGGAAGTTTAATCGTTTGGTTACCAACATTCTTAAAGGGGTCCTATTATGCTTTTTCACTTTTTTAATTTTAGTCCGTGTGTAGTGTTTATGTTTGGGCATAAAAAAATCTATAAATCTCAAAGTCCACTCCAAAAGTTGTTTTCCTGTTTTTGTGATATCACAAGAATAAATCCCGCCTACAGAAAATTGAATGGTTGGCGGGTGGGGAGAACGCTTGGCTGAGCACTGCACGTTTAAAAATAGAAACCCAGTGTGCGGGTGTTTTTATTATACTGTATTTCTGATGCAAAACAACTGTTTTCACTTTTCAGAAAATGTTGGATGTCATTTTCATTTCATCTGGCATATAATGTCTGATAAAGCAGCGTTTGTGAGCTGAGCTCTGCTTTGTGTACAGCGCTACCGGGGAAACCTCGATCTCTCTCGCTCCAACAGCGCCTCACGCTGGCAGAGAATTAATTTGCATATATATGCCGCCACAAATTGTGTAAGTCTGTGGGGACTATGGTATAAATAAATTCAACTGTACAACGGTTTCACTGAAATTCATGTTATAATGTTAGAATTAAAGAACAATAAACATAATAAATATTTTAAATAATCGATAAAAAAATTATCGATAGATTAGTTGACAATAAAAATAATCGTTAGCTGCAGTTCTAATTTCGATCATCGATAGGTTTCAAGACTGTTATGATAATGAATGTTAAAAATATGACATGAAAACATGAACACACTATTATTAGATGTTAGATTATGATTACGATGCAGCAATGTTGTTAAAAAAGAAGCATCTAAAAAAGGCTGATTTTATGCCAGTGAACTGAAATCCATTCTATGACATTTCCTATTAATCAGATAGGTTGGATACAAAACATAACGTAACATTACAACTAGTATCTGCACAAAATAATGAGTATGCCAATGAACTTTAAGTTACTTGCTATAGCGAGAGGCGAGAGAGAGAGAGAGAGAGAGAGAGAGAGAGAGGCGAGAGCTCACAGTGTTGAAAGCGCATCACAGCAGGAGCTCTCTCTCACTATCGCTCTCGCATTTCTCTCTTTCGCTATAGCGCATAACTTAAGATGTCACATTCTATAAAATTCTCAATAATATGCAGCGCATTCAGCATGTACATAAATGTTAATATCCCAACGCATCCTATATTAGATGAATCAGATATGAATGTAGCTAACCAAGACATCACTAATGCCAAGCTTCCCTCTCTTCTCACGTCTATACTTTGAACCGCACGCTGCTGCTGCAAACTAAACAATCAGAGCTCAGTGTGCCCAAAGTACTGCTATAGCAAATCAGATTATTTTTTCCCCAAGATCATTGTTTTCATGATCGATCATCACTGTCATGGCCGAGTACTCAAGTACTCGATCGCTGTTGCACATCCCTACTTACTTATTTCAATTGCATTGCTGTCTATGCAGGGTCAGAGAGCAAACATATCTTAATTTGCGTTCTGAAGATAAACAAAGGTCTTACAGGTTTGGAACGACATGAGGGGAGTAATTTTTGACAGAATTTTCATTTTAGGGTGAACTATCCCATTAAGCAGTACAAGTGTCTAGTGTATATGAACTACACAGGGGATTTCATTAGCTTTTATCAGACAAATGACCTAAAATCCCAGCAGAAGCTCCACTAACTTACCTGTCATACCAGTCCCTGCACTCTCCATAGGGAAACTTTGTGAGGTATGCAGCAAAGTAGAAACAGGACTGAGCAGATTCACACCATGCACACTGACTGGAGTTAGACAAACATTCTCCACACGTCAACCTCCTGTTAAAGTGAGAAAAAGGATGGCATATAAAAATTTAAGTTGATATCTTTTTGAGATCCTTCAGCGTCATCAAATATTACATACCAAATAATTCATAGACAAGTTTATCACTTCAAACTCACTGGTTGCAAACTTTAGGACACCCTCCTGGTTCCCGGATAGACCCCTCCAATCTCCCACGGCGACTGCACAGATAATCTCCCTTCTTGCTGGAGTTGATCTGCCACTCACAGTAGGGGTCCTACAAACATTCAGACATGAGAGAAACTCCACTGCAGCCTTACAGAACATGAAAGCTGGTAAACAGACTGCATGCTGCTCTGGATCAAAACACTCATGGCAGTCTTTCAGACATGTTGATGTGAATGCAGTACCTGAGTGCAAGCAGCACAGTCTCTATACTCCTCACACAGTGTGCAATGCTGAGGGTTGAGCAGTAGGTGGCGCTCTTCTCCTTGCGAGTCTATGCAGGGCTGCTGATCGACGTCAGAGCGCAGAAAACAAAGGTTCATAGTGGGACACCAGCCACACGACTGATCAGACAGACAGGCTGAACATGAGCGGTACTCTGAACACGAATTGGAGCGGAAGGGTTCGAGGAACAGGAAAGAAATCTCCTAGAAAAAGTTGAAAATTAAGAAAAATGTAAAAGAGCAATAAAGAGCATTATAGGGCTGGACCTAAAGATAACATAAATAATACAAATAATTGGTCATTTTGAATCATTTTTATATTTTGTATAATTCATTATATCATTTTTAGAATATTGTATCAAGTGTTGAGGAAAGTTAATTTTAAAAGCAATGCATTGCAATATTGTTACTCCATAAAAGAGGTAACCGATTGCATTACTTATTTACTTTTGATTGAAAGTAATGCATTACGTTTCTTTTGCATTAGTTTTTGTCACCTGGCCTGTGCTTGCTTATTTATTTTTTAAAACAAAAATACTTGCGTTACTTATTTTAAAAAGAAAATGTTCTTGTTAATTTAAAAGTAATGAGTTACTTTACTAGTTACTTGAAAATGTAATTTATTTACGTAACTCATGTTACTTGTAATGCGTTACCCCCAACACTGATTGTATCTTTTGATTTAACCATCAAATTTGAGTTATAAATGTATCATAATTTGACATTTAAATCCTATATGCAACATAAGATATTTATAATAAAAACAACAACTTAAATGGGATTTAATCAAACAAAAGATGCTTTTGCACCACGTAGTTCTAGGAAATAGCCAGCTGGGTCATTGATGATTATGTCTAATGAAGAAATGTGCAATATTAATAAGAGTCCCCTTTTAAGTTGCTTTGTTAGGTTATAAACACTTACGCTGCCTCCAGGTAAAGCTGTGCGGTTCCAGGTAAGAGCCATCTCACTGGTCTGTCCTGATGCGGAGTTATTTAGATAGCCCTCTGCCTGGATCAGGTACCAGTTTCCTCGTGTAAGATTCTGGAACAGACGAGAACCATCCGGCCGGGATAGCATACGGATCTCCTTCTCCTCCTGAGCAGACCACCTTCCCAGCACATCCGTCTGCACGGAAGAAAGGTTTGGAAGAGACTTGGCAAATTACATGCCTCAAGAGACTTTATGCCATGCCTTTCTTGTCTAAAAGAGGAAACCTGATTTTGTGATTTCCCATACCACTTGAAGAGAGTTGGGTCCAGCAGCCATCTGAGCAGTAAAGTGGAGCTTTTGTATACGAGCCCACATGGCAACAGTTTCCTGAGGGGCACCCCATAAGGGATGAACGAAACCCCGAAACTGCAGGGTCACATCCATCTCTGTAGAGGGATTGAGGATGATGGCGGTACTGCGCAGGATAGATACCTATGAAGAAGTGTGCATGAGTGTAAGAGAGAAGGAGAGCAGAGGCAGGGTGGGGTTCTCAGAGGAAGACTTTACAGTAACAAATATTTTACAAACAAACAAAAACTGGATGTAGAAAATAAAGAATGAAAACCTATTATTACCAGGGTTATTACAGTTGACTAAACCAATCAAATAAACTTACTTGAAATTAAAAAATATTGATCTTAATTAACTTGATCAACTAAAATAACTGAATGATACTAATGATACTTAAAAAAAACAATAATTCATATAAATGAAATCACAAGAAAACGGTGTAAACAAACAGAAACAACTGTTATTTAAGGAATTAAATGATATGTCTAGAGCAGGTATATAGAAGAGAGGAAGTGTAGAAGGTCATGAGAGCTGAGGATTGAACTTGTCGTACCTTGTCAGGTTGTGACTGATTACGTGGATGCTGGAAGGTAAGCAGGTGCAGTCCCGGGACATAGTTCTCGGTGCGACAGAGGGGGAGGGAGGTGAGGAAACGCGTGCGCTCCCCCCACCAGCCGTACGCCCCAGAGATCTGGTCCACGCGGCATGCACTTTGCTCTGCCAGGGGTCAAAGTGTACAATATTTACTCATGATATGCCAAAGGATTATATGCCACACATTCAGGTCACTTGACATTCAAGTATATTGTGTAAATTAGCTTGTAAACCAGTGAAGAGCACATAGCAGTGATATTAACACAGCATGACTGCTAAAAGTTACTATAAACAGTACTCAGTAACACATTATTTCACAGATTGTAAAAGTATCTAGAAATAAAGATTTACTGAGCAGTGTGTGGTTGTTTTAACAGTCATGTTATTGTCTGCTCTCTCCTCTCTTTACCTGAAACAGGCAAGCAGGACTCATTCTGCACACACCAGCCGAATTCCCCAGAAACCCGTGGCAGAGAGTTTGGCACCCCACTGAACACCAGACACGACTGGCAGTGTGACAAAAAACGAGCCAGGCCCAGACATCCGGTGCTACCACACTGTATACAAACACACATAAATGAGATGATGGAGTGAGAGACACAAGTGAAAATTACTGTTAGAATCAGAGAGGCATGAGTGATCAAAAGCCAGCAAAATGCAAGAAGGAGCCTGGGGAAGTATTACCGGGTTGTTGGGCTGGTACTCCCGGCAGCGGCCCTCACACCAACTGCACTCTGGATTCTTGAGGCATAAACTTTCATCTGGAGCTTCAGCACATACTGTGTCCTGTTAGACAAAAACACACGCACACATTTTACATTTAGCAGATGCTTTTATCCAAAGCGACTTACAGTGCATTCAGGCTATACACATTTTGTCAGTATGTGTGTTCCCTGGGAATTGAACCCACAACCTTTGCGCTACTAACGCAATGCTCTACCACTGAGCCACAGGAACACACCTTGATTCACACTACCGATCAAAGGTTTGAGATCAGTATGATTTTTTTGACTTCATCAAAAAGTGATATTCAAGACATTTATAATGCTACAAAAGATTTCGGTTTAAAAATAAATGCTGTTCTTTTATCATAGAATTACGACGGTGTTTTAGTGCCATGTAAAAATGTTTTTTAAATCTAAGATTACGAGATTAAAGTCGAAATACTACGAGAATAAAGTAGAAATTCTATGAAAATAAAGTCAAAATATTGTGAGAATAAAATCGATATATTAAGAGAATAAAGTCGAAATGTTTAAAAAAAATTAAATCGTAGAAATTAAAGTTTTATATTTTGAGAGTAGGCCTATAGCCTATATTGCGCATGCAAATGGCCCGGATTGAGAGCACAGGGAGAAGATGCCAGGCCACCAGAATTGATTTGAATATTGTTGCGTCTGAGAGGCCGCATCATCTTACTGGGATGAGGAAAAGTCAAATTTAAGGACTCGCGGAAACAGCTTAATATCAAGAATATGATATTTATTAATAGAACAGGAACAACTTTTTATCTTAATATCAGCTCACATGCTCAATCGAAATTCCTTTGGGGGGGGCGCTGTAGCTCTCTTAATTAACCCTTTTTAATACACTACAAGTGGGATTATTAGCAGAAATCATACCATGTGTCATACTCGCGGGGACAGTATGCTTGGAAATAATATCTCATGTTTTCCATTGCATTCGTTATTTGTAGTGCCAGCCACCCAGTAGCAATAAGATTTGTGCTTATAGGGTGCCTTTGACGTCATCGACAAATAATGGCGCCCCCCATAGTCCAAAAACGATGTAGATTTTTTAAATAACATACATCTTTCATGTTTTTTTTTTATATATGTTTAAATAAGAGACATCATTTACAAAATATTAAGCTATACTTGTCTTACTACCCGGGGATCCCTTTAACGTCTTCCATTCATTATTTGTAGCACGCCAGCCACCCAGTAATCGCAAAATCATTTTGTGCTTTGTTTATATATAATAGAGCTCAGCTTTCAAATTCTGTCAGTTTTATCACAAAATACAAATTATAAATGTGTTTTTCCTCTTTATTTCAAGTTTATAGCAAGATATAAAAGTGAAGGAACATCAGAAGGCATGAAAAAAACATAGCCTAATTTATAATGAAAATATTGTTTCATTGTAAACGGAAAGATGATTGACTCACATGCCACTTAAACTGAAGCGAATACAGCGATCTGTCATGCCACATTAAGAGCATGAAAAAACACATTATAATATTGCTTGTATTGAGATTTTAAAGTATATTAAAAGAAAATAGTTATTTTAAATTGTAATAATATTTCACAATATTAATGTTTGTATTTTTGATTAAATAAATAGCGTACAGTATTGGTGAACATTCGCATACTTTCAAAAGTACATGTATAGAAATACTTACAGAAAAAAACTAAATAGAAAAATAAATAGAAAAGTATCATCTAAATGTATTACCCTGTCTCCTGGGTCACTGCTTACAAACAGCGGTACTTTATATGCCACAAGGTCACCACGGGCAACCCCACTGTAACCGCCAGCAACTAGCAGCACACGGCCTTCCAGGACAGCTGCAACATGGGAATATCGGCCCCTCACCGACGCACCTCCTATAAGAGCACATAGGAAATTTCAGAGAACAAATAATATGCCCAAATAACTGGAAAACAAAACTCGGACTGCCTCACATGCACTACTGTAACTTTACACATTAACATAGAATATGGAAGTCTTGTGGCTATACTTTTGAAGCACAGTATATTTTTATGTTTATGCACTGGCTTCATTTACTTCGATTGTAATTTTTGTGGTAACTGCCGATTGAGCTTAACTTTAGACATGCCTTTATGTACCATACCAGATCCTGAGGTAATGATGTAAATAATGGATTTAAAATAACTAAAGCATCGAAACAATAAAATGCTGTACAGTTAAAGAGTAAGAAGAAGCCCCCAGTGAAATTCACAATGAAGCATCATTATAAAATAATACCAACTTTGAAAAAATGTCTTGCAAACCAAAAATAACTATGCCAAAAATCCTGACAGGCACTATGAAGGGTACCAAACCTATGTCAGTTTTCTGTGGTTAAGTTACAACATTTAAATAAATAAACATGTATATCTGAGGCCAGTTTTACTTCTCATCAATCCATTTGTTTCAAAGCTGCAGGCAAGTAAATCTGCATCAGACACAAGGGAATTTACACAACAAATGACCTCTCAAGAGTAGGTCATAACAAGCCCCCAGTCAGGCTGAAGCATCTTAAACATGAGTTCTTACAGGCTCTCCTGTTATTCATGCAACAGATCCTCAGGGAAGCATGGGTCATCAATCGCATACATCATCATACATCATCTCCTCTCTAAACATTTCAAACAGATTCACTCCGTCTCAGACCATTAAATATACACTTACGCTGACTGAGACTCTCTCCAACAGACACCCACTGATGGCAACCAAGATGATAGAAAAAGATCTCCTCATCGTAGCACTTCTCTTCCATGTAGTGGATATGAACATTCCCTCCTAAGAGGAAAAACAGATCTTCTGTAAACGTTTTCACATTCCATTCACTCAGTCAAACCGCAGACACAATGAGGTTGGCAGTAGCTCTACAACAACTATGTCAATGTGATCGCTACTTACCGTACACCACCATGTAGTTGCCGATGACGGTGGCAGAGTGGAATGCTCTCTCCCTCGGGCCACTGGCAGGAAAACGTGAACGGAAGGAAGTCCAAAACCGTTTCTCAACATGGAAAGCATCAGTTGAGTTCACACGCACACTGAACCTTGAGACAGGAGTAGATGGTTTCATTACAAATTGAAAGAAAAAAAAGCCAGAAAATGTACGCTAGCAGATTCCAAGTACAAGATTACCATCTTATATTTATTCATGTGATATTTCCTTATGAACTGCACTACAGGAACACATTTCCAACAACTTTTGCATCTGTTTTAGGACCTTTCAATGTGATTTTAAACATCAGTCAAGTCAAGTCAAATTTATCTGTATAGTGCTTTTCACAATACACACAGATTTACAGAAAATCATGATGTTAATTTTATAATATCTTCCTGTCTGACAGTCGTATTTAGCAGATTAGAGCGAGACAATAATTCGGTTTAAATTTTGCAAAGATACAAGCAATCGAGCAGTTTAAATATGCAATATAGTGCATACATAGAGCTTTACATGAGTATACTTTATGTATGCAGATAAAAGTATGTGGACATACACATTGTATCAAACTTTATATAAAGAGCTGGGATATAACGGTTTAGATTTTACAGTGATATAAAAACACTCAGTGGCAATTTACATTAAATTCTGCTTATACAACACACACAAGTGTACAATACCTAGCTGTGGTAGGTCTGTGTCCCCCATATACCAGCAGTGTTTTGGAAGGGGCATGGTAGACCATGCTGTGTCCTGCAGTAGCAGGTGGTTTCCGCCTGTAGGCTGAACTGCTTCCCACACTCCATCCCTCAAGCGGAACCGGTACAGTGATGAGGAAAACATGTCCTCCTCTGTCCTTCCTGTAAAGATCAATTATTGTAAAGAAAAGTAAAACATATATAAAAAGAACAAGCAAGGGAACAACACAACCAGAAAATGTGGACATTTTGGGGGACAGAGGGCAGGAAAGGAATGAAGAGATGATGATGCTGATGATCTTTGCATGTGTTTTTCACAAAATGACAATAATGCTCATGTTACTTTTTTTATATTCTCCACTAAAGAATAAGAATTCAATTTACTCACCCCCAAAAACATACAGATAGTTGTCTACTATTGCTGCTGCGTGATTTGCCAGCCTTGGTGCCCCTGAAGCGTTTGATTGGCCTAGCTGCTGCCATTCATCTTGCTGTGCACGGTACACCCAGACATCACTAGCCAATGAGTGGTTGGCAAGCTCACCGCCATAGATGACCATATTGCCTTGCCATTCTACTGCTGCGTGGGAATGTCGAGGAGCCTGATACAAAGATAGTATTAATTAGAGGATCATTAAAATGAAAACAGATCATTAGAAATATGCAATACTAGGTGCAGGATGATATATCTCATACGATATGCATGCACATTTTTTGACAGTAAAGCAGGTGTTCTGTCGATTTGTCCTACCCGGTCAGATTTTGCTACCTCCCATTAAAACAGTAGGTAGTACAATTCGACAACGAAAAATGCTACCTTTCAAATTATGTTTTATTAATGTGTACACCTACCACAACCCTAAACCTACCCTTACAGTAATGCACATACAGTAATAACATGTTTTATTCGCAGTTATGGATAGAAGGTGTACAGCTACCGGAAACCAACAATACATTTTTTTTCTACCTATTAGATTGTGTTTTATTAACGTCTACACCAACCACAACCCTAAACCTACCCCTTACAGTAATGCAGATACATTAAATATTGTTGTTCAATGTGAGAAAAATAATGCAATATTGATGCGCGCATGCGCAGTAAGCCGAGGTAGGAAAATCTGACGGGTAGGAAAAAATGTCAGGACACCGGTTCCTTGATTAGCGGTAAATCTCCATCACCTGTTTTCAAATGGAGTGGCATTTAATACACAAAGCCGCAGTTCACTGACAAGCAACGCAATATCACTTTCATTACTGCAGATGAATCGCCTTCGATAATGAAAGTGATAATGCGTTGCTTGTCAGTGAACTGCGGCTTTGTGTATTAAATGCCACTCCATTTGAAAACAGGTGATGGAGATTTACCGCTAATCAAAGAACCGGCTTTACTGATGAGATTCGCATGCACATCGCATGAAATAAATCGCCCAGCCCTACGCAAGACAAAAAAGAGAGAAACTTACTGGACTATATAAATATGATCTCTGTTCCCAATTATTGGACGAAAAATTGTAAACAACAAGGTCCTCCAGTGCTCTGTTCAGATCAAACCCTGTAAATAAAGACTAAGGGTTGAAATAAATCCCTCCACAAGCGTACTTTAAAGATGAGGATTTAAAATTAAGAAGAGTAGTTATTCATTTTGTTTGCCATGTCAGCATCTAAGCATATCTTCATGGCAAAATCGGAGTTTGAATAATACAAGAGTTACATAAACAACATAAAAAACAAGCAAACACAAAAATACAACAGTTACAGGATTGTGCAAATTTACAGGATACAGGATTTTACAAATGTACATATGATACCAAATCTAAAATCTTTTCTGGTAAAATCTTACTAAAGTCTAAAATTGAGGAAAACAAGATTTTTACAAAATGTATTTTTAAGGCTGTCAAAATTAACACCCACAAATTAGATATCAATTCAATAACGTTTTGTTTTTTTACTTTAATTGTAATTAATAACATTACATTTTTGAATCGATTGACAGCACTAATTAAGCTTAATATTTCTATCACACAAGTATAAATGGGTTTTCATACATGTAAAATAGCCGCCCACATTCCAAATCATGATAAGTGATTAACAATCAGTCAGTGATGGGAAAGGCTAGCTGAAAAACCTCCTTCTTACCTCCGAACATGTACATGGCTCCAGTGGAAGCCAGGTAAACCCCAGCAGAGGCGGTGCGAGGGGCGGCTTTAACGTCACCTGGGCTCACCTCCCACCACTGCCCTGCCCCAGTGTTGTCACGGAGACCCAGCTGACAGTTCTGTCCCACAAAGCCAGGACTGCAGATACAATGCTCACCCCTCTGTTATCGAGAGAGGGAGACAATACGTGACATTAAAACAACATTCTATACTCACTTTATGCATAATGCAGAACCTACTTTTTCCCTACCTTATCACAGTGACCGTGGTCATGTTGAGTGCAGACCTGGGAGCAGAGAGGGGTACTGCAGTCCATTCCTCCCCACCCCTGATGACACTGACAGCGGGCAGTAGCTGCGTCACAGCGCCCATGACCTCCGCAGTCCCCAGGGCAAACTGAAAACGTGTATGTGGCATTGAAGCCCAGCAAGTTGTAGTTGGCATCGCTGAAGAGATGCAGCAGCATCTTGTAAAGAACACAACAGAAAATGAACAAATTGTGATGACTGTGGGAGAATAGATACAGACTGTGAACAAGACGTCTATCAATTGAGCGCTGGCATAGTTTCTTTTGACTCACAGTGTTATAAAATGGACACATGCTGAGAGAAATGGAAAAACCTAAAATGGAGCTTCCTTTCTTCACAATCTCGTTGAATTAAGAGCATTAAAGAAAGGGAAGATTTTTGATTCTCTGAAAAGTAAGGCTCACAGGCTCAAGTGAACAAATAGTATAAACGTATACTTTTGGTCTTACCTTACCAGACTTGGCCTCAATTGGTTGTGGTAGGGTGGTGCCACTTAAACTTGCCAGTAGGGGGCTCTGGTAGGAATCACCATCATAGACAAACAGATAGTCATAGGTACACTCCGTCTCCATAAACGTGAAGTTAAGCACAATGCGATGGTTTCTGCTGGGAGCTGAAGGAGGACAGAAGAGTTCCATAACAACCAGAAAAAGAAAAAAAGTGATTGTCTTAATATCACCTTCAAAATGTAGACATTTGTAATAAATATACAAATTGAGAGAAGGGTCATGGTCACTCAAATTGGTAGTTGTAATAATAACTAATCAAGCCATCATTACTAACAAAGTTGCAATGAAACGGAAGTAGCAACAGATCTTTCTTCTGTGTTGTGAAATACATCCAAGTGAAAGGGAATAAAATAAAGAACATAATGAAAGGGGTGCAGACTTGGTTCTAACTTCTATCCATCAGTGGTTGTTTTAATGGAGGCAGATCTTAATGCAAACGTTAGGTCGCTGTAAGAAAGGGATGGGACTTGAGTAAACTAAATGATTGGACAACTTCACCAGAAGATCCAGTTATGACATTTTTTATTCAAAATATGAATAACATGTATTTACAAAAAAAAAAACATTTTCATTTTATGTCGACTTTGAATTACAAACAAAACAGTCATTCTTTAAATCCTACTATATGCTAATAAAGCTTCTTTCATTCATCAGCCCTTTCTTGGTTTTATAGTTTTTGACACCAACCTTTGATAAGCCACTCGCAGTTCCCATTCACAGAGTAGTTTCCTGGTCCATCTGTGACATATCCTGGGACACCCCGCAGAACCTGTCTGTGGCCCTTACAGTCTCCTGCCCAGGTAGCAGGTATCAGAACCAGCAGCAGGACAATCGGGATGTGAGAAGTCATCCTCTCCTCCACCCACAAAGGGCAAAGTGAGAAAAAGATGGAGAAACTACTGGAGGGTGGTTGGACTTGCTCACAGTATGGAGACCTGCAGAGAGAACAACTGTGCAATTATCTACAAATAATACATCTCATGCAAAAAGCATGAACATTCACCCTATAAGATGGCAAAAAAGTGCCAAAATTCATTGATTGTATTTATGTTTTATTTGTGGTGTCATCGTTCCTGACATGCATTCAGCTCAGTTGCTTTATAAGTTAATGCTCTCATTTTACAGCTATCAGGTAAACTAACAGAATGTTTAGATTTTTAGTTTTCCTGAAACATTTAGATGTTTCTACAACATTTCTATGTATTATTTATCAATAAATGTGAATGAATCTAGTCATTTACAGGTTTCATCTAAGTACTTTGACATAAAATTGAGAATTTTAGAAAAGAGAACTTATTAATAAAAACTAATATTTTACCTGGATATCTGTAAAATGTGTTGCAGAAATGTTCACTGAGAGTAATAACACCAATAACAGTAAACACACAACTGCTGCTTTGTACAAAGCAGTTTTGATGACATACAGAAAATACACATCAACATTATACAAATGTATATGTTAACAAGCAGTAACTGCACTGTACATGACTGTCCCGGACAAATGTATATTACAAAGCAGTCAACTCCTTCTGGCACACATGGAACCTCATACTATAAAGCCTCTAAAACGATCAAAACTTTGCTGTGAAACTTGTGCACATCCTTCCACATGCTTTTCCTTCATAATGTTTATGTATACATTTCTCATTCATCATTGTATCGCATTTTATTTTTTGACCCTCACAATTAAAACTACAGAGTTACAATACAAGTCTGATTTATCAAAAGATGCAAAATATTAAACACTTATGCTACATTTTCTTTATGTTTTAAAGAGTTTGTCTAAAGGTTAAATAAGCTTCAATTTTTAAAGAAAAAAATAGATGATGTAACTTATAGATTAATATTTAAGGCTTTATAAGGTTAAACAGAATAAGACTGTTTTATACATAATTTGTATTATGTATCATTAATATTGTTTCTCCAAATGTTGTCGTCCCTGACACGGAGCTCAAACTGTAATTTCGTTGTCCTATACAATGGCAAAGCTTTATTATCTAATCTTCTCTTGTCAAAAAGACAACATCTTATGCAAAAACCCTTGTGAAAAAATAGCACAAATCTTGTTATGAAAACAACACTTTCAACACCAAACTCTTAAACTATTTGACAAAAACACACAAAGTTACACAACATAAGAGCTAAAAGGGATACTTGTCTTTTTTAACTAGTAACGTTGTGTCCCGAGGTTTAACGTTAGCTGATATTGAGCATAATTGTAACGGCACTGCTGAGCTAACGGTTTACTTTAGTGTTAGCTGTTCTGTCATCATATTTAACCGACTGTGGTCCCTTGTGAAAATACACAATTACAATAATTAATATAGCAGTGTACACTTGTCCATTGTCAGTGCAGCATTTACTGATTCGTATCAATCGAAGAGACATTTAAAACTGACAACCGAGCCTTCGCGTTAGCTGAACAGGCTAACCGACTAGACATGTCTATCCCGCTAGCTGTCGGAAAAAGCAAAGCGTCTCCACTCATTTACTCACCAATTCCCGAGTCTTGGTCTCCATGTTTCTAAAACATAGAGGTTTTCGTAACTTACATCCTGTATCAGGTAGAATAATAAAAAGACGCGTTGAGCGCCGCAGCTATTGTTGTGCTGCGGCGGCTGAGGAGCCCAGCGGCGGTTTAAAGCTCGAGACCACAGCGGATGATGGTGATGGTGATGTGTGAGCTGCAGGAATCAAAGGCCTCGAGCTGCGCTCACAGAATGGCTTTATATACAAAACATCTCCAGATGTTATTATGAACAACGTGCGCGTCCTCTCGGTTTCAACTTCTAGCTATATCCAAGCAGGACGCGTCTTAAATCGTGCACCAGGACAGTTGTGTTCGCTGTGTTGTTATGTTGTTATGTGTTTGGAGAGGTGTGTGTGCTTCCAGATGGTTGTCAACAACACAAAGCCTAATAACCGCGAGCATGCTGAACGGGCTCTCTGCTGGTATTTTGATAGTATTGCTTTTCATTCTCATGAAACAGGGGTTTTAAACTTTTATTTTCAGGAAAACCATTAATATGTCAAAACAATAGTAACAAGCTTGATATAGACATGGAGACAAGTTACGGGTTGATTTAACAGACTAAAATAAATAAATATAAAACAATATACAATAAAATAAATAGATTTAATATTTTTCTATTTCAAGGCGTGTATTTGAGGCATAATTTTACATAATTGGACCGTGTACGTTTTGATCATTACGCCCAATTGATTTATTCTTACATTTAGTAATGCTTATCGCAACATTTCATTATGTAAAAATAAAATACATTACAAATAATAAATGTATCCCAATCATAAATTATTTATTTGTGCTAAATTTCATTTTACTTTTAGGCTATTTACTGCAGCATTGCATTACGAATTTAATCATTTCATTATATATGTGTTTAATTTACGTATTCCGTTAAATTACTCCATAGACAACGTGTTGCTTGCTAAATAAATACATATTTTAAAACTCTCTTTACACAAAAAAATGAATACTGAAATATTAAAAAACTAAATATTATCAAATGTATTTATTTGTTTACGGTTGTTTTCAGATTTAATTATTTATAGGCGAACATATATACGTATGTTTTTATTTATTTTTATTTAAATTTTTGCAGGTTTCGTCCTCCATACCATAAAATTAATTAATTATTTAAAAGTCAATTTTATGGTTCTGAGGGTCAACTGTGGAGATAAGACAAACCAGTCCTGTATGAAAGTGTAGACAAACCTGTTTGGACTTTTATTTTATTTTATGCCGTTCTCTCCAGCGCCACCCTCCTTCTTCACAAAACGCGGAAGTGGACAGAAATAAGACGAAAACAGGTAACGTCTCGTCCTTAAAAACTCGCTTCCTTCTTTCTTTTTAAACAACAAATGTAACCGCCGAAGGGTGGATGTTTTAAATAGCTCTGCGATATTTAAACGTCTTTTAAACTCTGCTGAGAAAATATAGCCGCTTTAGTTTAGCGAAAGTGAAAGTACAGCGAACATGGCAGAAAACAGTGACGAGGATATCACAGACAGGCCATCGCTTCTGGAGTCAGACTTAACGTGTCCTGTGTGCAAAGACATTTTTAAGGAACCCGTGTTGCTCTCGTGTAGCCACAGTTTCTGTCAAGAATGCCTGGAGGGCAGCTGGAAGAACCAGTCAAAACGCCAGTGCCCGATGTGCCGAAAATGCTGCGACGGAGAGACACCGATCCCCAACCGCGCACTAAAAAAC
Organism: Gymnocypris eckloni scoliostomus; assembly: GCA_027564155.1. Classification (NCBI taxonomy): domain Eukaryota; kingdom Metazoa; phylum Chordata; class Actinopteri; order Cypriniformes; family Cyprinidae; genus Gymnocypris; species Gymnocypris eckloni. Next base: position 4,019,805 of record CM050424.1, read on the forward strand.
ACCTGCGTGTCCTATAAAAAGGAGAGGAACTGGAGAGGACATGGTACTGGTGTAGATGAGGTAATCTGTGGTTTGCACCAGCGGCCCTTCCAGCTCTTCTGCATTAAAGACGAGGAACCCGTGTGCATCGAGTGCGTAACTCTTCATCCTGGACACGAGCTGGTGCCTATAGAGCAAGGAGTGCCTTTCTGTAAGGTCAGCTCATTGCCGTTTTCTCATTGTGGTATAAAAAGTCAACTCACTTTGTGTTACAGCTACAGAAATGAATAGTGATCTTTTCATTGAAATACATAAATACACATTTCTAAAGTGCACTGTTTTATAGGAGGAGCTTAACATGAAAATCAAAATACTGGAAAGTAAGCAGGACTCCTTCAAAAGAATGAAAAAAAGATATAAAGACACCCTCTCCTTTATTGGGGTAAGCAGTCTCCAAAAACCTTTTGAAGGCCAAACACATAAATGCAGTGCAATCTTGGTTATTTAGAACTAATTCTCATTCTACTTCTCCATATTGTTGCAGAGCCAGACTAAGGATGCCGAGAAACAAATCAAAGAGGAGTTTGAAAGACTCCATCAGGTCTTACGTGATGAGGAGACATCTAGAATAAATGCTTTGTGTAGAGAAGAAAATGAGAAGAAGCAAATGGTGAATGATAAGATTGATACCATCAGTCGTGATATCACGGCTCTTGCAGAACTGATTCAGGCAGTAAAGAGGGAAATGGGAGCGGAGGATTTGACTTTCCTTCAGGTATAATTTTATAACTTTTGTATGTGTCTGTGATAATAATTAAAACTTACTCCGTGCTTACCAGTTGTGAACAGGATACACGTATGCATCCAGATATTTTAACAGGTCTGTCTTAAGTGTTATTTTCAATACATAGATTACAGGAAGATTCCTCTAGACCAGTGGTTCTCAAACCTCTCCATGAAGTACCCCCCAGCACTGAACACTTTCTATGTCTCCCTATATCTGACATACCCACTTCATGTCTGGCAGTCTCCACTAATGAGCTGATGAGTTGAATCAGGTGTGATAGACGAGGGAGACATACAAATGTCTGTGAATCTTGAATCTTGAAAATGTGCAGGGCTGGGGGTACTCCAGGACGGGTTTGAAAACCACTGCTCTATACTAATCACTGGTGGTTCAATGACAAAAAAGTGTCTATAAAAAAAATTGAGGAACATCTAGTTTAAAGTACATGTGGCAAAATATTTGTTTGAATTCATGTTGATTTAATTTGGCTTTGAAAGTATTTTCATGATGATTAAATTCACTGACTGAAAAAAGTCAGAATGTTTTTCAACCTAGATTTAAAGTGTAGAAGAGGACATGACATGAAATCCTTGATCCTTTACATTTATACTGACTAGGTTTTCTCATACTTTAACATAACTGATAACTAAATTAGACATGTCCAACATTCAGCTCTTATAAGTCAACTTTTACTCTTCCACAGAATTTCCAGGCGCTGAAAAGACGGTATGTGCCTTTTTATTTTATCAAGTGTTTCTTAGGTCTGCTTTGTGAATTTCTTGCTTAATACCACTATATATGTCATATTTACTCACACTGATGCATTTTGTTGTTCTTTACATTGAATGTGTTTTTAAAGTCGACATGAAAATAAAAAACTAGTTTCTAAATTCATGTTATAGATTTTAAAGCATAGGTCTCACTCGATTCCTGGAGGGCCACGGCTCTGCAGAATTTAGCTTCAGCCAGCTGCAAATCACACAGTTTCTAATAATCCTAAAGACCTTGATTAGCTGGACATGTGTTTGATTAGGGTTGGAACTAACTCCAGGAATTGAGTTTGAGAATACTGTTAAAGGGATAAGTTCACTCAAAAATGAAAATGACTTAAAATGATGGATGAACATGTCCTGGTCACGCTTGTTCATATAAAGGTAGTGAATAGCGCTACCAGCTTTATTACAGAATTATCCCTGGTTACTTGTGCTCTTGAAATATACAACAGGGTTTTGTGAAAAACAAACTAAAATGTAATTTATAATTTATGGAAATCCTGACCTTGGGTGTTGGTCTGTTATGTTCGACTGCACATTAATGACATTCGCCCAGGAAAAAACATGCTCGCTATAATGAGAAATTGTGTTTAATAATAATGTGACACAAAACACAATACATAATTAAAACCCAAAGAAGTATCCATGTTCTTTTCCAATGTTCACAAAGAAGTCACCTTCTAAGCAAGCAAAACTTTTGCATGATCAATTGAAACTGTTGCAAAATTTGAGTGGGGAAATCTCTTGCTCTCATGCGAAACTTACAATAGTGTAGATTCCTACTGAAACTAGATTTCACCCACTAAAATAATTGGCAAACAACAGTCAATGTGACTGCACATTTTTACCTCATTCATTTCTTAACTGGACCTTACGGTAAAAATTACAAGACTTATTTTGATGATGAATGCAGAACTTCTCCAAAATCCAAACAACCAATGCATAGAACCAAGTCCCCATCCTGCATTTTTTCAGTGATTTGTTTTAGATGTACATCACAATATAGCGCAGACAAGATCTGTCACGATTTGTTGTGACTCTAATCCTGCTAAGATGGCCTCTTGATGTCTGTCACAGAACCCAGTGGACTAGTGAGGAACCAAAGAAGGTTCGTGGAGCTCTCATCAACATGGCCTTGCATGTTGGTGCTTTGGGTTACAAAGTCTGGGAGAAGATGCTGACTCATGTCACATGTCGTGAGTGCACTTTTCACCTTGTCTAAAGTGTATGTAAGATTAACGCCGATATCTTTGTGGGTAACTGTAACATTGTTTTGTCTGCAGTGCCTGTAATCCTGGATCCCAACACAGTTTCGCCCTGGCTCTCCATATCTCCAGATTTTTCCAGTGTGCAACAGAGTCTGGAAAGACAGACTTTCCCAGACAACCCTGAGAGGTTTGATCCCTGTGTTTTTGTCCTTGGCTCAGAGGGTTTCTCCTCAGGGCGCCACCGTTGGGAGGTCCGTGTGGCTGACCACCCCAAATGGATCTTGGGAGTGTGCAAGGAGTCAGTGGTTAGGAAGAGAAAGTTCACAGTAACAACAAAAGCTGGAGTGTGGACCATTGGTCTGAGTAAAGGAGTCTACAGTGCCTTAACCACTCCACGCACTGATCTGAGTCTAGAGAGAAGGCCTGAAACCATCAGGGTAAAGGTCAATATTGAGAAGGGAGAGGTGTCCTTCTGGGATACAGGCAACAACAAGCACCTATGTACATATAATGATAAGTTCAATGAAAAGCTGTTCCCCATCTTTGGCCCAGGGCTCCAGACCACACCCATCACTATATTACCTGCTAAAGTGACCATACACAAACAATAAGTAAATATGCTTTTATATCTAAGGCTGGCTGCACACTAGCGGAGCGTCGCCAAACTCAAATCTTAAATATCAAACATATTTATGATATTTACGACTCTAAAGATCAGTTGAACGGTCTTCATGTCTGTGGTCTCCCATGGTTTTAAAATCGGTTAAGATTTGAAAATCGTCTAGTGTGCAGCCAGCTTAAGCCTGGTGAGACTGAAGAGTCTAAAACCTTCACTCAATTTGCTTCTTATTTTGAACAGAATTCAAGGAACCAGTACAAATTAATCTCAGTAAACAGCATTATTAACATAATTCGCCATGTCCCTCTTTTTCTTTAAATAAAGAAAAACTAAATTATTACAGTTAGAAACATACAATGGAAAGTGAATGTGGCCAATTCATAAACGTTCAAATACTCTTTTGATAGTATAGCCACAAGACATAAACAATGTGCCTCATTAACATGATTTTAGTATGGAAATAAATCATCTTTCTGTGTAACGTTGTAACATCATGAAACAATAATGCCGTAAACCCTTAAAAAACTGTAAAATCATGATTTAAGCAGTGTTACAGATTAAATCACTGGTTCCCAACCACGTTCTGGAGGCTCCTCAACACTGCTCATTTTGCAAGTCTTTTATTCTTCTTCTGTGTTTTGGCACATTTCATTCTTTCTGCATATCGCCACATACCTTTGCTGTTATGCAGTCATGATTTGTTTATTTCTTTCTCACATCCATCCATATACTATAGGCTATATCATTTTGCATCTCTCTTTTGTCGGACACACCCATTTCAGGTCTTGAGTCTCTACTAATGAGCTGATGATCTGAATCAGGTGTGTTTGATTAAGGAGAAAAGGAAAACATGCAGTGTTGGGGAACCTCCAGGATCATGGTTAGGAACCACCGGATTAAATAATAGTTTTAAAGAAGAATGAATGTAAGTGCTTTTAGAAAATGATAAGCTTCTGTTTTCTACTGTTAAATCCTCCAAAAACTGGACCTGTGCACTTTCGTTTCAGGCTCAGTAGCATAACAGTGATATTTAATTTTTAAAAGAAAACGAGGGACAAATTGTAATACATTTTTGTGGTAATCAAGGTTGTGCTACAAATGCTGTTGATTGTGAACTTAAATTGAACATGGAAAATTCCTGAAAATGGCAAAGAAGAAATTCAAAGGTGGTGGTGGTGGTGGTGGTGGTGTGTGTGTGTGTGTGTGTGTGTGTGTGTGTGTGTGTGTGTGTGAGAGAGATTTACTGTGTAAGGATGGAGAAATTTTTCATCCTCCACAATGTGAATGGCATCTTTATTGCTGCTAAAACACTATTGATCATTTAGTAGAGAATGTCTTTTATATCAGTCAACTTCAAATCTTACACTTAATCCTACTACTGTTGAATGATAGCGGTCAACATAAGAATTATTAAACTCAATTTCAACCATTATTTTTTAATTTTAACGATGACATTTTTTCTGTTTAATTGTGCCAGGTATGCTATTTACAATAATATAGTACAGCTTTGATATCAGCAGGTGACAGCTAAAGAACATAAATTTCATGAAACAATAAATGATCTCATTTATCAGACTGAATGTGTGTTGTTTTATCTCCAGCAGCCTTATAGTTTAATATCTTCCATGCAGTCAAAAAAGGAACACTACATTGATTAATAATAGAACATCTCTGATTTCACCAGTCTCATTAAGATTAGCTAAGACTAATATCCAAATTATTGTGAAAGCACATGTTTTGAATACATTTTCGTAAGTGTTTAAGTGTTCCAGTATTGCAGCAAATTCAACCGTGAAACAGACTCTCGTATGTGATATATTTAACTACTTTATTTTGCAATAATTGTTTATTTGCATAAACGGCTGCTTGTTGAAACTCTGGCCATGCAACTAACATTTAGTCAAGGGATAATCAGCTTAAAGAACACAGTCTACATTTTTAAGTAACTGTTCAAAACATTGTGACCAGTCTTAACAATTTATGCAACCGCCACTGGTCTTAAAAGAGTTTTAGGCTGTACGTGTGTAAAATTATGACCGTTACAGTCTTATCTTTCTGAGGTTCTTACGCTTTCCTCTGCACGGAGACAGATAACAGACAGAGGGATTCATTTGCCCAAGACACATTTATAGTGATATCATATTGCACTTATATAATGTTAAATAGAAAGGCCCCAGTCTCCCTACCTTACATTTAGATTTAGAGAATGGATAACTGGATGGAAAGTCTTGCATAGTCCCATATATTATTGTCCCTTATATCAGTGAATATGTGGTTAACATAATATGATTAACATAATAAAATTTCAATTTCATTTTCATAAGCCACAACATTATATATATATAAACCGAGGATTATCTAAAAGGTCACTTCAAGCCCTGTATATGCATGGCATATAAACAGTATCGCCGTGCACATATTTTGTCATACGGTGTTACGTGAGGAAAGAGTTGCATGAAGGTTTTCGCTACCCCACCCATTCTTATCAGTTTATCTCAGTCAGAAAAAACGGACTGTAAATATCCATTTATACTGAAGTGATTCCTCCTTGCCTCCTCTTTCTCCAGTCATGATGGACAAATACATTCATATTCATCATCATGTGATGACTGACCCCCTCACTCATAACTGTAAACAGCCATGTGTGTGTGTATTTATGTGTTAGTGTCTGAGAGAGGGGTCATATCTTTCTAAAACACTTGTAGCACTATCACAAAACGGGACAGTGCAGGAGGGCAGGGCCTCTTATGATGCCTCATACAGACGTGTGCTGCTGCAGTATAGAAACACAGTAACAGGAATGTGAACTAAAGTGGCGTTCTGAAGAGAATTGAACTTCAGGAGCTCATTCCTTGATATCTAAAGTGGAGAAAAGAACGAAGCTGACTGAATTGCACCACCAGAGGAATAAAGAGAAGAGAAAAGATTGAGACATGTTGCAGTGCCGAGTGAATTTCCTGGACGACACCTACTTTGTGTGGGAGCTGGAGGTACGTGAACAAAGACCTTCTCTCTTTATAATTATATTATAGTTATATATCTTATGATAGCCTAATATCAAATCTTATCATAATAATGAATTAAGCCTTTTTTTACTCAACTGGCAAATAGTTGTTTTTTTCAAGTAGAAATCTATCATAATTAATTAGATTTATGCTTACACGAAGAAGAAAACTAAAAATGAATAAATAAGGTATGACAACCAGCCTTATCTTACTCAAGTCAGGTAAATTAATTTTGTTTTAAGAATGTTTAAGATTGAAAGACATTACAAATATAGATATTCCCATTAAAACGCTGGTTCTTCCACAGAGAAATGCACTGGGGCAGGATCTCTTCAACAAAGTTTGTGAACACCTTGACCTGTTGGAGAGGGATTATTATGGTCTGGTCATGTGGGACTCTCCTAGTACAAGGGTATTTATTTATCAGGCTGGCATATGATTCTATTCTATTCAATACTTGATAAACAAAAGCTTATTTTATTTTTTAAGTGTAATCGTTCTGTGTTTATTGATTCAGGTATGGCTGGACAGTGCTAAAGAGATCCAAAAACAGATAAGAAGTATGTGGTTGTTTACTTTATTAATGGTCTGTAAAGATTCTTGCGTTTTGATCTCTGCATCTGTTCCCTATTTGTTGGTTGCAGGTCCAGAAACTGAATTCTTTTTTAACATCAAGTTTTACCCGCCTGATCCCTCCATTCTAGCTGAAAACATCACAAGGTACAATAAGACACAAACCATCCAGATATTCAACGCTTAACTGCACTCATTTACACTATTTTCTAATGTTTCCTCACACTTTTGCATTTCACACTTTCTGTCTGTTTGTGCATGTTTGTCTTTCTGCGTCGACTGAACACACCGTTCTGTCTAATTCTCTCAGATATCTCCTGTGTCTTCAGCTGAGGAAAGATATTCTGAATGGTCGACTGCCCTGTCCATCAGACATCCTGGCTCTGTTGGGTTCACACATAGTTCAGTCAATACTTGGTGATTATGACCCAAATCTCCACAAGAACAACTATGTCAGTGAAATTGTTCTTGCACCTAGTCAGAGTGAAGAGTTGGAGGAGAGAATAATGGAGCTGCATTCCACATACAGGTATCTTATACCAACAATCAAACTCACACATATGTCCTCTAACTAACACATACAGAATAACACACATTTACATCATTTCTTTTATTACACAGATCCATGAGTTCTGCCCAGGCCGATATGCTTTTCCTTGAGAACGCCATGGGGCTCCCCATGTATGGAGTAGACCTGCACCCTGCCAAAGTAATTGTATTTAGTGAACTCAACTTGAACTCAAATGTAGAAAATATTTGGAAAGAGTTTATCATAGTCATCTCAAAAATGAAAACTCTGGCATCATTTGTTCACCTTTATGTCATTTTAGCCCATATAACTTTATAGAAAATAAGATATTTTAACGAATGTTTTGTTCATACAAAGTTTACATTAGACTCTTTTTTCTATACACTTACAACTCTCTGTCTTCTGCAGAAGAGAAAATAAATGTTTAAGAAAGTCCTAGCGTTTTTGTCAATACAATAAAAGTCAATGGGGTCCAATGTTGTTTTGGGTAAATAAATGACAGAATTTGCATTTTTGGGTGTAAATCTTTAATATAATGCAAGATTGATATGCTCATAGGATGTCAGTGGTGCAGATGTGATGCTCGGCATTTGCTCTGAAGGACTAATAGTATATGAGGATGAGATTGAAACAAACATTTTCCTCTGGCCCAGAGTTCTTAAAATCTCCTACAAACGCAGCACCTTTCTTCTGAAGATGCGTCCTTCTGAGGTATTCATTCATTTTATTCTTCATAACCAGTTCCTTTACTTTATGCATAGGCCTATGTTAGTGTTGTGTTATCATTCGGTTCACTCATTTGATGTAGTGACAAACTCCGGAGTTTTGTCGGGTTTATATGGGTTACATTTTTCCATGCGACCTGATTTAGGAGGATAAGTTTGAGGGTGTCGTCAGCTTCCGTTTGGCCAGCTACCGAGCCTGCAAACAACTGTGGAAATGCTCTGTGGAACATCATAGTTTCTTCAGGTAAGTTCATGTATGTGTTATTACAAAACCAAGGCGTAGCAAGGTGCAGCCTTTTTTATCCATATGACCATTAGAAACACTAGGGGGCGCTCCAGTCAAAAATATGCAACTACAGTATTCGAAAGAAGTATACATGGTAAAAACATGCTCATTGAACGTCTTTGGCAAGTTTCAAGTCATAAGGCAAATTCTCTGAATGTATTTCTCAGAAATAGACTTCAAGACACAAAAGCAAAAAGGCTCCTGACCTTGGGTTCAAGGTTCCGTTACCATGGACACACTCAGACTGAGTGTCTGGAAGCCAGCTGCAACATCACCCGGGCTCCCCCACGATTCACACGTTTTATCAACAAGAGAAAAGGCATCTATCTGTCTGTCTGTCTGTCTGTCTCTCTGTCTGTCTGTCTGTCTGTCTGTCTCTGTCTGTCTGTCTGTCTGTCTGTCTCTGTCTGTCTGTCTGTCTGTCTGTCTGTCTGTCTGTCTGTCTGTCTGTCTGTCTGTCTATCTATATGTCTGTCTGTCTGTCTGTCTGTCTGTCTGTCTGTCTGTCTGTCTGTCTGTCTGTCTGTCTGTCTGTCTGTCTATCTATATGTCTGTCTGTCTGTCTGTCTGTCTGTCTGTCTATCTATATATCTGATTAACTAATTAAATGCAAGCAGTTGTTTTAGTTGGACAAATGTAAATAATATATCTGTTTTCAGGAAATGAAGACATTCTTGATGTTTTAAAAGAACCAGTTCGAACAGAGTTGGACGACTGGTTCCTGGTTTATGGTCCAGATAAATGGCGCCTTTCTACATCAGGTGAGGCATATTTAAAATAGTAATTTAAATAATAATCTATATGAAAAAAACGACTGCCTTATAAATATTTGTCATTTTTATGAGCAGAGTATAGTAAATAAATAGGCAGACTTTTTTATTTGCTCTTGCCATTTGACAACAAATACATTTGATCTCATGTCAAACACATGCTTTAATTTGTTTTAATTAATAATTAATGTGTTCAAACATACACATAGTAATTTGCATTATACAATTTTTGGTCGTGTCTCCTCCCTTCTATTTCTTTTTAAAATAAAATATTAAATATATATATTTTTTTATTAACTATAAACATCCTGTACAGATGATGCCATGCTAGAAAGTGAGAAGTTGCAGGAGTGGAAGCATCAGCCAGACGACTGGTGTGTTCTCCTTGACGGCAGCCCATGTAAGTCTTTTAACGCTACCAAAAGACCGCTGTGTACATTATAGAAGTGCACAGACTCTGGTGGATGGATGGATTGGTGGATTAATGGATGGCTGGATGGATGGATGAATGAATGGATGGATGGACGGACGGACAGACGGACGGACAGATGAATGAATGGATGGATGGATGGATGGATGGATGGATGGATGGACGGACGGACAGACGGACGGAGGGATGAGACCTTTTGATTCTAATTTTCCATACATTTTGGTATAGGCGTTATGCAATTTCTAGAGATTGAACCTAACTTAGGCTTTCTCACTTCACCACATGCCAAAAAGTCAAGCCACCACTGGTAAATGTGTTGACATAAGGATAAAAGCGCAAGCTGGGCTCACATTTTCCAAAACATTCCTGAAGAAATATCCAAGTCCCGCTGGACTGATGTGCATAAATAAATATTTTAGTTTCCATTAAAACTTGACATTCCCTCAAGGAAAGAGCTGTGATTGGTAATTTTGGTTCATTTTGTTCCAGTTATTCTATTAGGTGTCCAGCAGCCCTTCAGACTGAAGAACAGAGAGAAGATGTGGAGGGTCAGAGAGGCTCTGATGAGCTTGTGATAAAACAATCATATAAAGTTCAGGTCATCCAGGAGGGGTCTGGCATTATTGAGAAAGAACTTCCTAATTTTGAATTAAAACATGAAATCGTGAAACCTCTAAAGGAGACACTAAATGAAGAAATTCTAGAAGTCAATGGAGAAAGAAAACAAAGGATAGTAATCACTAAACAGTGGACGCAGGAGGTCAACTCTTTGGTGGAAACACAAGAAGATGTAGACAAAAAGATAGAGAGGGTGGAGATGTTGGAAAGACGTGCGATAGTCACCGAAAATAAGACAGTGGGATCTGAAGACCATTTTGAGAGACTGGAAATCATGAAACAGAGAGTGGAAGAGGTGGACGCTATCAAGGAAAAGCTAGTTGAGGTGGAAGAGCTGAGGCTTGGATTACAGGAAGTGGAAAGTTTGGAACAAAGACTGCAACAAGTTGAACAGAAGGAGCTTCAAGGAGCGGAGACAAATGATTGGTACCTTTTACTAGATCGCAGGCCATCGATGCTCACTGCTACCCCCACAGGTATGTCCTGTGATCAGCTGTGCATCTATCACCAGAAATTATTTTCATTGCTTTTCATCAAATGCTTGAAATGCTTTAAATTTCAATGCTAATCGAAGTGCCTCAGGTGAAAACTGAGAATATCATACATCACATTTTTTCAGGAGGAGAATTAATTGAATTGAAATAATAATCTATATGAAAAAAAACTGACTGCCTTATAAATATTTGTCATTTTATGAGCAGAGTATAGTAAATAAATAGACTTTTTTTATTTGCTCTTGCCATTTGACAACAAATACATTTGATCTCATGTCAAACACATGCTTTCATTTGTTTTAATTAATAATTCATGTGTTCAAACATACACATAGTAATTTGCATTATACAATTTTTGGTCGTGTCTCCTCCCTTCTATTTCTTTTTTAAAATAAAATATTAAATATATATATTTTTTTATTAACTATAAACATCCTGTACAGATGATGCCATGCTAGAAAGTGAGAAGTTGCAGGAGTGGAAGCATCAGCCAGACGACTGGTGTGTTCTCCTTGACGGCAGCCCATGTAAGTCTTTTAACGCTACCAAAAGACCGCTGTGTACATTATAGAAGTGCACAGACTCTGGTGGATGGATGGATTGGAGGATTAATGGATGGATGGATGGATGGATGAATGAATGAATGATGGATGGATGGATGGATGGACGGACGGACGGAGGGATGAGACCTTTTGATTCTAATTTTCCATACATTTTGGTATAGGCGTTATGCAATTTCTGGAGATTGAACCTAACTTAGGCTTTCTCACTTCACCACATGCCAAAAAGTCAAGCCACCACTGGTAAATGTGTTGACATAAGGATAAAAGCGCAAGCTGGGCTCACATTTTCCAAAACATTCCTGAAGAAATATCCAAGTCCGCTGGACTGATGTGCATAAATAAATATTTTAGTTTCCATTAAAACTTGACATTCCCTCAAGGAAAGAGCTGTGATTGGTAATTTTGGTTCATTTTGTTCCAGTTATTCTATTAGGTGTCCAGCAGCCCCTTCAGACTGAAGAACAGAGAGAAGATGTGGAGGGGTCAGAGAGGCTCACAGATGAGCTTGTGATAAAACAATCATATAAAGTTCAGGTCATCCAGGAGGGGTCTGGCATTATTGAGAAAGAACTTCCTAATTTTGAATTAAAACATGAAATCGTGAAACCTCTAAAGGAGACACTAAATGAAGAAATTCTAGAAGTCAATGGAGAAAGAAAACAAAGGATAGTAATCACTAAACAGTGGACGCAGGAGGTCAACTCTTTGGTGGAAACACAAGAAGATGTAGACAAAAAGATAGAGAGGGTGGAGATGTTGGAAAGACGTGCGATAGTCACCGAAAATAAGATAGTGGGATCTGAAGACCATTTTGAGAGACTGGAAATCATGAAACAGAGAGTGGAAGAGGTGGACGCTATCAAGCAAAAGCTAGTTGAGGTGGAAGAGCTGAGGCTTGGAGTACAGGAAGTGGAAAGTTTGGAACAAAGACTGCAGCAAGTTGAACAGAAGGAGCTTCAAGGAGCGGAGACAAATGATTGGTACCTTTTACTAGATCGCAGGCCATCGATGCTCACTGCTACCCCCACAGGTATGTCCTGTGATCAGCTGTGCATCTATCACCAGAAATTATTTTCATTGCTTTTCATCAAATGCTTGAAATGCTTTAAATTTCAATGCTAATTGAAGTGCCTCAGGTGAAAACTGAGAATATCATACATCACATTTTTTCAGGAGGAGTTCAAGAAGAGTTGCAACAGATAGTATATATCCCCCAACCAATGAAAAAAGATGACGACTGGTACATTCTATTTGATGTGCTTCCAAAAACCATGGAAATATCACGCTCACTTCCAGGTATCGATGAATAACTTTTACCTTTTATTACACGGCTCTCTGAAATGTCTTATTCTAATTGGTTTATTGCGCTATCTAGCAGTCAGATATATTATATTTACCATTGTCCAACTAAAATAACTACTTTCATGTATCTCTTATCACACTGTGGACTCCTGCTCTTTTTCATTAAAGCTGCTGAATTTGGAAACGCAAATGCACATAATAGGCTCTTTAGACCCATTCATACAAAGAAAAAAAACTATAGCAAAAAAGTTTTAATAATCTATACAATAGCCTACTAGAATAGAGACCTCCACACCACAACTGTAACAATGATGAGGAATCGTTGACATCTTTTTCAAAACCGCCATATAGTTTCTAATTGAAAGCTAAGAAAAGTATTGGTTATTTTAATAAAAAGCTCATTCATATAAAAAAATTATACTTAAGTTTAAAAATAAAGTTGAAATTAATATGTAATATGTATTTGGTCACTTTCTACATTATTCCTTATACAGTGGGGCAAAAAAGTATTTAGTCAGCCACCAATTGTGCAAGTTCTCCCACTTAAAAAGATGAGATTTCTAAAACGTTTTCTGTAAATCTTCACAAGGTTTTCACACACTGTTGCTGGTATTTTGGCCCATTCCTCCATGCAGATCTCCTCTAGAGCAGTGATGTTTTGGGGCTGTCACTGGGCAACACGGACTTTCAACTCCCTCCAAAGATTTTCTATGGGGTTGAGATCTGGAGACTGGCTAGGCCACTCCAGGACCTTGAAATGCTTCTTGAAGCCACTCCTTTGTTGCCAGGCGGTGTGTTTGGGATCATTGTCATGCTGAAAGACCCAGCCACATTTCATCTTCAACGCCCTTGCTGATGGAAGGAGGTTTTCACTCAAAATCTCACGATACATGGCCCCATTCATTCTTTCCTTTACACAGATCAGTCGTCCTGGTCCCTTTGCAGAAAAACAGCCCCAAAGCATGATGTTTCCACCCCCATGCTTCACAGTAGGTATGGTGTTCTTTGGATGCAACTCAGCATTCTTTCTCCTCCAAACATGAAAATGTTGAGTTTTTACCAAAAAGTTATATTTTGGTTTCATCTGATCATATGACATTCTCCCAATCCTCTTCTGGATCATCCAAATGCTCTCTAGCAAACTTCAGACGGGCCTGGACATGTACTGGCTTAAGCAGGGAGACACGTCTTGCACTGCAGGATTTGAGTCCCTAGCGGCGCAGTGTGTTACTGATGGTAGCCTTTATTACTTTGGTCCCAGCTCTCTGCAGGTCATTCACTAGGTCCCCCCGTGTGGTTCTGGGATTTTTGCTCAGTTCTTGTGATCATTTTGACCCCACGGGGTGAGATCTTGTGTGGAGCCCCAGATCGAGGGAGATTATCAGTGGTCTTGTATGTCTTCCATTTTCTAATAATTGCTCCCACAGTTGATTTCTTCACACCAAGCTGTTACCTATTGCAGATTCAGTCTTCCCAGCCTGGTGCAGGTCTACAATTTTGTTTCTGGTGTCCTTTGACAGCTCTTTGGTCTTGGCCATAGTGGAGTTTGGAGTGTGACTGTTTGAGGTTGTGGACAGGTGTCTTTTATACTGATAACGAGTTCAAACAGATGCCATTAATACAGGTAACGAGTGGAGGACAGAGGAGCCTCTTAAAGAAGAAGTTACAGGTCTGTGAGAGCCAGCAATATTGCTTGTTTGTAGGTGACCAAGTACTTATTTTCCACCATAATTTACAAATAAATTCTTTAAAAATCCTACAATGTGATTTTCTGGATAGTTTTTTCTTATTTTGTCTCTCATAGTTGAGGTATACGTATGATGAAAATTACAGGCCTCTCTCATCTTTTTAAGTGGGAGAACTTGCACAATTGGTGGCTGACTAAATACTTTTTTGCCCCACTGTATATAAGATGCATCTGTTTCCCTGTGAGTAGCTAAGCAAATGTTCTTCCTGACCGCTCTTTATAATAACACTGTACAAATAGGATTTTAAAATAGCTTTCTCAACAAATTTCAACCACTAAGATGGGTTTCTGTTTCCAGATGTGAGCAGATTCACTCCTGAAGATCAGGGTGAAGAAGAGAAGAGAGAGGTAGAAATAAACATACAGCACGAGCTGGTGACACCAGAGAAGACAAAAACACAGACTAGAGAGGAGGTGATTCAGAGCAGAGTGAAAACAGAACAACAGGAGCAGGTGACAGCTGACTATAGAAGACTACAGCCAGTTGTTCTTGAGCAGAGAGCTGCAGAGCCTCAATTAGACAAAGAGGATGACTGGTTTGTTGTTTTGGATGGTTCTCCTAAAAGATCAGGTACACACACTATTGTAACTGAACTAGCCATGACTCAAAGTAAGGTGAATTTAAGTAACAGAAAGAGGAATTTACTGATTAGAAAAGAAACAGCTGTATTAGACTAACATAACAATTATGCTTATTTTCCCTCATATGAAGATTTATTTCTCAATAAGTAAAAACACTGTCAAAACTATTTTGTTTTTGACACACAGTGTCACTAAATGTCCACCATGTTGTTCAACCATATAAAAATATATACATTGAAATATGTTGTGCTATACATATTTGTTTTTAAAATACGTTTTTTATTCTATGGAAAAAATCCATCTATAGTTCAATTCCATACAACACAGTTGCAGTCATTCACATTATAAAATATCACACAAATAAAACCATAAATCATACATTTATCACACATAAATCCTATGTTTCAGTGCCCTCGACTCTTTCAAATCTACAAAGTCCAACTGCAAACCTGTATGAGGAGATCAGAGAGGAAGTGATTCAGAGCAGAGTGAGAACAGAGGAGGAGCAGAAAAAGAAACAGGTGACTGTGGAAGATAGAAGGCCACAGCCAGTTATTCTTGAGCCAAGGACAGCTCAACCTCAAAGAGATATAGAGGACGACTGGTTCATCATGTTTGATGTTTCTCCTAAAGAAGCAGGTACAAATACTTTCACACAACCATAGTCAAGAACACACACAAACATAAACACACGTATCTTAACATGCATCATGGTTTGTTGCAGAGCCCTTGGTGTATCCACAGCTGCATGCTCCAGCTGTTGAGCTGTATGAGGAGACCAGAGAAGAGGTGATTCAGAGAAGAGTGAGAATAGAGGAAGTGATTGAGGTGATGACCGTGAGCGCTAAAGAACAAATAATAGTATCAGAGAAGAAGAGGACGAGCATTACACAAACCCCACAGTTTCCAGTCACACCCAGAGACATTGATGATGACTGGTTTCAGCTTTTTGACAAAGTGCCGCATGAGCAGAAGAGTTTGCCATCAGGTACAGTAACACTATCGCAAACATAGCAACAAAAAAACAAATGGAAAACTGGCTTAAACACCATTTACTAACATGAAGAATAGTAGACCATAATATTTACGAAAGAATATCATAACAGTCATAATAACTGATGTATTAAAATTGACATATGCAATGTATGTTTATATATATAACCTTGTAAACGGTATCATTAATATAATGTTTTACTCAAGACTACTAAGATTCATTAATACATGCTTTTCATAAATGCAAGTTTTAATAAATCTAGGGTACAAATAATTTCACAAGCTTCTCATGATGCAAACCCCATTGTTTTCTGTGCTTCTTTCAGATGTCAGAGGCACAGATGTTGAGGTCCGTGAACCCATCAAAGACCAGAGAGTTCAGAGAGTGGCAGAGGAGCAGATGAGAGAGAAAAGACTGATCACTGAAGAAAAGAGAGTGATCACTGATGAACGCAGAGAGAGAGCTGATGTTGTTCTGCAGATGATTCCTGTCGGGGTTCGGGAAGTTGATGATGACTGGTTTGAGCTTTTGGGTGCAGCACCTCCTGAGATGAGGAGCATCCCTTCAGGTGATTACAAGAGCTACATGTCTGATTTGCTTCAGGTGAAAGACATGTTATAATTAGAGAAAGCTTTATATGTTTGATCTATAGTTTCAGTGGCTACTGAGGAGCGCAGGGTGAAAGAACAGGAAGACAGAGGAGTGAGACAGGAGCAGATGAGAGTGAGAGAGGAGGAGGAGAAGAGACTAAGAGAACAAGAGAAGCAAAAACAGGAGCTGGAATTAAGAAGAGCTCAACCAGCTGTTACTGTGAAGACAGAAGCACAGCCTCAGATTGAAAAAGATGACGACTGGTTCATTCTTTTTGATGTTTCACTAAAAGAAACAGGTATGTACACATTTGATATATTTTTAAATATACACTACTGTTCAAATGTTTGGGGTCAGTAAGATTTTTTATGCTCACTATGGTCAAACATTAAAAACTGTCATTTGTTTTACTATTTTAACATAATTGTCAAATGTCATTACAACCATTACTCTAGTCTTCAGTGTCAAATGATCATTCAGAAATCATTCTAATATACCAATTTGATGCTCAAAAAACATTTATTTTATTATCAATGTTGAAAACAGTTACTTAATATTTTTTGTGGAAAATAAAGTAAAATTGTAAAATGTAATTGCCACTTTTGATCAATTTAATGTGTCCTTGCTGAATAATATAATAATTATTTTCTTTAAAAAATAAATCTTACTAAACCCCAAATATTTAGTGATTTTCTTTTTCTCGAAGTTTTTGTCAAATAGTTGTTTTTTGGTTGAATATACAAAGTACCAACAACTAAGATTACATTATCACACAATTAGCCGTCTTTGTCAACAATTCTTATTCTCTAATACTCTCTTTAAAGTTGTTGCAGATGTCCTTAAAGTGGACAGGAGAACTGAGGAAGAGAAAAGGAGAAGGGAAGAAGAGAGGAGGAAGCAGACACAAACAGAGGAAAGAACAAAAAGACCATCTATACCAGAGAAAAAACCAGTAAAACTGCAGGCAGAAGTGGAGGACGACTGGTTCACATTTATGGGCGTCTCCCTAAAGATTATGGTATGAATCACAAAAGACATCGAAATTAATATTCTATAATGTCGGACCATCTGTTACCACATCTTCCTGAACATTTCTTCCTCTGTCTCTAGTCTCCACTCCTCGACCCACACCAGTTATTTCCCCAGTGGCTCCGCCCAAACCCCGCCCACAGATCCCGGCTGACCAACCACTCACTTCCACTCCGACCGCACAACCTGTGTCCATTACAAAAACCTATCAGGAGAGCACCAAAGACACATGGAACATCACACTGGAATCTGAGGTTACAAACACACACATACTGTCCTACAAACACACAAGAGCAATATAGTTCCATAAGTTTCAATCCTCTAAAATCATCTTTCTCTATATTAGCAATCTGCAACGGAGTCGGTGCTCATGAGGAAGGTGAGATACTCATTCGTTTCTACAATTTTAGTCATGTTCCTTCGTATTCAGAGCATATCAATCCACCGTCTTGTGTTTTTGTAGACAAGGAGAAGTGAAGGAGAAAGCATCTATTTTCGTCACAGCATTCTAATGCTGGAGGTGTGTGAAATGTATATGATTCTTGTGCTAAAGATTTAAGAAGGCTTGTCTAGTTTAATTAATCCTTCTAATATATGCTCTTTTTAGGATTTTGATGTGTCCCATGAGATGATTATGAAGCACTATGCCAGTATTTCTGAACTTAAGCGAGTCTTTATGGAGGTCAAGCAAGATTTTGGACCCACTGAATGGGACAGACGTCTCTCATCATACTCACCTACTGCAAAAACTCAGTTCCTGCATGCCAACGAAGAGATACTTGTGAGAATGGGCTTAGTAAGTTATATACAATAACAAACAATCTACATCATGGTTCTCAACCAGGAGCCCCAATAAGTCTTTTATTAAGAGTTTAGTCATATGAACATAATCCTAAATAAAATGTTAAAAACACTACAAGAAGAGATCCTGTACCACATTAAACGAATATTATATTGTAAGTTTATTTAGATATAATAGAAGTACAGGCTGTGCATATCAGCTTACAGTAGATTGGAGGGCCTTTGAATATTGTCTCGGACAAAGGTTGAGAATCACTGATCTACGGTATCTAGATTTACTTAGGAATGTGTCCAATATCATACACCTTTATCATTACACCTTTTAGATTAATGCACTCCTGTCTTTAAAGACTTTCCAAGGAACGTGTTTTAACTAAAGCGAAGAGTCTGTGAACCTGTATTGACTGTAAAATCTTCTTTTGCAGATTGAAGAAGATGGAAAAACAGTCTTGTTTCGCTCTCAAGAAATAATATATGTGTGAATTCTAACAGCTGAAACTTGTCATTTCTATGCACACTGCATATAATCACATTCTACGATGTGAATATGTTGAAAAACAAATGCTTTGCATGTTTTATAAAATATTATTCTGTTTTGTATTCTTCTTATATTTGATCAATCTAATTTAGCATTGTTGATAGTACACTTTTCCTTATATACTCTGGTAATCATGTCCACAAGATTATATCAAAAGCATCACTTAAGTTGTGTAGACTAAAGAAAATCTCATCTCAGGCTTACATGTGGTTTATTTGAACTGCTTACACCTATTTAATTATATTCAAAAGGAATAAAAGCTGTCATATGCACTGCCAAATTTGAGGAGTGTTTATTTTGAGAATAAACTTAAAGGGATAGTTCACCCAAAAATAAAAATTCTGTCATTAATTACTCACCCTGATGTCGTTCCAAACCCGTAAGACCCGTTCATCTTTGGGAACACAAATTAAGATATTTATGTTCAAATCAAAGCGTAAATATGCGTAGAAGACGTATCCGTGCGGTGTGGCTGATACAGAAGAGCGTACTCCGTTTGCGTTCAGTGGATATTCTCCAAAATGGCTCTACGCTGACGTAGAGGAGACAAACTGTTGAATAAAGTCATTATTTTTGTTTAAATTGCATACAAAAAGTATACTCGTAGCTTCATAAAATTACGGTTGAACCCCTGATGTCACATGGATTATTTTACCGATGTCCTTGTTACGTTTCTGAGCCTTGATCATGTAAGGAGTCGGACCCTTGCTGTCTACACAGGGACAGAGAGCTCTCAGATTTGATCAAAAATATCTTAATTTGTGTTCTGAAGATGAACAAAGTCTTACACGTTTGGAACGACATCAGGGTGAGTAATTAATGACAGAATGTTGATTTTTGGGTGAACGAACCCTTTAAGAAAAATGCATTTCATATTTCTTGGAAATAATTATTATTTTAAGTTAATTTATATATATATATATATATTTATTGCTGTCAAACGATTAATCGCATCCAAAATAAACGTTTTGTTTAGATAGTATGTGTGTGTGTGCTGTGTATATTTATTATGTATAAATAATGACACACATACAGCATATATTTTGAAAATATTTACATGTATTTACGTGCATATAATTATATACATATAAATTATATCATATATAAACATATTTAATATATAAACATAACATATGTTTCTTAAATATATACATGCATGGGTTTGCATTTATATAATAAATATACACAGTAAAAAAACTTGTATTTTGTATGTGATTAATCGCGATTAATTATTTGACAGCACTATATATATATATATATATATATATTATTATTATTTATCTCAAAACAAGACAAAATTACTAACAAGAAAAAAAATGTAGTTAAACATTCATCAGTAGGGGCTCACTAGACCAGCCGAACCCTCATTCCTTAGTGTATAGCAGACTGTTAAAGCGAATTTAATCCACATTACTAAACTCTTTTGCTGGGTTTCAGACAGCTGTGCTGGTTTTCAGGATTAACCCAAACTAATAATTAAAATAGAGGATTACTTGCTACTGTGTGATTGCATGTGACTGACACCACTTTGTGCTGCGACTGCTTGAAGCTTGTCTTTCAGTCTCTAAGAATGTAAACATGTCGGATGAAGAATAGTTAAGACAGGAGTAGGAGAGGCTGTATGCATGCACATGTGTCTCCCACAGGTGGCTGCTTTTTATTTTTGCTCTGACATTTATGTGAACTATAAAGACCAGCACTACAAACAAAATGACACATAGCGCAGTCTCTATTATTTTGGGCTTGTGTGGGTGGCACCACATGAATAAATAGGATCATATATAATTGATTACTTAAAATTCACATGAACGAATATCTACAAAGCCTTATGCAACTCTCACAAGTCAGGTTACAATCCATTATTCAAACAAAACAAAGCAACTATATAAAAAAGGCACCAGAATCAAGTGACAATGCAAAGTAAGAATCATTCAAAACCTTAAAAAACACATCTCTATTTATTCATCAGTTTACATGAAAATCAACAATTTCTCATAAAATCTTAAACTAAGGGTTAACCTACATGGTTAAGCTTAATGGGAGTTCATACTGTGATGTAATAAATAAACTGTGTGCAGCAATATGACAACATAAAACGACTCCTTGCATAAACAGACAAACGTGACCATTCACGAATAAATGACTCTTATGAGTGAGTTCTTTTTGGTGAATCAAAAACATACAGTGTGACCAGTGAAGCTCATTCATGCAAATGAGTGGGTTCAAATAGATTAGCTTGACTTCATCAGAAACACTATATAATTACAGCATTAGCAGAGAAAGAACTGGACATTATAATGGAAATACACCCAAATGAATCAGAATCGAATCAAATAGAGAAATCTGTTCTATACTCAACTCTAACATTTTGTGGCTTGGATATATTCAATATATTCACTATTTGGACATTAGTGTGGACTACAGGCGTTAAAGTCTGATTATTTGGCTCTTCTTTGTTCAATATCATAAGAGATGAATCTGCAAGATTCACTTGTGTTAGCTCCACATTTGCTATATTTTCCACTCTCATCTTGTTCCGGTATGTCCGAGCAGGGAGAGGTGGAGGCACTGGGTCCGATGAGCCAATCAGGCAGTCATTGACTTTAATGACAGGCAAGGCCAATCTTTCCATGTTTCTGCGATCTTGGAGGGGTGATCCGGTTTCCAAATTCTCTTCACTGGAGCTACATGAGCCAGAGGATGGCGAAGAACACTTTAGGGTGGGAATTCCGGCCTCTTCCTCTAAGCAATGGATGTTGAGTTCAGTCAAGTCCAATGTATGTGTGTTAGTTTCTGTTTGTGAGAAACCGTTTGAATGATTGTTCCTATGAGTTTGTACCAGTGATAGGATCTCCTGGTCGTCTTTATGTTGGTCTTGCTTATGACGTTGTTCTCGGTCACGATTTTCATAGAGAATTGTGTTGGCACAAATAAAGATAAAAAGCCCCACCCCCATAATGACAGGACCAATCAGCTTCAGTTTCTCTGAAGAGGTGCGTCCGGTTGAAACATGATGTGGCATTTGTCGGGGTTGATTATTCCAATACCCCCCCACAGCAACGCCAATTCCTGCTATTAGCAAAACACCAGCAAACAACAAACAAGCCCCTGGTGCAGATCGCAAACGCAGTCCACCAATCACAGGCCCTGTATCTGGGCTTAGGGGCGGAGTCTCCAACTCTGGGGCTGTTATAGAGACTTTTTCTGTGGGAGCATTTGCCTCAGACATTCTCCTAAAAAAAGGCCAAAAATGGGCTAGTGAACTTCAAATACTCAATAAAATCACCATGAAAAGGTACAAAATACTAAAGAAAGATTTAATTTAAAAAAGTTAAAAAGTATAAAGACGAGTAAGTGGATTATTCTCACATAACCCAAATCCTTGGGTAAATACTAGCAACTCTAATTTTATTTTATTTGGTAAATGTATTATTTCAAAAATACATAAAATATAAAATTGTTTTATAAATATTAAAATAATATTTTAATAGAATGTTTATCATATGCAGTATTGTCTTTTTAAATTATAATACCGAGAGTTTTTGCACATTGAAAGCATGCATCGGTACAATAATCCTAGTTTCTCAGAAGCATTTATTTGTGGGCAAGAAAACTAATCCATGACAATCCAATAACTTGTATAATCCTTTTTTTCATTCTTTGTACTTCCAGTTCCTTCCAAAGGCTGTCTAAGGCAGTCTGTCTTTTGTCTTTACTCATTTTACTGTAGCTCTTTTCTTATTTTAACTGTTGTATTTATAAAAAAACACACAATTTCAATTAACATTATCATGTTTTTTCATCCTGCAATAAATATTTGCTACCTTGTTCTTGACACATATTGTGTTAAAATCATGGGAAGCATGCAGGACCGTTGTAACCAATTTCTAAAGAAGATTCAATTTATTACTATTATTAACTACCAGCACATCTAGACAGGACATACAAATTAATCCAACTCATAAGTCACATTGGCACTGCAAACATTTTAGAATAGTATTTATAAACATATTTTAATCTAACAACATTATTTTGTGTAACGATAATCATTATTGTGATATTTTTCTTTTCTACTCTTTTTATTCATACAAGGTCAACTGAGGTCACCATAGGTTCCCTCAAAAATTCCTCAAAATGTATTTTCTTTTTTTTAAATAGCGGTTTTAGATTTAGTCAGTGGTTAACATTACTTGAATAAATTTACAGTTTTGTCTCTAAACTCATGCCTTTGGTCACGTCACTATTTCTAGGCTGGGCTAATTGAATTCTCAAACAAACAGAACAATGTTATATAGCGCCACTTTCGTGTCACTTTTGCAATCAACGTGAAAATGGCTTAATTATAGCTGTCCCGTTACAAAGAGATTGGCAAAATGTTTTAACATGGAAAAAATGCACATTTACAGTAGCAAACTTTGCAGCATCTTCCAAACATGTGTGGCAGGTCTGTTTTTCAGTACATTTGTTTTCATACCCGTAGTGATCGTGCTCGAGAAATACATAAACCCATCACCACCTAAAGTTAAACTCACTTAAACTCACCTCAGTTGCTTCTCCTCCACTGGAGACACATGGTTCACGGTGACGGTCCGATTCAAATACGCGACTCTTCTCTACTTCCCATGAAGATGAGGACGCTCTGATCCATCGTCTCCGTCCTTAGCGAGCGCGTGCGTCATGAGCGCGAGGCGAGGCGAGGCGCGTTTAATTTAGCCGGCCAGTGACGAGAGAGAGAGAGAGAGAGAGAGAGAGAGAGAGAGAGAGAGAGAGAGAGAGAGAGAGAGAGAGAGAGAGAGAGAGAGGGTCATGGGAACGTGTGTAAGCCCGCTGGGTCCCACGGTGGGCAGAATAACCTATTCTTAGAGTCTCAGAGGACCTAGGCCCATTTCAAGCCTTTTCCTCACTGACTGAGATTGTTATTATATTAAGTTATAAGATATTCATACATTCACATGATTTCAGATTGGGCATTTATGAATGTTCAATATTTAAGATTCTGTAGTGTAGGCTATATGCTCAGTATGTGGAGTTCTGTGTTTTTATTATGCAACCAAAAAACAGCAAAAGTATTTATATTGTAATAAAAAATATTAATGTCTACTTAAAATAATTGATGAACTCTTTACACCATATATTATTACACAATGTGCCAAATATGTCAGCAAAAGTTTTAGACTAGCAAAAAAAAGATAGAGCAAAGTGTATGGTTGTGTAATGAAACGTGCGAGAACTACATCCTGAAAGACTTATTCACAGTGCAGAGTTTTGTTATCAGGCAATTTATTTTTGTAATTAAAAAGTTAAAACAATATTTTTCATTAATTACAACCGAATTATTTTTGCTCTCACAGCATGTTTGATTGCAGAAAAAAGACACAAATAAAATCCATACCAGTCGAGCACCTTTTAAAATTTCAATTTGGTAAAGAAAGCATGTGGGATAATATTAAATTATGTATTCCGTAAAAATGAACAAAAACAGCTATGTTGGAAATCTTTATTTATTCTCTCCTTCAATTTATCCATTTGAGACAGGAACAAATAAAAAATCAGTCACGCAAAGTCTGATAGGAGACATTTAATCTTCAAGCACACATAAACCAAAGAAAACAATCAAAATCTGACATAAACTAATCCTTGACCCAAGCCTCTGTGATGAGGATTCCCCAGATCTGAAATTATCCTTTATTTCCCTATGTACATAACCATTCAAAATGCTATTACCAATTACTTGTAGCCAAATGTGTCTGCAGACTATTATCTATATTTATGCAGTGTTTTAGTTTTGTACACCTATTTTCGAATTCATCTTGTTTCCAACCGTATCTGGATCTATTATTCTGAATCTAATGCAACCTGCATATGCATGTGCGTATGATGACAACTGTGAAAAGCACTGCGAATCCACACCAGGACATGAAAACGAAGCGATTCCAACATGTAAAATCAGCTGCAGCAGAGTTGAGAATTACAGCTGTATTACACAGCAGGTCAGAGATGTACAAAAAGCTTTTGCTCAGTGAATGACAGAACAAATTGTCTTAGTATTCAGGAATGCATGTACAAGTCATGATCTCGGAGGCTTAAAACACACACACTCACACACACTTCCCTCATTTCTATTCCCAACTCCATTTGCCGTGTCTATTGAGTCAGTACACGGTCCAATTCACTATACAATTTCTTCAATTTACAAATGCATTTTACAAGATCAAACATTTCATCTGAAGTAAATACAAACTGAGACATTCGATTCCAGATTTGCCCAGAGCACGAACTCCCTGACATTAGATGCAAGCACACATTTATTTTACACACACACACACACACACACACACACACACACACACACACACACACAATCCTGCTGCCCTCTAGTGGTCTCAAACAGGCTCATTTGGATTATTTAGGATGTGTTCAATTACAAACAAAGGTCTTTTTTGCAAAACAAACAAAAACATTTCAAGTAAACCTCCACCGTCGTGCCTTTCAATCGTAATTAGCCGTCATTTTAGCAACCATAAAAACATAAATATCAACAATGAAAGAATCCAGTTTATGCTTTCAACAATTCAAGGTGCCTCAGTGTAGTGTACTCCCCCCTCCCAGGGTTTAGTAAGAATCAAATGATCGGTTTCAAAAGAGAATATCAGTCCTAATTTAGAGCAAGTGCAGAGTGGGAAGGGAAGACATCAAATCTATATCAGCCTTTAGGAGCTGTGAAATCTCTGATCACATAAAGTTTGTTGAATTGGCTGATTCTGTCAAAATCCATCATTCACAAGGAGACCAATGATTAAACATGTGTCAGTCTAGTGGACACGTCGGTGGGGGCGAGAGCAACTTGTTGTTTGATGGAGCAACAGTTGCTGTGAGTTGTCTACTCCTCATCTGCGCTCTTCAGCATGAGGATCGAATTATAAATTTTAAGAGCGGGTCCCAGCTTGATGCTCAGAATCTTAACAATGTCTGATTGAGTAAGGAGCAGGAAAGCCTCGCCATCAATTTGCTGCAAGGAAAAGGAAAACAAATATCTTAAATGCATATTCACTTTGTCAAAGAACACTCACAGACCAAAACTAAATGAGCCCTACATATACTACATATATATAGATATTATACTTTTATTCAGTAAAGATGCAATACATCAATCAAAAGTGACACTGAAGACTTTAAAATTGTTATTAAATATCCAAAGAATTCTGAAAAAAAAGTATCATGGTTAAATAAACAGCACACCTTATTTTTAACATTGATAATACGAAGAAATTTTTATTTTGTACTAAATACTAATTTATGAATTCTGATAACGTGACACTGAATTACTGGAGCTGAAAATTCAGCTTTGCCATCACAGGAATAAATTACATTTTAAAATACAATAAAATATAAAACCATAATCTTAAATTGTAATATAAATGTTACAATATTACTGTATTTTTTATCAAATAAATACAGCCTTATTTAGAAAAGAACACTTTTACAAACATTTTAAATATCTTACAGATGCAAAACTGTTGAATAGTAATGTACATAGAGAAGGTACTTCTGTTTTTACATTCACCTCTTTCCTAAAGGAGGCAGCATGCTCTCTGCAGCCAGGCAGCCCTCTAACAAAACTTGCCACCTGAAAGAACAACATCAACAAAAGAGACCCGATAAACATACATACGTTTAGAAGACCTCTTTAAAACCTTAAGCAAACTTTTCCAGAAATATCAAATGTCACCTCTTCTGTGTTCCACTTGGCCACACTCTTGGCCGTGAGACCTAAAGCTTCAGGCAAGAGTTTGCCATGCTTTTCCCAACACAGATGAAACCTCGGTGGCTCCCATCCACAAAACACAGACTCATGCAGGATCTGCTGAAGAGAATCTGCAACACAAACAGACATGGTTTCCAAACATGCCCACAACAAAGAAAATGGTATTAGTTGAAAATACATTTGGCAAGTTCTTAGAAATGTATTTTTGTATTCATCTATTTTTCATATGGTGTTGAACATTTCAAGCAGTTTAAATGTCTTGATTCTTTTGACTTGTGCAACTATTAGTAAAAGTAACATTTGATACATGCGAGTGTACACATCTTAATAAGTGTAATAAAATGATATATATATATATATATATATATATATTAGGGGTGTAACAATATGCGTATTCGTATTGAACCGTTCGGTACGAGGCTTTCGGTTCGGTACGCATTACAAACCGAATGATTTGTTGGACTAATCCTATTAAGTTTGGAAAATAAAAGCTTAAAGTGTGTGAAATATCAGTGCCACTGCGCTCAACGCAGCCCAAACGACGTAACAGACAATTACTGGGGTGCGTCAAAAGACGATGATCTTGTATCAACGATAGACATAGATATAGTCAAAAACATCAATTATTGACAATATTTAGAGGATTTGGCATTTCCAAATAATGTAGGCCGGTTACATTCTTATTTTTTAGGCCTATTATTATTATGAAGTTACTTTTATTGTTAAATCATCCAAGTGGCTCTTAATGCACGGTTTCTCCTTCTGGAGCATCAGTGAGTGTTTGAATCTTCTGTAATAGTTGCACATGAGTCCCTCAGTTGGAAGCAGGCAGTTTAACTGTTCAGGACAATCAAGGGACTCATGAACAACTATCACTAAACAAAAAAACACAGCTGTGGTTCATTCAGCTAAGAACACAGTATCAAGAATTAAGTATAAGTAAACTTTTGAACGGGGTCATTTTTATAAATTCAACTATTATTTTCTCTTGTGGACTATATGTAAACATCTTTTATGTGAAATATCTTATTCAAGTCAGTACTAAATAAACAATAGCATGCATTTTGTATGATCCCTCTTACTTGTAAAATAATCAACATTTTGTAGATTCTGTAAGGTGTATGTAAACTTTTGACTTCAACTGTATATATATATATATATATATATTACATATTTTAAACTTTTTTGACATTTAATAATTGTTTAATAGTTGCTTATAATGGAACGGGGTATTTAAATGACTGTTATAAGAATTTTATTTAGACTTTATTTTTGAATAAACTTAATACATACAGCAAAAAAAGATGAGCATAACTTCATGTGCAACATTCTCAGAGCTTATGGATTATCCGTAAATGCTAATTAAGACAAAATATCACAAAATCTGATCAATGTGTACCTTTTCCGTCAACTTCCTGCTTCACTTGAGGTGGCTTGACACATTTAGGAGCGCTGCCAGACCTGAAGTACAGGAGGAATGAGAAATGAGGAGTGAGTGTTTGTGTGAGAGAGAGAGAGAAGTAAAACTGTACGTGACTCATGACACTCACACAACGTGCTCACGCACTGAGCGAGCTGGTGGACAGACGTCTGTGGTGGTGTCAGGGGGTTCAGGGGTGCCGGCGCTGGGTGTGGAAGGGTGCGTCTGAGTGAGCTGTTTTGCACGGCGGTGACGCGGAGGTCCACTGAGCGTGAACGGCCTCTCCCGCTCAGTCTATCCGGCACAAGTCCGTCCTTATTTAAATTCACATCTGAGTATGGACAGCTCACCGCCCTAAAAATGGGAAAGAGACTCGTTTGCATTTGAATGATTATTATGGGATGTATTTGCAACAGTATGTGTATAACTTACGTGTAATGTGTGCCATACCGAGGTCCTCTAATGTGTCCGACTCCGTTGCATCCTGGGGTTGGGCAGCCTTGTCCTAGAGGCAATGGAGAATCTCTAGGATCTGGTATAGATACAGATACGAGTTTGATTATGAGTCTGGTCGGGCCATGTGTGGAAACACTGTATATAAATGTGTCGAACAGTATGTTACCGTTGGGGTGTTGTAGAGGATGACCTGTCTTCTGACACCAGCCTACTGGGTGCAGATCTGGGCTATCAGCATCTAGCCAATAATCATACTCCTCACTCCAGCCATCAAAATGGATCTGTATATAAATAAACAGAGTTAGCAATGATATACAGTATACTAACTGTATTAGCACATTAAATACTACTAAAGTGAATCGCTATTAATAAATGACTAATTCATTAATAATAATAATTTTCATGTTGGTTTTTAATCATACTCATGAGAAGCAGATATATTTGTACGTAAACCTTGATTCTGTGGTCTTCTACATCAGAGATGGTGGTTACACGGATAAGCATGGAATTACGTTTGTCCACTACCTCCAGCTTCATCCCGACTTGGAAGCCATGCGGTGGTCTCTGGATGGCCAAAGATCAAAAGTCATTTACAATGCAAATAAAAACAAGAAAACCATAAATAAATAATGAAATGTCCACAACTTTGAACCAGATCAAATGTGTTTTGTTTTTGCTAATTTTATTTCCATGCTGACTTTTGCATCACAATAACTAATTTAAAATAACACTGTACCAATTATATATGATTGAACTATACCTCTCATGGTTCAGTGGGGTAAATCAAACATCACCTGTTTAAAGGCTCGTGCTGGTGCAGCCTGGGCTCCAGTTTCCTCAAGGTACTTCTCCCAGGTAAAAACCTTGGGAGGCTTATAATCTAAGACACAAGAATAAACAGACGTTAAATAACCTTAAAACCACTAGTCATCATGCTCAGTTTAAAAAAATATATACTAATACATTTTAACTGAATAGAAAATGTTAAGTACATCATAAATTGTAAATATTTGAATAAGATAGTATTATTTATTTTGACTTTAGCACAATGTCAGATAAAAGCTAATCATTTAATGTTGGAAACAACATTTCGTGTTAATAGCAGGGCTCTAGACTCATTCTTCCCAATGGTCGCACTTTTGAGACTAACTTTCTCATTTGGTCGCACGAGCACATATTTTGGTCACAATTTATTTGATTAATCAGTGCATGCTGATTAACTTTTATCATAGTATATAGTTATATGGTAACAACAGTGTTCAACATTCACCCCATTCTTTTTCATCAGTATTATTTGAGATTTTAATTTTGTGAACAGGAGTTCTTTTTTTTGCTGTGTTATAAACTGGGCTTCATGCGCTTTCACTTTTAAATTTGCGATTTTGGCGTCACGTTTTACAAGAAAACATAATTGTCTGTTTCGCTTAGATCTATAAACCTTTCACTTTTTAAGACTAAAACAAAAGATGGATTCATTGTTATTCTTACTTAAAAAGCACAACAATTATAAAACAGTAGGTTACAGTGACCCTTGAGCAAGGCACCGAACCACCAACTGCTCCCCGGGCGCCGCATTATCGGCTGTCCACTGCTCCAAGTGTGTGTGTGCACTTGGATGGGTTAAATGCAGAGCACAAATTTCACTGCTGGTTATACGGCGAATAATTGTGTATGTGCCAAATAAAAAATTCTTCTTCAGTGATAAACTAGCTTACATTTATTACATTTATTGACAAAAACGAACAAGACGAGGCAGGCACGGCATCGAACACATCACATGCTGTATTATTTACAGACTAATAAATAACAGAATGTTTAGCAAACACTGAGGAATCAAATAAATAATAATATATATATATAAAAAAAGGAAAGCCTCTATAGCGCAACGTGAGATAAAAAGCAAAGATTACAAGCTTTTCAAAACAAAAACAATAAGAAAAGTAAAACTAAACTGGCTGTCACTGACAGGACTTGCCTGTTTTTTCTTACAAGAATACCAACATCTTCACCTTCTCTGGTTTAAGAAGGGGTCTTTTACTTTAGTTTGAAAACCAAATCATCCATTGTGCATCTTCGCGCTGACGCAGCGAGTATAAACCAGACTCTACTGAAGCGCTCGCGCTGAAAGAACCTCTCTTCACGTGATCAGTGAAATCTGACTCCTGCTACAATGTGCCGCGGCTCTGCAGACACTTTGGAGCAGCGCAGACCATGCACTCGCACAAATGCGACCACGTCAAATTTTAACTCGCACATTCTCAAAAAATGGTCGCAAATGCACAACCATTTTGGTCGCAGTCTAGAGCCCTGTTACAGTATTACTATGTATCTCACACAATATAAAATAGAATTCCAAAATAAAATGTGAAAGAAATGTAAATGATACACTGACTACAGGGGTTGAATATTAAATGAAAAGAGTCTCACCTGCAGGTGTAGTGAGCATTAACTCTGCCTCCTCACAGTACCCTACCGGATGAATGTATGGACTGCTGGCATCACACCTGAGAACAAACACAATTCATTTACCACCTCACACAATCATGGGCACACTCAAATGCTGAGAATTCTGCTCAGACACTATCTTACCAATAATCATACGAATCATCCCAGTTGTCAAAGTGAACGAGGAGCCGGTTGTCGACAGCAGCACCAATGGTTGCGACACAGATGAGTGATGGGTTCTTCCTGTCAACGGCTTCCAGCTTCATCCCGGCACGGAATCCTGACGGTGTGACCGACTAAATATGGCAGAGAACAAATGGTTGTGAAAGACTGCCTGATCTTCAGAACAGAAACTAACACTGAAAATCTATTTCGTAATTGTGTGCATATGACATACTGAATTAAGACTCTTGAAGAGATGTTTGGGGGCCAGTTGACCCCTACAGTTCTTTACATATGTGTTCCAGTTAAACTCTCCATCTCTGCAGCCTGTAAACAAACAAACAGATATTACAAGAACAGCATATGCAATACATTTTACAGTGTATTTTTTAAGTAAACTGAACATTCTAGCATCATGTGCAATGACTTATGGAAAGCATTTCCATTCCACTGTGCTACTTTTCCATTGTTTTTCCCTGTAAACACACACTAGATGATATGTTTGACTGTTGCACTCACATCTCGCTACTTTTGTAGCATCTTGAGCAAAGCTTTCTAAAAATACAGCACATCTCGAGACCCTGTGATTTTTCCCCATTCCACTGCCCGTATCTCGCATTTGTCAAAGCAAATACACGTTCTGTCTGTGTGAATAGCCGCTTAAGAGTGTCTAAAAACCCTGCAGTTTTGTCCATTCTAAACATAAAACAAAAAAACATGCTAACATAACCAACAAATTACAATTGTATTTAATTATTATTTTTTTGTATTTATTATTTATTTATTGGGGGTCACTGATCCCCTGCTGATTTTGTACATTTGCCCACTGATAAAGAAATGATCAGTCTATAATTTTAATGGTAGGTTTATTTATTTTTTACAGTGAGAGACAGAATAACAACAAACAAAAAAAATCAAGAAAAAACATTTCAAATAAGTTATAATTTGATTTTCATTTTAAAAATGTAAAATAAGTATTTGATTTTCTAGATTTTGTTGTTGTTGTTATTCTGTCTCTCACTGTTCAAATAAACCTACCATTAAGATTATAGACTGATAATTTCTTTATCAGTGTGCAAATGTACAAAATCAACAGGGGGTGAAATATTTTCCCCCACTGTATAATCAATGATCGTGTCAATTACAATACTATTACATTTGTTCAATTTCAGAATAAAAACTAGTAGACCATTTTGTAATCTCACCATTCAAAGTAAAAATGTAGATTAAATAGTTTCAACACGTAAAGAAACAACTATAAAACATATAATATGTTACAGAGAACAAAAATAGAGCTCTGCACAAGAGCTGCTTTGCATGTTGTATCCTTGACAACAGATAATTTTTGCAGTACATCTTTATTAGTACATTAAGCACCTTTTGGCAGCAATAGCTTGAGGCCCGTTTTCTCACACCAGCCTGGCGGCTTCACATCCCATGAATCAGCATTTACCCAGAAGTCATAGCACTCAGGGTAACCATCAAAGTGAAGCCGAATCCTGAAGCCTTGTACCTGGAACAGAAGGGAAATATGTCCAAATACATATTTTACAATAAGCACAGCTAAAAACATATTTAGTTTTGTTTATTTAAAATCACATATCAAGTAAAAGCCCAGTAACTTTTGACTCTGGTTACCTCTGCAACAGTCAAAACGCAGAAGAGAGCAGGGTGACTGGGGTCCAATCCCTCTAACTTCATGCCAACTTTAAATACATTCCTGCTTTGAGGAAACGACTGGTGCTGTATTTCAAACACACACAATTAGAAATTATGGGATTTCACAGAGTTCATAATTAAAATAAAAAATCCCTCCAGCTGCAGAGTAACACTTTCTAATGACAAAAATGGATTGACATCAAACTAACCATCCTAATCATTCCATGTTACTTATATAACTGTGAACACACACAAGCTATATATGCTGTGTCTCTCACCTCCTTAAAAAGTTTAAAGGGAGCAGTATTGGCTCTCTCCTCCTCTAGATAAGCTGACCAACTCCAGGTTTTCTTCTTAACCAGAGGAGCTGTCACTATGAACACAGCATCAAATAGAGGCAAGGTGTATGACTTAGAAAAGCATTTAAGTGATTAAACATGAAAAATTATTATATTATAATTGATAATACACAGGATAAAGGACAATTTCAAACTGAGTGAAAATAAACAAGACACAATCTATCCATACAAGTTGAGATGCAGCAACAGAAAAATAAAAAAGTATTTAACTAAACGAAAACCATTTTTATATTATGGCTGATTACAGATAAATCGCCAGTTTTACAATTATTTAGTGTTTTGTCTAAGTACAATCAAAGACTAAAAACTAAAAAAGTCAGTTGTTTAAATGCTATCACATCATAATTTAAATTGTGGATATTTATTTTTAAATTACATAAAGACAGCATCAATACATAATTGATGTTTTTAATTAGTTTGTGTTTCTGCATGCATGCGAGAGATAAATTAATATTACCAACCTAGTCTAGCAACTTTAGCTGCTCGTCTCCCCTTAGAGGACTTAACCTTCTCCTGAGAAAACAAATTGCCATTGAGCAATACAGTAAATTCCACTTCAGTACATCTCATTAATACTGAATTTGCTCTCCTTTGTTTGAGGTAGATGTGTGTGTGTATTACCTCTTCCTCCTCTATGTTGTCCTCCTCTTCATCTCCAGATTCCATAAACATCTTCTTCTTCTTTCTCACACGTTTACCTAAACGTTCCCCTTCGACAGCCTCAGCTGGGGTTGACCTGCACACATACACCCAAATAATTAATACACTATAAACGGTGCAACTAGCAGATCTCAGTGAGTGCCAAAAAACATGTACCTGCCACTGGTGGGCTGTACACAAGGAGCGCTGCAATATTTGCCTTGTAGAAAGGATTCGCGTAAACCAGAGTGACCACATGACCTGCAGTTTGCAGTCGCCTCAGTCATTGGAACAATCGCATTGGGCACTGTACTCACACTGGGGCTTTCCACAGCGTTGTTGCCCCCTGCCTGCCTGTGGGGGTCAGTGGAAACTGAAAGAAAGCAGAGAGATACTGAGGTCCCAAAAACGAATTAAAGGACAAATAATTTAGTAGGAATATATGCAAGTTACAGGTACTCACCCACTGTACTTGTCTGATGCTCTGTATTTGACTGGGGCTTTGCAGTCTGATTTGATGTTTTGTTTTGCTCAGGAGAATGAGTGTTGCTGGTGCCTGTAGTTTGAAGCTGTGGGCCTGTAAGCTCTGCTTCTTTAACTTTGGGCTCCAGCTCTGTGACGATCTCCAGGGTGCCAAATTCAGTCATCCGAAACTAAAAACAGACCAGTTATTGTATTTGTTTTTTTTGCATCAGCACATTCCTAATAGTCAATTATGTCCCTCACCCCACTCTTTATGCATCATATACATTAAATATTTGTACCTGAATGTCACTTCCTGGCAATGTGGCTATGCCGTCCTTCCAGTCAAGAGCACTCATCATGTCAAAATCGGCCCCTGTGACAGGACCATCACTCGTAGATGTCTCTGCCATCTTTACCAATGGAGGTCAAAAGAGAAAATATTAGACATGGCCAGGTGACTGAAGTAAGCATCTTAAATTTGACCAAACTACAAATATGTTTTACTTGATATTTCAGAGCTTGGCATACCTATTCAAATGTACAACCATTATGAAAATGCCAAAGGCATTATTTTAAGTTAAATTAGACTTTCTCATAATTTCCAAAACTGTGGGAATCTTGGTTCTCCAAACAATAACAAAAAAGTTGTTGAGGAGAAATATCGTAGAAATATGCTTAGCTATTTCAGTGTACTTTAATGCGTGTTTAGTCTTGTTTTAAATTGTTTTAATGAGGCCTTTGTTAAGTGGTGATGTAAGAAGCGCTGTTTCCGGGTCCAAGCCTCAACTTGCTTCACTTGAGAATACTACCTCAGCAGCCCTTTATGAGCACTGTTTATTCATATTAAACATTTAAGCTAAACGTTTTCAAACTTTGTAGTAAGTTTACAGTCACTCATGCTCACAGCGTCCAAAAGATAAATTATTTTTATATTTATATTTTCATTGTCTGGCTATCTGGGTTTTCAGTATGGAGCTAAAGGTTAGGGTTATAAAATTGTTGGTAGTATTATATCACATTGTGAGTATATTGGCACCTTTTGTTGTTTTATCGTGGTATCTGATTGAGCGTTTGGACGCGGATGCGGTGACGCGTGACGTCAGACTTAAAAAGCGGATACTGTAATTGGCATAGAAAACTTTGAACGCAATATAATATGAGACTAAGATACAAATGCTTTATTTACATATCTTTCTAATAAAAATAACGTGAGCTGTAAAACCGATTATTTTATTCTGTCTATTGTCAGTGATCTCCATAGGCCTAATCATAATCACTTCCATATGCCAAGAGGGTAACGTTAGATGAAATTCGCTAAGACGCTTTTGATAAGGTAGGTCAGCACAAATTGTTTAAGTAAACAACACAGCACTGTTGTTTCCATTATTAAAATAAGACGACTTCGCCTCGAAACCCGTATTTTGACTGCGGTTGATAAAACGCCCGCAACTTATGAAAGAGCTGCGCGGCGCTTGCGGTTCCAGTCAGATCCGCTAGAGAGCGACTGCTGCTCGAGGACGGCTTGCACCAAGCACTTGAACGAGGACCAAAATGTGTTTTTCTACATGGTTATGGTGTCGATTTTTATGAGATAACTATGTATGTAGACTGTCACTGACACATTTAAACTACTTTGATGGTTACTAATGGAGGAAAGCGAATAAAAGTAAAGTTACACGAACAAGTTCAGCTTTTCCTTGTTTTAAAAGAATCTCGTTAAATATGTGCGTTAAAAGCTCGCGGATGCTTGCGATGACAAGTTAAAACGCATATATCCACGATGAGTTTGTTTTCAAATAATAACGTATTTATTTAGGCACGTTATCATTCGTGTACATCAGGCAATTGTGTAATAACGTTCTTGACCTGCCTTTTAACATAAATCAAAATTTAATAGAAATCACAGACTGTACAGTAACGTCGCCTTGGAAACATCACCTAAAAGCTCGTCTGGTTTAGTAAAAACGTTTGATTGGATATTTCAAGTGATGGGGATTTATTCTTAGCATAAATAAAGTGCAATGCGCGAGCGCCCATTATTAGCATTCGACTGACACACAAAATGGCGGAGCATAGCAAAGGGCCGCCGACACGTTTAAAGTATGTAAATTATAACAGTTCTCTGGTCTGACTCACATCGCTCGGACCTTTAACCAACACGGGGAGGCCAAGTGTACAACTTGTTTTATTAAAACGCAATGTTTTCCCCTTCGTCAACAAACTCCTTACTTTCCCCTTGTCACGGAATGTCGTTAGCCCGACTGATAGCCCCGGCTAGCTGTAACATTAGCAGGGCATCCCACAATAAAGCAAATCAACAGTTTCACGTGCTTATCCAAAAGAAAAACATTTCCCGAGGCACTTTGAATGAGTTGCTATTCATCTGTATATAAATATAACAACTCAGGTGCACGCTGACCTGAGGAAATAACAAATTGCATGCTTTTAATTTCTTCTGCACAAACTTGCCACTTCTATTTATCTTTACGGTTTTTAAACCTCGTTGAAAATAGCCGCAATGGTTGAAAAGTGTTAAACAAGAAACACACTCTATGTTAATATCGTTGTTTACTGCGTGGGTGACGACGTTAACGACATATTTATTGATAAACGTGCAACTCACCTCGTTTCTCTCTTAACTCTTATTTAGAGCTGGATGGTGGCTTTATTGCGCATGCGTGGATTAATATGTGTCTGTCCAACTTCTGCAGCCCAGATAAACTTAATCTCTACACACATATATATATATGTGTGTGTGTGACAGATGCTCCTAATGTAATAAAGAACCAGAGCAACTGAGTCCTATAGTGTCCTTACATGACATCTAGCATTTACTTGTGCGCGATACTCGTTTTTGGCGCTTGTTGCCATACAACAATTTAAGGCCTTAATAATAATACCGATAAGGAAAATGGATTTGATTCTCTAGGTTTTCCATGCACTTTAAACAAAAACC
Organism: Gymnocypris eckloni scoliostomus; assembly: GCA_027564155.1. Taxonomy (NCBI): domain Eukaryota; kingdom Metazoa; phylum Chordata; class Actinopteri; order Cypriniformes; family Cyprinidae; genus Gymnocypris; species Gymnocypris eckloni. Next base: position 4,057,074 of record CM050424.1, read on the forward strand.
CAGAGCCAGTCTGTGGCGTTAGAACGGGGGTGCGATGGTTCAGTTTTTAGTGCAGTCTTTAAAGTGCGTGCTCAATGAAACGTGCCGTTTCAAGAGTAGGGTTTTAATATCCTTTCAGTTTACAGTCATTGTAGAGGTGATGATTTGATTTCCTGTAACAATCACGTGTTCCGATTTTCTGCACAAATCTCGTTTGAGGGGCGTATTTTGGTCATATGCAATAAAAAGAGAGGCAGGGCTTATTAATAAAATAACACCGCGTCAAGTAGTAAACTGCAGTTCATAGTGTTTAAATTAATGTTTTGACAGCCGCGTTGTGGCAAGAGTGGCGAAAGGGAAGACAGTGACGACGCCACAAGATGGCAGTGTGAGCTTAAAAGTGACTTAAAAACCTGTTTTCACAGGTTAGCACGTTGTTTTCAAAGTATGTTTGAGCCAGTAGAGCATTATAAAACATGATTTCCTGTAGCTCAACTAGTAGAGCATGGCACTAGCAACGCCAAGATCATGGGTTCGATTCCCAGGGAAAGCAAGAGCTGATAAAATGTAGAAACTGTAACTTGAATGCAATGTAAGTCGCTTTGTTTGGATAAAAGCGTCTGCTAAATGCATGTGATGTAAATGATATGAATGATAATGTATGTAAATGATAAAAATGGCAATAAACACCCCATAGCAGTCGCACATGATAAATTCCAGCGGTCTCTGGGTTACAACTGTGTGCTACTTCTCGACCCAGATGCTACTTCGTGATTCAGGCCTCGATTTACAATAACTTACAGTGCTTGTGGAAAACTCTGTGAGCATGTACGTTTTTGATAATTTAATTAAAACTGAGACATTAACTTTTTATAATGAAACATACTCCATAACCCCGCATTTGCTTAAAATAATTTAATTGTTTCCACTCCAAACGTGGGCATTATTTTTCTGATCATACCCTTTCATCAACAACACTTTATCCATACCATCTGAACACAATACACAATTTCATTAACATTGAGATTTAATATTCATTCTATCTCACAAGTTTTACAATCCAACATCCGATGCAACCTGTAGTGTCACTTCATCTCATCACAGTATTGTCAGAACATCACTCATCATTGTATTTCAGTACAAATATCTATTTTTATCAAATAGGGCTAAAAAAGGAATTAAATATGTTAAAAAGTCACATTTGAGAGAAACTTTGTAGGTCTGTGCAAAAGCATTGGTCCAGATAAGATGTTCCTGTGGCTCAGTGGTAGAGCATTGTGTTAGCAGCGCAAAGGCTGTGGGTTCAATTACTAGGGAACACACATACATACAGTAAAAATGTATAGCCTGAATGCACAAGTTGCTTTGGATAAAAGCATCTGCTAAATGCATAAATGTAAATGTAACATAAAAATCAACTGTGTTTCAGAGTTTGCTTAAGTTAAACATCGTTATAAACATGTTCACACAAAATGTCTATTGATCTGACAGAATTCTGTATTAATGTCCACGATTCAGTGAGAGAATGTTTTCATTGATGTAGGTGAAGCCAGGAAAGGTTGCTTCATGCTCCTCACACGCTCTTAGCGACTGTGGAACAGGAAGTTCTGTAAACCGAGGGTCAATGTTTGTGAGGTCACCAGGGCCAGACTGGCATACAGACATGTAAACAAATATCAATTATTTACATGTTATCTGTATGAAATAATCTCTCATCTCTCACACAATATTTACTCAACCTCACGTTGTTCCAAACATGTATGCATTGGTTTCTTCTATGGAACACAAAAGAAGATATTCTTAAGAATGTTTTTGTACATACAGTTTAAGTCAGCATTTTGAAACACTTTCATTGTATGGACTAAGAAATAAAACCGAGAGAGAAAATATATTTTGAAGAAAGTTTGTCCATGCAGTGAAAATCAACATTGACTTTCATTGTATGCACAAAAAGCCTGGGACATTTTCAAAAAATCTCCTTTCGTGTTCCACGGAAGAAAAAAGTTGCACTGGTTTGAAACAGTAAAAATGTTCATTGTTAGGTGAATAATCCTTTTAACAACAAATACGTAAATAAAAAAAAATAACTAAAAACTTACCAGCAAGGGAACATAAGGAGGAGGAATTTGCTTTGCAACAAGTGCATCCCAATTAATAGATGAGAAGAATGGATGAGACCGCAGCTCGGTCTAAAAGTCAAAAAAGGGCAAAATGACATTTAGCCACTCACAAGACAAATGATTTTCAGATTGTTAGTGAACGTGTGTGTGCTTGTTGGGTTACCAAGTCACGTTTTGCTCCTAGTCTCTTGGCCCTGTCCCTGTTTAGCAGTCTCTTCAGCAGATCTCTGGCTGCACTAGACACTCCGGGTTTTAATACCAATGGCTGATAAATAATATTTCTGAGCATCTCAAGACGATCTGCATTGTAGAAAGGTGGCTGGAATGAGAGAGTGTGGGTGTAAAACACACCTGTCTACCTGTATAATTTATTTAAATGAGCATTCATTTGGTGGTTTTGTTTACCAGGCCATAGAGCATTTCATGAAGAACAGCTCCCAAGCCCCACCAGTCCACAGTCCTGTCATACTCCTTCTGCAGGAGAACCTCAGGTGCTAAGTACTCTGGTGTTCCACAAAAGGTTTTGGTGGTGCCACGTCCACTCATTCCCTCCTTACACAAGCCAAAGTCTGTCAGAACCACATGACCTGCAGAATCCAGCAGAATGTTTTCTGGTTTCAGGTCCCTGTGAGCATGTGAAAGAGATGGATTACTGCAAATCTGCTGGAAGTTAGTGTTCATTTTGTTCTGACTAAGCACATATGAATGGACTTATCTGCATTATAGAGGCACAGATATTTCAGAATGTTGGTACCTATAGACAATCTTCAGGGAGTGCAAGTATCCTAAAGCACAGGCCATCTCAGCAGCATAAAATCTGGCTCTGGGTTCTCCAAACACCCCCTCTCTCTGCAAATGGTAAAAGAGCTACAAAAATGAAATAGACAATCATTAATACATGCAAATCAGTCCTATTTGGATTTGCCAAAAACTAATAAATAATTTAATGTCCCTATTTAGTAGCTAAGTAAACATACCTCTCCTCCACATGCATAGTCCAGCACTAGATAGAGCCTGTCCTTAGTCTGAAAACTGAAGTGGAGCTTCACCAGGAATGGATGATTAAGAGTCTTTAACAATACTCTGTGCTCACACATGACATTTACTTCCTGTACGAAATAATATCACAGTGAATACACACAGACACATCATGAATCAAATAATTATACTCACATATTCATATAGTCATACTCACCTCCTTCCTTGTTAAGATGTGTTTCTGTAGAACTTTGACTGCGTAATATCTGCCATTTTCCCTGTGTGTGGCCAAGAACACCTAAGTACAGACAATCAAACAAAGGTTTAAACTATATTCATACATTAAAGAAATACAAAGTGAGAGAGATGCTATAAACATAATACCTTGCCAAAGCTTCCCGTCCCGATCACCTTCAAGTAGTCAAAATCAGCCGCAGATACACTAAAATCATAGTGAAATAAATATTTGTGTGTAATTGTATATGTTTATATCCATATAACTTGATATCTGAGCTCCCCGCTTACCGAGACTGTGGCTCTTCTGATTGTGGATTATCATAACAAACCTGGGAGAGAGATCAGGGAGAGAGAGAGAGCGAGTCAGCAGCTTACTCCAGTGACATATGAAACCACAGCACAGTTCACTCCACTTCCTGTTACATCTTTAGATTACAGTAGGTCAGGGTTCCTCAAATCTTTCCCTGGAGGTCCAATCTGCTGCAGAGTTTAGCTCCAACCCTGATCAAACTCGCCTACCTGTGATTTTCTAATGATCTTGAAGACTCTGATCAGCATGCTCAGATGTGTTTGATTAGGGTTAGAGCTAAACTTTGCAGGAGTGGGCCAGATTTGAGGATGGCTGCTGTAGGTCAACCAGTACAGCAACACAAATCAGCGCAGCTGACTTGACCTTATGCCTCTGAAATAATTGGAGACCTTTATTAATAGTTAAAGTAAGATATTGCTAATCTGTATGTAGGCCAAGAACACACAAGTGGACATCAACTTGTAAAATTCACTTACAGCTGCTGCTCCGTCATCTTCAGAAAGACTACCCTCAGGTCGCAAGAATTCCATCCTGGAATGAAAGAAACCATATAGGAAAAGTGCAAGTGATTTAGACAAATGTTAAGCTTTAGTTTTATGTCTATATATTCTCCTAAAGCTGCCTCAAAGTCATTCAACGCCTATGGAACAGCACTTGGCTACTGGTTTCACTTTGGAATGTTACTATAAGTAGGTCATGGTCTTAAAAGCACACTGATGGTCAATCTGTAATGACATCGTAGTGCAAAGGACTAATGTCATTTCTGATTTTTCAGCTGATCTTTGCAGAAATAATGAGTCAATCTTCTGAACTTTGTATTGGAATACATACAGAGCCATGTGCTGCTTCACTTTTAGCTCATGTAATGGAAAATGATGACTAAGACGAAACTCACTGTCGATATATAGGGTGGCTGGATCGGAGCTTCTTGTCCTTAATTAAAGCTGAGAAAATAAAACAATTATTCATTAGTGAAATATCTGCACATAGTGGACACAGAACAACCCTTATAAGGGTGTTCAAATACACATATGAAATATGTTTTTCCCACCTTTACAAATAAAAAAGAATCACAAATTTCCATAGATAAATAAGCCTACATTTAAATAACGTTGTTGAAGTGTAAAAGTATTGAAATATTACATTTATTTTGGCAAATACTTTCTGTGGTATATCTGACCCAAAATCTCAAGATGTCTCTTTTATTAAAGTTTGAGAAATAGCCAAGTATTTGAGCTTACCTGTAAAATATGAAACGATTCCCTTCATTTTTGCGTAAGTGGCGGGACTTTTATCGTTAGCCTTTTTCACCATGTTTTCGACGAGAAGGACAGTCCCGGTTGACAGCTGTGACTGGTGAGTGCGTCGGTAGTCTGCGATCTTACCGGTCAGTTCTGGTTGAGGGCTGCCTCACGAGGGGAACTGTGGCCGGCTATTTTTTGCAGGACACGTGGTTACTCCTAAAAGCTGTGACGCCACTACGCCCGTTATTTGACACATACGACTCTTGCTTGATTGGACAGCACCTGTCTCTTTCTAACATACTGGAAACTCAGCTTTAACTGAAAATTATTAACAGGAAATAACTTCTTTTTCGCACTAATGTGGTTGGACTTTGGTTGGAGGGTTTCATAACTGTTCTTGGATAGCGAATCCTACGTTTTTATACCAAAGGGGGAACCCTCATCAACATGTCCAGGCTCCTAATAAATTAAAAGTTATCGTATTGCCATGTTGGCATGTTAACCCTCTCAATCATCCAACTTTAGAAGGGTACATAACAGACATGCCTGCTTGTCACCACAGCCAAATGCACATAAGCAAAACACACAGAAACACAGTAAAGATAAAAGTGTGAGGTTTGTGGTATAATTCAGTTTTAGGGTCATGTCAGTTTCAGTTTAAAATAACTTTCGACCTTTGAAATGGGGAACATCTGCTGTCTCTCATTCTTGAAAGGAAGTAGTAGTAAAATAACATGTTTTATTACAGCATACTCTAAATTCTTGATTCAGATTCGTCATTCAGCATTCAAATATATTTTGCATTGCTGTATAACTATACATTCTGAAAACCAATATCCCCAATTAAAGCAATAAGATAAATTAAGAGTACCTAAAATAAAAGAACACATTGCAGATTAATAATGTTTAAATGTTTTAAAAATGTTTTGATTAGAGTAGTACTGCTGCAGTGTTTTTCAGTTGATAGACCAGTTGTTTTCTATGGCCTATAGTCTGTATTTATTGTTTACCTTATATAATTTGATATATAATAAACAGATATGAATTATTTATTTTATAATATTTTGTGTGTACCACCCCAGTGCCTAAAGGTACTCAATCAATGACTGCATGCCTAAAACCCACCAAATATTTCAAACGTTTTTCTTTAATAATCCACTGGGATTTTTAATTAGTTTGACACTATTTCATTTCCTTGTACTCTCTTTTAAATATCACAGAGGTGGGCAACACCCAATGATTTATTAAGGCTATACCTTCCAATAAATCCACTGATCTCTCTGATATCACAGAAGGGTGGGGAATTATAGAAATCTATATTTGGCAAGAAGAAGGTTAAGGACAGTTCAGCCCTGATTAGTTTCCAAATCAGAAAGATGACACTATAGGACACACACATACACATGCACTGATCCATGTATCTTTGTCAAATTGACCTCATGGTTTCTCATTGGGAGACACAGTTAATTTATCGGAAATAATAAGATAACACACACTGTAGCTGTGGCACATCCCAAATCATCTCAATGCCTGAGGTGTCCTGTTTAAGTGGTCATATTGAGCTACACTACATTTGCACAAGATCCTCAATAACGTCATTGTACATTTTTTTTAAATCTAAGCCTGTCTTGTTGCAAGACCATTGTGGCTAAATGTTCATCTTTAATTTCTTAAAATTTCTTGTGTACATGATAAATCCAAAACACTCGAATAGTGCAAACAAAGTGGCTCAACTTCCTTAACATTTTGTTTCTATGGTCCAACTTATAAAAGACTCATTTATAATGAGTAAAAGCTCCATTAATTCCCATGTGTGACCCTGGACCACAAAACCAGACATAAGGGTCAATAAAAAATTGAAGACATCAATAAACAGCTTAAGCTTTCAAGTGATTTATGGTTTGTTAGGACAACATTTGGCCGAGATACAAAAATGTTAAAATCTGAAATCTGAGGGTGCAATTCTAAATATTGAGAGAACTGCCTTTAAAGTTGTCCAATTAATGTTCTTAGCTATGCATATTACTAACCAGAAAGTATATTTATGGTAGGAAATGTACAAAATATCTTCATGGAACATGATCTTTGCTTATATCATAATGATTTTTGGCATTAAAAATCGATAATTTTGACCTATACTTATGGCTGGTTTTGTGGTCCAGGCAGGGTCACATTTAGATTAATTATATCCAAACATGACAGGCAGAGGGTCATAAGACTGACTGTTTTCTGAACAGTTTTAAACTGGTCTCCCAGCCTGACAAAATGAAGGGCGCCTAAAAACCAACCAGATGGGTTTTAAAGAGATGCAGTTTTCCTGGACTGTGCTGTATTGACTGAGAGACACCCGAGACTGCGCGCAGTGCGCACCCGTAGGAATTCCTGAGAGTTCACGCGCAGCACGAATCACGCCTAGATATCAAGGCTCGTGTAAACTCGGAAGTATCCATACGTGGGTTGACAATCACATCATGAAATGTGTGAAACGTGTTGTAAACACACTATCAGTAAGCAGGGAAACATAATAACACTACATTTGCTACATGTTCGTGATAAATCTTAAACTAGTGTTGAGCGCAGTGACGCCGTGATTGCCCTCCCGAAGGAAACCGGAGAAAAAAAAGAAAAAAAACATAATCCGGAAGTTTACCGACACCTGCAACCATGATCGCCTTAACATGGAAAGTGTTCTCTCATCTCGGGAACTAAAAGCACCTCTAACATCGCAGAGACATTGACAGCACCTCCAGCAGGTAACTTTCTGACGCTTTTCTTTGCTGTGGAAATGTCCCGTTTGGACCCCAGATTTGTGGGCTGGGAAGGAAAATGCCAAATGACGTATATTTGGCTTTAAAAACAGCAAATCCGTTCACTCTTGAATGGTTCTTCTTGGGAGAGATATCGCGATAAACTTCGGAACTTGTTCCGTTTAATCCGAAACGCTCATTCGAGCCCAAATGTTGGTAACGTTACAGGGCTGTTCGTTGGCTCGTTCGGTTTCGTGACAGCTCGGTTCTGCGATCTGACAGAACCGGAGACCGAGCAGATCAGCGTGGACTTGAGTCAGAAACGTAAGATGTCACACCCAGAAGAAGCCCGTGTCTCGCACAGAAACTTTGAGCTGCTAGATGTTACTGGTGTGGAAATGTCCAGTCTTGCTGTTGTTTCAAATACTTTATATTGCCGTATTTAGAGTCGGAAAGGCCTTTGTTTTTAAGTATGGTCTGATGTAATTACACTTCCTACCTCGTAAATATCGCGTCTCTCAAACTGAGCTCGAGCGTGTAGCGCTTTCTAACTGAGCTACTGGTAAACATTAACTTTTAATGCTCGCCAAACCGTTTCCAAACGTGTGAGTGAAAGGAAAGATATAAACTAGACTTCTGAGGTGTGTTTTATTTAGTCAGAAAGTGAGATAAAACCTGCTAAACGTCTGTGTTAAGTCACTATAATTTCCCTTTTCTCAGACAACTTCTGCAACTGCAGAAGAGTCCCAGAAAGCGACCAGGATAAGGATCTGTAAGGTAAGGTCTGAAAATAAGCTTAATCTGAATAACTCCAGGCTCTTAACATGAATTGTCATAATGTTATTATCAAATAACATGGCATTTCCTAGGACAACAGACTTATGTCCATATCAAATTCACTGGCTCTCTCTCACTGTTTCTCTCTCAAATTACAAAGTATTTTATTGACATGAATGTTTTGCATAGAATACTACCAAAACACCATCATGCTGTATATACATTAAATACATGAATTTGTAGTTCTCTAATGCCAAATTTACACTTTGACCGTGGCACAGATGTGCTTCTGAAGTGATAACTTACACAGACTTTAATTTTGCTGTGGCATAAATGCATTTACGCAGCAATTACAACTGTATACTTTGATATTAGGGTTGATGTGTGTGCTTAGCGCAGGCATAATTTTGTCTGGCTCGTCTTGTGCAGCCAGTGTTGGGGGTAACGCATTACAAGTAACGCAAGTTATGTAATAATATAACTTTTTAAGTAACGCATTACTTTTTAATTTACTAGAAAATATCTGAGTTACTTTTTCAAAAAAGTAATGCCAGTTACTTTTTTCCATTTATTGACTGACAGTGCGCTGTGTGAACACGATCTTACTGTAGTTCTAATCTAGACTAAATGTGAATGTGTATTAATTCATCCCACTTGCAAAAAACAGATTCAGTATTAATCAAAATGAATTAAAACAGTGAAATGCAAACTCAGAATATGACGCAAACCTGCAATAATTAAATATGTTAAATAACACAAATATATCTAATCTCATTTTATTAACCAATGTGTTTGCTGTTGACATTTGATTATCCAGTTCAACCATACTAATAAGCAAAAATGACTTTAGATATAAACTAGCAGTTGTGTTTCGTTGTTTTTTATTGCTGAAGAGTGTTGAATCTTCTCCTGTGTTCTGCTGTACAGACGTGAATTTACTCTTTCTTCAGCCTGAAGTTTAATCATTACACTTTGGTGTGAAAGGGTTTTACATTTGCTATAAATATAACTTATTGTATTAAAAACAAACAATCAAGCCCTGCTCATATTTTAAAAAGTAACGCGAAAGTAACGCAAAAGTAATGTAACGCATTACTTTCCATAAAAAGTAACTAAGTAACGTAATTAGTTACTTTTTAGGAGTAACGCAATATTGTAATGCATTACTTTTAAAAGTAACTTTCCCAACACTGTGTGCAGCATTATGTCTTTTATGCTGAATTTTGAGCAGGAACAGAGCAGCCCCATAGCAATGTTAAGACGCCTTAAATGGGGACATATGACAAATTTACACAGCAAAGGTGGCACTGAGGCACTTCTGAAGTGGTATTTAAGTGTCTTTACACAGACTGTTTAATACTGATCAGAGGTGCATTTACACAGCAATTACAACTGTATATTGTGATCCTAGGGGTGAAGGTGGGTCAGAGCAGGTATAATTTACGCTTTTATCAGATCTTTACACTCAATTTTAAGCAGGCACAGATCAGCCTTAACTTGGCTGTGTAAAGAAACTTTATTTTGTTTTTGCGTGCAGCCAATTATAAAAATATAAATGTTGACCAAACAGAAAACTGTGTTTTTGTATAGTATTAAAAACATTACTTAATATATTGTTGTAACAAATGAAAACAGATTTTTCTCAGAAATATATAAAGTATGTAGGCTATGTAGTATAGAGTGAAAAGACAGAATAATATCAAATATGCAACATACAAAATAAAATACACTTTCCACAGACAATTAATGAACATTAAGTCACTGTTGTACCGAGTGTGTTTGAAGATCAAAGCTGCATTCTGCTTTCAATCTAAATTTGGCTGTGACAGATGCATGAACGTCCTCCCCCGTAACATCTGCATTTGATCACTCTTTGACAGTGTAGGACAATAAGGAATGACATTTTCAGTATATTTCCCTCTTTTTCTGTGGTTTTAAGGAGAACATAGGAGAAAGTGTTTCTCTGAATCAGCCTTAACAGTGAAACTCTTTCTCGCTCTTTCTTGTCTCTTTGGGACTAAAATAGTCCACATTCCTGGAGTGTGCTGGGAGGAGAAAAGAAGAGTGTGAAAAACAATGCGAAAACATGTTTAGACCTGGTGACTGAGTGTGTAAGTATCTATGAAGAAATATATGAGTAAGAGGGAGTTAATGCAACCCAAATGCTTAGAAACTGACGGTTTTGATTCTGCATGTTGATGACCTCATAGCATGCAGCACCATTTTGATGTTATGAAAAGTTAAAGTGCCTCCCACAATCAGTGTGATCTTAAAAACAGGCTGACTGTTTCAAAAATCACTATATATGTGATATGTTTTCTTAAGATATGTGTCTGTTTTACATTTTCATTAAGTTTCGATGAGCTTGTCATAGGCACAGTATCTGTGCTGACCTGTCCATCCATCATTTGGGGTGTAACGTTCTCTGTACAGGATGTATAATTACAGTTACGAGGGATTTGCTAAGGTCTCGTCATCGGATGCAATTCACAACATGTTTATTTAAATGTACTGCACACATTCGTCTCATAACATTGGAACGGCATGTACAGAAGTTATTTTATTACAGGTAGTCATAATCTTCGTCATCGTCACCTTCACGTCTGGAACAAGTGCTTGTATTTAACCTGTCTTACTCCTTGTTTTGGCAAGCGTGCATATGTGACAGGGTTCGGAGATGACATCCGCATGGTGTGTGCTTGGAAACAAGATCACTGCTCTTGGACGTGCCGATCTGTCCAAACATACACGCATGCCGCGCTCCGGCCTACTCTGTGTAGTGCTCTTCCCTGATGGCACAACCCAAAATTTTACTGTCAGTGTGAGTATAAGAGTGTATGCAGATTTCTTTGGATCGTAGGATGAGCAAATGTGTCTGTTAAAGCCCTAGAGAGAGAGAAGTAATGTGCATGTGTTCATTAGCTTGCCTTTATTGGCAGTCCGAGGGTGGAGATGGATATTACACTGGTGCTTCTCTTCTCGTGTTCCATATTGCACTGCTGCAACCTTGGCTTCATATTCTGAAGGACAGCCACCCACCCTCACATGCACACAAGCACGTTTGTCAGGCAGAAACAGTCATGAAGTCAACAGGAAATAAGGTCTTATGATAGAAATGAGGGCAGTGGGCCTGAGGGCTCTGCTTGACAAAAGTATAGTAAGTTAAAATGAAATAGGAACATTTTAAATGGGTATTAAAATGTTGATTCATGTTAATTGACTCGTGATTATTGACAGTGACTGATAACATTGACTGGCTAATAGAAGTTGAGCTAATTAAATTCCATAAATTAATTCAAAATCAGTTTTTAAATGCTTAATTTAAATATGTAAACTTAATTATGAATATAGTTCAATGTTATCATAATTTCAGCATGTTTGGTTACATCTCATTTGCTATCATTGAATTATATTTTGAAATAAATTAATTATTTTATTCAGCCAAGAAAGCATTAAATTGAGTAAAAGAGACCATAAAGGGACCTTTACAATATAACAAAAACAATTATATCTAAAAAATATATTTCAAATAACTTGTTCTTTTAATCCTGAATACAACGTTTTCACAAAAATATTAAGCAGCACCACCATTTTCAACATTGATAATAATTTGTTTCTTGATCATCAAATCATCATATTAGAATGATTTCTGAAGGATCATGTGACACTAAAGAGTAGAGACTGCTGAAAATTCAGCTTTGCCATCACCGGAATAAATGACATTTTAAAATAGGACACAGTTGTGATAATATTCACAATTGATATGTTAACCCCTGAAGAATATGGTCACTTTATAAATATAGGTTTGGTAAACTGGTACAATTTCTAATGGGACAGCATGTGCTATTGTCTTGCAGAAACATGATGCTGGTCATCTGCTGTTCGACTTGACTTGCGAACACCTCAACATAGTGGAAAAGCAGTACTTCAGCCTGCAGATCAGCGAGGACACATCCAGCTCTCCGGTAAATGAATGTGTGGCTGCAAAAGGGCAAGTGTTTATCGCTATGACCCAGAAATAGAGAAAAGTAATGCCCTGTCTTAAGAAACATGATGGTCTCAGTTGTTGAACTGATTAAATCTGTCATTTCAGAAGTGGCTGGACCCTAACAAGCCCTTTAAGAAACAACTGAAGGGTGAGAGAGAAACTACACACACACACACACACACACACACACACACACACACACACACAGGCCCACCTTGGGGTCCGTTCTTTGTACCTCGCTTAATACATCTGAGATGATTTGAGAGATGCGAGATCTTCTAATCGTGATAACTGGTCTCTGGCTAATTTGGTTCTTCAAAAGTATTTGCGCATTAGAGTAAAATATCTGCATTAAGTTGTCTAAGATTACTGCGTGTTCCCCGAAAAGGGCAGATGTATCGATTCTCGAAACCACGTTTAGCAATGCAGAGATCATCATACACAGCAACGTAATGACATCACATCATTAAAAAAGACACCTGACAAATTTTTGGACCTTTATAAGGAAACAGCCAAGCGAACAAACCTACATACATGTGTATAGATATAAATAGATAAATGAAATGTGCTCTGTTTTTTATTTATTTGTAATTTTTTTAAATGATTCCCAATTATTTATATTTATGATTTCTAGTATTTGTACAGGCTTTACATTTTTACTTCAGTTTTATAATTAGCAATTTATTTAATTTGATCTTTGAAACAATTTGTTATGTGACAGCATTAATTACAGTTTCTTAAAGATCATGTTATCTGCATCTCCTGCGCTCCATCAAGCTCCTCCCATAATACTCCCATAATATCTGTCATCACTCAAATTAATGCACGGCTCAGATTAACTGTATAGCATGCGTGTAAGACTCAATACAATTATAAAGGAATTATTTCATCACTAATAAATCTTTTAATGAGTAAAACTGGCTGTGTCTATATGTATTATAGACTACACAACATTGTTATCTTATTTAGAAATTATTATTATTTTAAATTATTGTCCCTGGATCAGCAGGATACTCTTATAATAAAGTAGCGGTGGCTGTGACATTTAAGTATCAATTCTGCTTAAAAAGATGTGATCTAATGTTTACATGAAATAAGCTGCTCCCGAGCAGGTTTAAGCTTACGGACCTGTTGCTATGACAGCAACTCCGGGATGAGCTTCGAAGAACCAAATGATCCAAGATCAAGCGAAATCGGCAACAATCAAATCCAGCTAACTGAGTTAGCGACGTACTAAGAACGGACCGCTGGAGTTAATATATTTGTTTTACATTTGTGATGGAAAATCAGATTGATTATTTAATTTTGCATGTACTTTTGACATTTAGATTCCCTTTGCCATTTAATGTTTATTTAAAGTTGCAGCCTTTAAGATGACACATTTTTTTATCCATTATTTTTATGTATTTTGACAAAATTATATAGCATTTTAATATTGGTCATCTATAACAAATATTTTGAAAGAAATGCGGTTTTGATAAACACAAAGAACGGATTGTAGAATGCTGCTTGAATTCTATGGTAATCTGCAGGGCTTTCTGCAGAAGTTCTGTGGAATCAGATTTCATGCGGGCACAGAGCACATGTTTGATGAGTGTGTAATATGAGTTATGTCAAAGGAGCACAAAGAATCTTGTTTCCTTTAAAAGCACATCAGGAGACACATGTTTGTTTTCTCATGAGAATTGGAGGTGGCTGATTTAATCAACTTACATGAGTCATCAGACGTGATGTGCATGCAATAAGGCACAGACGGGGATTGCAGCTCACGCTTCAGTGCCCACCTGATATTTTTATTTTAAATTATGGTTTAATAAATTGCTTTAGATTTCTGGGGAATTGCCAAAACCACAGTTTCCTTCCGTTTGTTTCTAGAAATACTATGATACTGAGCATCAGTGTAACTCTGATCAATGAATATCTGTTGCTTGCATTTGTTTTTGAGGTCCTTTTCCTCTGACTGTGTCCTATGCTCTCTCTCTCTCTCTCCTACTGTTATTCCCTCAGGCTCCGCTCCGTTCTTTTTAATGTTTAGAGTGCGGTTCTTCATCTCTGACCCAAACTCCCTCCAGCATGAGCAAACCAGGTACATCTCATAATATATACATACACATACACATACATATACATATACACACACACTATTTATATTAACTCAGTGAGAGGTTTTTGACCCTTATTTTGTTTTGCAGGCATTTTTATTTCTTGCAAATTAAAAAGGACATTTGTGAGGGGAGGTAAATACTTGTTGTTTTGCACCCACGCTACAATTCACAAGTTTTGGGTTGGTAAGCTTTTTCATTTTTTTGAAAGATGTATCTTATGCTCACCAAGGCTGCACTTGTTCAATTATAATGCAGTAAAACAGCAATATTGTGAAATATTTTGACAATTTAAAATAACTACTTTTTAATTGAATTGGTCATTTATTCCTGTGATGTAAAGGTGAATGGCATTTGTACCCTGATAATTAAATACCAAATATTTAATATTGACAAATACTAATAAAAAAAACTGATGCCACAACCCTATATGTTGTATCCTACAATATCATGGTGTGTTTTTATTGCAGATTAAAGTGTCCTTTAAGCTCAGCCGTGGTACTGGCTTCTTACTGTGTTCAGTGTAAGTTGTGGAAATAACACCTTCTCACATTGTGATTGGCAGCCCTGCCATAGAAACATTATTGATATTGCAGAGGATGTGTCTGTGTGCTTGTAGGGGGCATGAGTCTTCTCCAGGAAATAGATGGGGTTAATGGCATTATTGAAACTGAACAAAGCACATACAATCACTGTTTCTCAGATGTAGTGTTTTGATACTCCTGTTTGATTGACAGCTGAGCTTGGAGACTATGTCCCTGAAACTCCTGCGGGATACCTCAGTCAGACCCATTTTCTTCCTGACCAAGACCAAGAGTTCCTTTTGAAAGTAGAGTCGCTGCATCCACAGCACAAGTATGTCAGCATATACATTCATTCATACACACACACACACATTTATTAATTGTACATGTCTGAATGTGTTTCAGAGGGTTGTCTCAGAGTGAAGCTGAGCTGTGCTATTTGAATACAGCGAGAACATTAGACCTGTATGGAGTGGAGCTACATCATGCACAGGTACTATGATTTAAGTTGAAAATCCTGTTTTTCCATTTTCCAAAATGGTAAGAAATAACTTAATATTGTTTTAAAGTGGATTATGTTAATAATTTATTTAATGACATTTTTAAATCCCTGTTTATAGGATGTTAACAACCCCGCCCTCTGGGTGGGCATTACATCACTCTTTGTTTTGCCATTTACATTTTTGCTCCAGTTTTCACAATCCTCTCCAGGTGTTTTCCCTATCAGATTCTTTTCTAATGTTTTCCTTCCCTTCACCTCTAATTATATATGCTTGGATGTATGTTCTGTGTAAAAGCCAGCCTCTTTTAAGCATCTTACCATTGATGTCTTGCCCTCCTTGTTATGCAATGTCAATTGACTTTTGGACAACTGTCTGTTTGTCAGAGCTGTCCCCATTATTGTGTATAACAACTAGATGAGAGCTATAAACACTGTAGAAATGTATAATAACTGTTATTAGTATAATTAAGAGTGCTGGCACCAGGTGTCTTATTTTGAACCTTCTGGTGAACCTTCTAATTTTCTGAGATACTGAATTTGGGGTTTTCATTAGGATTATAATCATCAAAATTTCATTCAAAAGAAACGGTTCTGAAATATATCAGTCTGTGTGGAATGAATGTAGACAAGATATGCAGTTTCACTTTTGAAACAAAAGCTAAATAATCAACCATTTGATGACCAGCACTCTGCCTCAAAGATGTTGAATACACACACACACACATTTATATTAACTGAGTGAGAGGTTTTGACCCTTATTTTGTGTTCTTTGTGTTGTTTATTTCTTGCAAATTAAAAGGTACAGGGTGAGCTGGGTCAAATACTTGTTGTTTTGCACCCTCCATGCCAAGTTTTGGGTTGGTAAGCTAAAAATCTATGGAAATGTATCTTATACATTCTACATCAGGAAACCCTCTCACTCGGCTTCAAAACTTAGGTATGCAGGCAGTCACGACGGAGCCTTTCTAAGAAATGACTCTGTTCTTTATTGTTAATTAGAGTTCATTGCTGCCTCCACCAAATGAGTGTTTGAGTTTAATTGCATATATCTTTGCTAAAGCTCAATTCCACTGTACCGAAAGCTGATTGGTGAGAAAATATTGAATAAAGGTATTAGAAACATCTATTTAGACAAAGTAAACATTATCATTTACAATATGAAAGAAGGATACCTATTACTGGTAATATTGTTGCTCAAATATAAAATATAACCTATGTAATGGATTAGAGCTATTGAATGTATTTTAACATAAGATTAAATGTAATTGTACTGTCATTCAAAAGTTTGGGGTCAAGCTAGTGTGCAAGTGCAAGTCTTTTTTTTAAATACTTAAAAATTATAATTTTATGTAACAGGGATTCTTGAAATGGAACAAAATAAGTTTATAATGTTAAGATTTGTTTTAATTATGTTCTTTTGAACTTTCTATTCATCAAAGAATCCTGAAAAAGGATAAAATTTTATCAAAAAAATAAGTAGCATAACTGTTTATATAATTAAATACCAAATCTGATTTAATATTGACAAATACTAATAAAAACCTGATCCATCACATGAATTAATTTCATTTAAAAATTAAATTTCATTTAAAAAATAAGACAGTTACTTTTAAATGTGAATAATATTTCTCAATATAACTTTTTGCTTTTTTTTAATCACATAAATGCAGCTTTGGTGAGCATTGTATTGGCAGCCCTGCCATTAAAACATTATTGATTGGTAGGATGTGTCTATGTACATTTTTTGTTTGTATATATAATCAGATGGGGTTACATGGCATGTTTTATTAAACCATTTCTTAGTCTTATAAGGTTAATATAAGGAAAAGTGTTTATTATAGTGTGAATATATCTTTCATTTTAGGCGGAGCCCTCGTTTACGTCATGACTTCCGTAAGCCACGCCCATCATCCGTGGACAACCTGACCAATGAAATGAGCTATGTGACTGAGAGTGAAGATGTGTTCTATACTTACAGGCAACTTTACTCTACATAAGCATATGCACACAGTCTTACAGCTATACACATGTATTCAATAGTACATTCAAAGTAACTTATTAAAACTGATTGCACTGAAGGAAACCTCAGGAGGAGGGGCTACATCATGCACAGGTACTATGATTTAAGTGATGATATCATCATCTTCCAAAAGAGGTAAGAAATAACATCTGTTTTAAAGTGGATTATGTTAATAATGTACATGATAGCCGATGATGCAAGATCAAGGGAAATGTGTTTCACAACAGTTTCTTAACTTCAAAGCTTTGCATATCTTTCCATTTAATTTGCATCAGTTTTTTTGGTGGTTGGAATAACGCTTTCTTGAATGCTTTTTCAGTGCAGAGTGTGGATGGTTGTGATTGATGGATGGGGCAGTTCAAAATTATATTAGATTATGCAGAAATGTAGCAAAGTGTTGTTATTTTTTTCTGGAGTTGTAGGGAAGTTCATCCTAGAACATATTTAAATCTATTATCAAATGTAATGTGGTCTGGAAAACTGATTGAGTTTCAGAAAATCAATCAAAACATTGCTAAACAGCAAACGCTGTATGCAACAAAAGGCACAGGACCTAAACTAAAGGTCCAAGTCCAGCAGGGTGGTCAGCTGTCAGAAATAATATCCAGTGTTTGCCATTCTGACAAATCCAAGCAGAACACTGATTAATCACAGTCATGCTGACAAAAGTCACTGAAAATTACCATTTAAAGCCAGCTCACCAGACTAGGGCATGAAAACTTTAAAACTACAGTGGAGTCCAAAAGTCTGAGACTACAAGCTTTTAGGACTTCGGAAACTTAAGTTATTAAACTTTACAATGATGTGATAATTCTAGGTCACATTTTCACAACTGAAGCACAAGTTGCTATGGATCATTCTCAAATCATGCTAGAGAACACAAACTTGTGGAGTTCATGCACCTCTGCTGCTGTCATTGAACAGCACAATGACAATGACATTTTTATTAAATGAAGTTATTTCTATCAGTGTGCAAAACAGCTGAGAATAAAACTCTATCTTTGCTAAAGAATTCAACTGTAGTCTGTGGTCACGTTTGAACCCTGTTGTGAGGTCCACCTCAGGAACATCTATGTTAGTATTTTATAGCTAGACTTCAGAGTTTCTGATCCTCTTCCTGTCCTACCTGCTTCAAAGGGTCTATTTTTGTGGTTATATGTACGCAGAGTGTGACAGCTGATGGGGATCTGCTACATAAGATTAAATGTAATTGTACTGCCAGACCAAAAAGTTTGGCTTCAATGTTAAAGTGAGTCAGTTCATAATATGTATTTATCATCATTATTTAGATTGCATTCAGATAGAGTTTTGTGTGGGAGACCATGTATCAGAATATTGTTGGCTAATATTCAGGGAGGCGTGGATCAGAAGATGCCCCTGTCCATCTCTCATGTTAACCCTGCATCTGAAAAGGATAAAAACCTTTTATCAAAATAATATGAATAACTGTTTTGTAAATAATTTGGACTATATTGCAGGCCAGTCGCTGTTTTCCATCCGCATGGATTAATTTCAGGTGCTGTTGATAAATGGGCGGGACATTTCAGAACACACACATCAGCAGGTAGTCATGTTCATCAAATAATAGTTCTCAATATAACTTGCATTGCTTTTTAAATCACATAAATGCAGACCGCTTTGTTGAGGATAAATGTGACTTTGAAACATTAGTTGGTTTAATTTGATCATTGATGTGTCTTGTGCATTTAGCTTGTACATCCAGAAATAGGGCTGCAACAAATGTTTTATTAAACAATTTCTTAGTCTTATCATCGTTAATATGGTTAATCAATAGACTGATTATTCAGCTTTTGCAAATATTTAAAATATTGAGTTATACATATTCTAACGAATAAATAAATGTAATCACTTCAGCTTTTGAAAATCATATGTGACCCTGGACCACTAACCAGTCATAAGGGTCAATTTTTTTTTTAATTGAGAAATCTGAAAGCTGAATAAATAAGCTTTCCGTTGATGTATGGTTTGTTTGGATGATAAAACATCACAATAATCCACACCACTCCAGTCCATCAGTTAACATTGACTGAAATACAATTATTTGAAAATCTGGAATCTGAGGGTGCTAAAAAAACATGGAACTTCAATGGAACATGATCTTTACTAAATATCCTAATGATTTTTTGGCATAAAATAAATATTGATCATTTTAACCCATACAATGTATTTTTGGCAAGATAAATATGCCTGTGTTTATGACTGGTTTTGTGCTTCAAGGAACACATATGCATATCTTTCAAGGATCATTGCATCAAAATTGAGTGGTTGGAATAACGTTCCCTAATTTTGACTCTAGTTAACATGATCTAATAAGAACAATACTTCTGATTGATGGATCTTAGTTTGTTAATTTCAAAATTATATTAGATTATGCAGAAATGTAGCAAAGTGTTGTTATTTTTTTCTGGAGTTGTAGGGAAGTTCATAGAGAAGTTGAAAAATATCAACAAAACATTTTATTAAATAAATTAACAAAGATTGTGATTTAAATGTATTGTTTATTCATGTTAGGTCATTATAAACACTTAATTCAAAATAAATATCCCAGACATTTCTTGACATGATATATTTGGACACCATCCTATGAACAGACAGAGAAACCTATTATCAAATGTAATGTAGCCTTATTAAAAACTGATTGAGTTTCAGAAACATCAATCAAACATTGCTAAACAGCAAATGTATGAAACAAAATATCTCCTAAACTAAAGGTTATTATAATCAAAGCAGTCCTGAGCAAGATCTATCATTGATCTCGCAAACCAAATAATATCCAGTGTTTACCATTCTGACAAATCCAAGCAGAACACTGATACTACAGTCATGCTGACGAGTCACTGAAAATCTATCTCCTGGCTCACCAGACTAGGGCATGAAAAAACTTTAAAACTACAAGGTTTTAGGCCTTTGGAAATATAAGTTATTAAACTTTACGATTATGTGATAATTCTAGGTCATATTTTCACAACTGAAGCACAAGTTGCTATGGATCATTCTCAAATCATGCTGGAGAACACAAACTTGTGGAGTGCATGCACCTCTGCTGCTGTCATTGAACAGCACAATGACAATGACATTTTTATTCAATTAAGTTATTTCTATCAGTGTGCAAAACAGCTGAGAATAAAACTCTTCTCACAAAAGAATAACAATAGTCTGTGGTCACGTTTGAAGCACTAGTTGTGTTTTATTTATTTGTTGTTAGAAATGTCTACATATATGTTAATATGTTAGTATTTTATAGCTAGACTTCAGTTCTGTTCCTGTCCTACCTGCTGATAATTGATCATTTTGCATGTGTGTTTTGCAGAAATTGTGACAGCTGATGGGGATCTGCTACTTGTTAGGATCAGCCCAGACCAAGATGGAAAGTTTGGCTTCAATGTTAAAGTGAGTCAGTTCATAATATGTATTTATCATCATTATTTAAATTGAATTCAGATAGAGTTTTGTGTGGGAGACCATGTATCAGAATATTGTTGGCCTAATATTCAGGCGTGGATCAGAAGATGCCCCTGTCCATCTCATGTTAACCCTGCATCTCCGGTAAGCCATAAAAAACCTTTTTGCTTTTGAATATGAATGGGTTCTTGGTTTTTGTGTTTGTACAAATTTTGACTATATTGCAGGCCAGTCGCTGTGTGCCTCCGCTTATGGAGGGCGATCAGGTGCTGTTGATGAAATTCAGCAGGTAGTCATGTTCATAAAAGCAATTTGTTTGGATGATAAAACATCACAATAATCCACACCACTCCAGTCCATCAGTTAACATTGACTGAAATACAATTATTTGAAAATCTGGAATCTGAGGACTTCAATGGAACATGATCTTTACTAAATATCTAAATGATTTTGGCATAAAATAAATATTGATCATTTTAACCCATACAGTGTATTTTTGGCTATTGTTATAAATATGCCTGCGTTACTTATGACTGGTTTTGTGCTCCAGGAACACATATGTAATTAATTACAATTATTACACAATAAATTGCTAACACTTTAAAATAAAGTTTAATTAGTTGACTACATTAGTTAACATGATCTAATAACGAACAATACTTCTACAGCATTTATTAATCTTAGTTTGTTAATTTCAGCATTTACTAATGCGTTATTAAAATTCACAAGTTGTGTTTGTTTACATTAGTTAATGCACTGTGAATTAATATGAAATATCAACAAACGACTGTATTATTAAATAACATTAACAAAGATTAATAGTGTAATAAATGTATTGTTTATTCATGTTAGGTAATACATTATAACAACTTACTGTAAAAGTGTTACCAATTAATTTATATAAATAGATATATTTGGCACACAAAATGAAATGACAGACAGAGAAACTCTTAATCACCATTTAATTAGCCGTATGAAAAAATTACTGAATGAAACATTCTGCCTAACATCTAATTTTGTAAGTCATATGGATAAGAAACAAAATATCTCTCTTAAAATGCCTCATAGTGTTATTATAATCAAAACAGTCCTGAGCAAGATCTATCATTGATCTCTGCAAACCAAACTACCACTTTAATTAATTTACTTCCCCAACTAATACAAATATTTTATCACTAGCTGCTTTATAACAGAAAATCAAGTTGTAATTCTAACTGAAGTAGACACTAACTAAACTGCTTGATTTAAGGCTATCTATTGAATAAAGTACTATAGAAATAAACGTGATGTGACTGCTTTACTGAAGTACCGAACTGAAGAGCTCATGCAAACATCACTTTTTCACCGCTGTCAATTTTTGTTGTTTAAACTGTTTTTTATTGCGTTATTGAGAAGAAAACGTGGTGTCTCTTCTTCTCTTGAACTGCATCAGAATTACAGTCTTGCGCTACAGCGCCACACTGTTCAAACCGCAGTATTGCAGACTCTTACATTAGGTCATATTAGATCAAACAACTACTCAACAACAGAAATATTTGTCAACAATTTTTGTTGTCGATTGTCGACTAATCGTTTCAGCCCTATCCAGAAACCACAAACAGCGTTTGTTTGCAGGTGTCTCTTTGCGAGTCGAACCCACACTACAGTTAGGTGAGGGTCTCACACATCCGAGTGAAATATACTCACTGTCCGCTCAGCCATCTAGAGAGACGCTAGAGGAGTCCATGACCCGTCTGGAGAGGGGATTGGTCACCGGCACATTGCTTCTGCACTTTGAGGTTGGGGCATGTGAATATTTTACAGCATGTCTCAGTTGGCATGTGTGTGCATTGCTGATAATTGTCATCCGTGCATGTGCATGTGTGTTTTGCTACTCACAGAAATTGTACAAGAAGAAAGAAGGCATGTCAGTGTGTTGCGCAAAACAGTCCGAGAATATGGACAAGAATCGGTACAAAGATGTATTACCATGTAAGTTTTATTGCTTTCCTTATAATTTTTCACATGTTAAATAAAAAAATGTGGCCTGTAATGCCTATATTCACAATATAGCACACTTATGGTGTTATTGCTTGAAAATGGTTACTATTAGGGCTGGGATGATGATATATTTTATTATATTCAATCTTGATATTGACAAATCAATATTATTTCTTAAATTACAAGATTGATTTTGTGCTGAAAATTGACGGTCAGTCAGTTTTATCATGAAATGCAAAAAAATAAATGTTTTGACAGTTTGCTGTAGGGATCATAAAAGTATGTTTTTATAACAGTCACCATTTAAAAGTTTATATTTTAAAGTGATACATTAAAATGTAGGCCTATCTAAATGAAACCGAATTAAGATTGGAATAAGTAATTGGATTGGTCAAAACTAGTGCTGTCAAATGATTAATCACGATTTATAGCATCCAAAATAAAATATTTTTTACATAATATATGTGTGTGTACTGTGTATATTTATTATGTATATATAAATACACAAACATACATGTATATGTTTTGAAAATATTTACATGTGTATATATATATATATGTGTGTGCAAATATAAAAATGTTCTTAAATATATATATGTGTATGTTTATATATTTATATATACATAATAAAAATACACAGTACACACATATATTATGTAAAATATATGGATGCTATTAATCGCAGTTAATCATTTGACAGCACTAGTCAAAACCCAGCCCTAGTTATATTAAAGACACACATTAAAACGTCAAACTATTTAATTAAGTAACATCCTTCTGCTAGAAAATCTAGTACCTGACTTGTACACTGAGGTTAGTAGACAGTCTCTCATTCCTAGGGAATGCTTGATAAAGTGTGAATGTAATGCAAATCACTTCAGATAAAGCATAAATATAAGCTAGGTGAACATATGCTTTGTCATTGCTGTGATGATATTGTGTGTATTGCTCTTACACTATTTGTGCTATTGACCAATCAGCATCCAGAACTGTGTTTTGTTGGGTTGAGAGCTCAAAGAACAATTACAACTTCAAAAAGCTCATTAGAAAGTTACAATAGAATATTAGAAAATTCAAAACGAATTTTCAGGGTGGTTGCGGGATGTTCATGATGAGATTGAACTAAGCTACCATACTGGAGTAGATTACAGGTTAAAGTCAAACATATCATTTTATTCATTTGTGTATAAGCTTTCGATCGGGGGGAATGAGGCGCAATGCTCTTTAAAACTAGTCGTCGGAGGTGTTTTCACATAATCTGTAAATCCCTCTTCCTCATTCTCTGCTCGTTCGTACTTCTCTTCTAGATGACACCACCAGAGTGGTGCTGCAGGAAGAGGGGGAGGATTACATCAACGCTAGTCACGTGAAGGTATGGATCACTACCTGTCTGCCTCATTTCTATTCAGGATTTGATTTTTCTAGTTTTGAATGGTTTTCATTTGTGGCTCTCAATGACACTGATGACTCAGCAATGTGTGTTTGTCTGTCAGACTGAGCCAGCAGGTTGTGTTTTGCGGTACATAGCAGCTCAGGGTCCACTGCCGCACACCTGTACAAACTTCTGGAGGAGCGTGTGGGAGCAGAACGTCAGTGTCATCGTCATGCTCACCACACTGACCGAGAGAGGACGGGTGCTTAAACACACACACATGAAATGAAAACAGTTAGAAACTACGCAAAGAGTTACACAGTGTGCTGCAATATTAATAAACATGAACATTTTACACACATACTCAAGACAGGAAGCTACTTCTACACCAGAAAAACTCTTATTAACAAGCACACACACACACACACACACACACACACACACACACCACACCTAATCAGACGATACCCATCACACACCTCCAGTCCTCCAAGGACAGCTTATTGCGAGTACCGTATTCTTCGGCTCGGCTTGACTGTTGCTTGGTAACCAAGCGCGCTGCATTATTTTCCAAAGGGATGATTTAATAAACTCTGTGTGTGTGTGTGTGAGAGAGAGAGAGAGAGAGAGAGAGGGATCACAATTGTGTGTGTGTGTGTATTTTTTTTGTATGCTCAGTAATCTCTTTTAAATTTCCACAGACCAAGTGCCATCAATACTGGCCGCATCCCCCTGAAGTGAGGGATTATGGGTATCTTCAGGTGTGCTGTCACTCAGAGGAGTGTAACCTGGCATACGTTACTCGAGAACTAACACTCACAAATACTCAGGTAACACTGGACATACTTTTAAACGGACAACACATTTGTGAGGTGCAGTAGAAACAAACAAGAGCTTATATAAAGTAGCATATAATACTCATAGAATATACACCGTTATGTAAACAGTAGCAATTAAAATGTGAGTTTGTGGCTTAGTGTACTCATGGGTTGACAAAATGCACTTTTAAACTTCACAGTCTTTCTTCTCTGGGAAATGGAGTAAAGATTTTGCTGACTCATCCTGCACTAGACGGATTTTTGTCCAAACACATGCTCTGTAGAATGAGAAAGTTCCTCATATCTTGAGAAATACAGTATGAGTAGTTTGCTGGACACAAACCATGGCATAATTCCAAGTATTACTAGCATGTAACTTCTTATACCATATATGGCATAAATATTTTGAGTAGTATGCTTTAAAGTTAGCAAAGAATTATGGCTGCATTTAATTCAGAATAGCACACTAGCATATTGTTATATTTATATTATATATTTATAAGGGAGAATGTGCAGTGTGCCAGTATGCTAGTCACAAACTATGGATGAATTCGGGACAACACACTAGAATACACCTTATACTTCTTTGGGCTAGAATACACTACATGATTTTTGGAAAATTTACAGTCTGGAGAAGTCGTCGCTAGTTGCTGAAAATCAGAGCCAGTCTGCAGATTTGAGTTGACAGATTTCATAGAAAATCGTGTAGGGTGTGATTGTCACAGATTGTCTATAATTGACCCTTTGCAAAGCGCTTGATTGACAGGCGATCTGACCAGTCATAATGCCGAATCCGCCATCTTGCCCGACAAACAAATCAGACAGGAGAGTTTATATTTTTTACTCCGTGATGTGTTTTTTACTGTGTAAGAACATGATGTGTAGTGTGAGAGAGGCATGGCTTGTTTGTCAGAGATAGCAACAGTAACTAAGGAGGACAGGTTTTTGGGAAGGGTCAATTCCATTCATTTCGAGAATAGGCTATCGAACATGTTTGATATTTTGAGCTGATTTTAGTGTCATTCATCTCTTAGCAACAAGGCGCATGTTTCTGCACGAGTTTGTTGTGATAGGAACAACTTGAAATCCTGGTAGTGTGTGTTGGTGCTGATGGCCTCGTGGCTAGCGCTTTGGGTGTCCCGACTCACGGACCTTTTCTGATCTCACCAACTTCACTTCCTATTGACCTGTACAGGACATATCTAAGTAAAAAGACCTAAAATGAGTCTTTAAGAAAAAATCCTGGTAGTGTGTGATCCTCAGTGGTTTTGTCCAGTTTTTCCTCTGTGCCTATTCGTAAAGTTTATGAAACTCTGTTCAGATTTAAAGTCTTCATGAAATCAAAATTGACTATTTATTTTGTTAGCACACATTGCTAGTCTTGAGGTGAACAAGTAATCTGTGCAAGTTAATCCACTGAAAAAAATAGTTTGTCATGGTAATGTTTGATCAAAATCTGATCATTTACTTCCGCTCTGGAGTGGCATTCCTTCTCTAATGACTTATGTTTGATGGCTTGGGCAGAATATCCATTACCACGCCCATCCAACCGTTAGGTTGCTATGAGTCAGTTTCTTCATTCTACTAGGAGCGCTAAAATAAAACCCTGCCTCTATTCAATATTCCGTTTCAGTTGGAAATACATCACTGCACTGCAATAAAGTCGGCAGCAACTTCCGGTTCACGCTGACTTTAAAAGTTGTGTATTGTATTCCAGCCTTTAGACTGTATATTGCAGAACTAGGAGGAAACAAAATGAGCAAAGGTCATTCCACACTGAGTCCAAAATTTTTGCACGTTAAAAATAAATACGACCTCACGTTGTGTCACTCCAAAACTTTTGTCAGTCAAAAAAACATCGGATCAGGTTCGATTTTCTGCGTTTTCGCATCCGTAGCATGCATTTTGATCGGAAAGGATGGGGAATATGAAAAAAGGCATGTGAAAATTTTGGTCTCAGTGTGCAATGACCTTAAGAATAAATAGAGTATATACTAATTAACTGTATAGGTATATGTAGCTATATGAGGAAATAGTAAGAGCATATACTAACTTTGCTTCTCTATACATGGGAGAAATAGTAAGAGGAGACAAGTCAGAGTAAATAATAATAGTATGTACTATTATATAGCTATATAAGTAAATAGATTAACTATTCTTATATTAGATATGGCAGAAATTGGAGTATACAAGTAAAAAGTAAATAAGAAATAGTATGAATATAGCATATGTATACAAGTAAATAGTAAGAACATTTGATTCATAGAACATTTGAATTTGCTATATTATACTATTCTTACTATTTTTGCTATTTCTTTATCTTTATAGAAGAAAACAGTAAAAGCTCAATTTAAATTTAGCTTTTTAAATCTAAATTTAGCCATAGTGGTAAAAGCCCTTCCAAAACCTTCCTGTTTCAACAGGAGATACATCACAAGAGAGAAAAACGTGTTTTCATAGGGGCTTTTTAATCTCAAAAAAAGGTTTTATGAAATTATACACAGCTGTATGCGTGGTCAAGATGCTCAAGAGCCAATTATTTCCCTAAATGTATGATTCTAGTCTTATTTTTGGCAAAATTCAGTTTATTATGTAAATGTTTGTAATTATTCATGCTCTGTCCGTCCCATTATGCTAGAGTTTAATGTTTCATTTAAAACAGAATTTTGGATTTAGGCATGTTAATGTGAAAGCTTCTTTGTGCGAGATCATCAACGAGTGGGAGCATTTGTGTGCAATGGTAAACATGGCAAACAGGTCATGTATCACTGTGGTCGAGAGCACGGGACCGTGCGCATACATATACATCCACATACAGTACACGTTCACACACTCACAAACAATCTATCATTGCTGGAGAAAGGAGACCCATCTGTTGTCTCTGTTGGTGGGAGTTAATCTCAGCACGGACAGCAGACGGAGGTTACATCACACGTTTGTCGTCTATATAGGGTGTGTGTGTGCATCTCAGATGAAAAAATAAAGAAAAGGAGAGAGGAAAAGGATGATTGGGGTGTACAGGAAAAATGCCAGTGTGTGAGTGTTCGTACCACACAGCTTGCAAACCAATTATTCCTTTCTGCCCGATTTGTCACAATAAATGAATAATTTTTTCCACCTTGGCCTTCAGACTGTGACTCACCTTAAGATCACTTCTTCTTCTCGCACCCACTTATAAGATCATGATAGAACTGAGGGGGAATTTGAAATGTCATTGTATTCAGATAAAATGGAGTTGAAAATGTTTTAAAGATTGATAGGAACCTGGGGCCTTATTTATAAAACCCAAGTAGCATCTGATTTAATCCTAAATTCTATGAATTTCATGTTACATCAAAAGATTTATAAATCTACAAAGGCAGCAACTGATGTGAAAATGATTTAATACGTATTCCAAACAAAAAGCATGCATACAAACTTTTTGTGCTCATATGCCAGTAATTGAAGTTACACTGATTATATAAAAATTAAGATAAATAGGCAATAAAGCATGCTTTTGTTCTAAGAATATTTGATATAAATATCCTTCTGCATAAGGCAAAACACAGGCATGTTTAGACTTGTTTGTTTTTATACATACTCATTCAAGCATTCTCTCGCACTCGGCCTCACCCTCTTTCTCTCTCTCTCTCATTTTTTTTCAGTTGGGACAGCAGCGCTCGATCACTCATTTGCAGTATGCCGCCTGGCCAGATCATGGGGTACCAGAAGATTCCTCAGACTTCCTGGACTTTCTCCAGTCAACGAGAAGTATGAGAGAGGAGTCTGTACCTCTCATGGTCCACTGCAGGTGAGAGGACTTCCAGCACACAGACACAGATCTTATCAGGTGCTCATTTTACCGAGAGAATGTTTTTCTGCAGTGCTGGCATCGGGCGGACGGGTGTGTTGATCACCATGGAGACAGCCATGACACTGATGGAGAAGGAAAGGCCAGTGTATCCCCTAGAGATCATTACCTTGATGAGAGAACAGAGGGCCATGCTGGTTCAGACATCGGTACAAACACACACACACACACAATACGCACAAGTTAAAGACATGTCATTTGGCACTACCAAACAGAGTTTCAGAAGTTAAAACATTCTCTCCATAGATAAACCGATTGTTTTGCCTCAAACTCATACAGATTGGTTGAGCCGATGTCATTCTGTTCAGCCCAGCTGGGCTGGTAAAAAAAAAAACACTTTGCACTTTTATTTTGATGTGATGCAGAAAATACATACTTTACCTTCAATTTTGTATTCAGTTAGAACTTATCTTCAGATCAAATACAACAGCAGTGACCCTTTACACTTAGCTCAAAGGATTCACATACTCATTAAAAGGTTGGAAAGATGGACATTTAACAAAACGTGTCTGTCTATACAGTAGAAACTCGAAAAAATTACGCATAAAGCCATTTAGAACTATGTCATAGGAGATCAGTCATGGTGGTTTGGATGTAGCATCACACTAAACATTAAACATCACATTAAAATAGCTTTTAAAGATTCGTCCACGGAATCAAATGTTTTAATATCTTAGATTGATTTTATTGGATATGCTGACATCACTTGTGCTCTGTGCATGTTTGTTTTTCAGTGCCAGTTCACCTTTGTGTGCGAGGCCATTCTGAGGGTGTACAGAGAGAGAATTAAAAAGAGCTCAACACCTAACAGTTGATCAGAAGGAAGGGACAGGAGGGGAGTGTTTGAAACACACAAGTGAATGAAGAAGCTGTGATCCGACTGTCAATAAAGACGGATGAAAGAGGGGCAAGGGGTAGAGGGTGTGTCTGGATAAAGATGGATGGAAAATCTCCTCTCTTACAGTGGCTCTCCTGACAGCTGTGCGGATCAAGGAAGAACATAAAGCACTTTGACACATATAAGCTTATAGGGCCCTACAGCACATTCTCTCCCAAACACACCCCAAGTGCTATATTCTGGGAATCTCACAAAATCTGTCAAGAAATGTTTAGGCCATATTTAACCCTAAAATTAAGAGGAAAACTATGTAACTCATATTGTGCATAAAATAAAAAACGTAAAAGTAGATCTAAATATCTACTTTTAGAATATTTAAACGTTTCTTTCTTTTGTGATACATTATTTTAATAGCAATTAAGCACATTTTACTCCCCAATTCTCATTGCTATATGAATCCCTTTGACAATGTCCTTTTATGATTGACGGAAATGTTATTTACTAAAAATCAATCCATTTTAAGTAAAGGCGTTAAAACAAATGCTATGATGAATAAATAGCCTACTTAAAAAACATTGTTAATATATTTTTGTTTTTCATGTTACAATAATACAAACTAGACTTTGTAGTTTGTAATGAGAAATAGGGATGACAAGATGAGCTTGAAATGTCCTGAAAATTTTGCCAAAAAAATCATAATGGTTAACTTATTAAAAGAAACAAACAAATCATAAACTACATAATTTAAATATATATATTTTGGATTTTGAGGAAAAAGTGTGAACTGTACGCTTCTTGGTGAGACTGACAAACCAAACCACTACTAGAATAATTCAATTCACCTCTGTTAATAAATAAATAAAATGTGTAATTCTTGTCACGTTGTGCCTCTTCTCTTATTCATGAGCTTGAATGAGCGTGAGTGAAATGCTGACGATTGGCCTCATATTGTTTCCTGATAGCAGACTTGACGCAGTTGCACCGCACAGTATGAAGGCTGCTTGATTTGTAGTCGTTGCTGGGGAGTTCAGAGATGGTGGCTCTCGTGAAGGTAATCTCACACTGACCACTGTTTGTCTTACCAGCAGGTAGCGCTAACTGACTCGAAGAGGGGAAAAAGTTTGAGTGTTGCTCTGAGATTTAACGCTTGCGCAGAACAGGTTGCCTGGCCAGTTCCTCTGGTTGACTTACCTGAGAGGTACATCAGTTTCGGTCAATAACAGAAAGGAACTGACGTGCAGTCATTCCGCCGAACCTGGACTCGGCGGACGCGAGAAGTTCGATTAAAGCGCAATTACTTTTTTATTCAACCGAGCGAAAGGACCGGAGTATCCTCTTGGTTTTGGCAGGTGCGCTCGTGTTTTCTAGCCCGCACGGCACGAGGAACAGAGCTCGTGACAGGTCGCCGTTTTCTGACTTTTGCCCGCACCATTGAACGGCTCAGGTCGGTAGACGCCGCATTTCTTCGTCGCGGAAAGCCTGGGAAACAGCTGGATGCCTTCCTCTTGAGCGGTCCGGTATCGGTGCCGTTTTCCCTGGTTGATTAAAGCGCTGTCTCGTGGGAAAATATGATGAGCTTTCTACGCAGGACGTTTAGCCGGCGGTCAAAACGACGCTTTCGGACGTCAGACGAGCTGGACGGGACCGGCAGAGGCGGAAACGCGGTGCTGCAGGCGCACCAGCAGCAGGTGATTCACGCGCCGATCGTAGTCACCGGGGGAGCCGTAGTCCACATCCCCGCGGCGGGCAACAGCAAAGACGCCATCACATGCAGAGTCCTGTTGCTGGACGGATCGGATGTCAGTGTGGAGTTACCGGTGAGTGGAGCGTTTCGTCAGAGAAAAGTCACCTTGGTTGCTTTGAATGTAGTGCTTCACGGCAAAGTTCGTTTTTAACAGCCTGTCACTGAGCGGCCGGCCGGATTTCCCTGGTGTTGGGTCCTGTCCCGGTAAACAGATGGTGCTCGTGCTCCCGTGCTCATGTTTACTTCCCACCTATAGCGACCGCTCAACCTGTCACACACAAACCTGCAGATTCCCTCGAGCTCTGGGAGCTTTCGAAGGAAATGAAACAACCTGGGAGGAAAAACACACGAGGAGTTCCCCAGCTCATTCTCTTTCTCTCCTTCTCTCTGTTCAAGTGTTTTCCAGAAATTATTTCCTATTCTAGGTCGACGAACCAGTTAGGCGCTTAACCTTTGGTCCCTCGGCAAGTCGCGCCATGAAATGTCGATAACTTTGACTAAACAGTTCGTCTGTTTGTAACTCCGGCTCTTGTCAGTTCACTTCGGAATGTCTCTTTTTAACATTATACCTACTTTTTTGCGAATTTGAGTTATATCCAAGTAATATAAATTAACTTTCGTTTTTGACCGATTGTATGTTTCTTCTCAGCCAATGAAAACCTTTCCAAAGAACCCAAAACATTCAGCTCTACCGGTCACCAAGCCGCAGACAGAAAGCCTGTCTTAAGAATTCAGATCTTTCCTAGAATTTGTTTCCAAGTACAAAGAAACAAAATCAAAATATGTTTATAGTTGCTTACAATATAGTGATTAATAAACTGGACTATGTAATTTCCTTCACTTGATAAACTGTTAATAAATAATTAACAAATAACTGAACATTATCACATAGTACACACTGCAGCTAAATTTGGTTGTCACTCCTGAAACTTGCAGTGTGTATGTGGTCATAGTCTTATTAAGAACTGAATTATCTGGACATTTAACATATGCGTGTGTTCATGTAAATGCATGTAGAACAAGGGCACTTATTCTACATGCATTTACATTAACAAATGCATAAATGTCCAGATAATTCAGTTCTTATGTGTAGTGTATAGATCAGGTTATGTTGGAGTTTGTATGGTTGTTATTAGTTTAACTAAAACCGATATCAATGTTCCTCATAATTGTAGTTGAGTGTTAAAGTGACTATACATTAAAAGTTATTTAAACCGATGGGATTGCATGATCGAACAGTGTATGACAGAGTTTTAGACCAAAAACATGCGTCTAAAATCACATGCACAATAGATACTTCTCTTGAATGTATGCTCTTTGTGACTTAAAAATGTGTGTTCTATATAGTATGAATGTAATCTAAACGATACCACCAGACTAACGTAAAAGTTCTCGCCTCTGCGTTTGTTTACTTGCGTAAAATACATTTCTGGCTTTACCGTCCCCAATCAAAGTGTTCTGTAATCACTCGGCTTTAGCTCACTCCATGTTTTTTATTTCCTTGTTGGTAGGGATGTAACGATTCACTCAACTCACGATTCGATTCGCTAATTATTTTTAACAAAATGAGATTTAAGACCGATTATAAATTAAATGTGTCCTTTTATTATTGCTTGGATAAAATGCTGCACATTTCTTTGTGGAATTGAAATATAACACTATAATAATATACTAATATAGCACTTGCATATTATTGCTCTTTTGTTGGTTTTGATTGCTTCTATTGTTCTCATCGCTTTGGATAAAAGGGTCTGCTAAATAACCAAATGTAAATATAAATAACAAAACTAAATTTAAATTTTAAAACCAGCCCCAAATAAAATAAATAACACAAATAAAATAAATCTCTTCATATAAACAGAAGGCTTTGTCTGTGCTCTTTCCATTTAAATTTAAAGACAACTACTGCATTTAAAATCATGATCCAAACAAAGATGCTGCATACATGCAACATAATCAGTTTTAATCTAAATTAAATTGTATCATTTAGAAATTTGAAGCAAAAACAGAATAGGTTGACTTCTGTTTTGTGAAGCTATACATAAAAAATATCTGCTTGAAATGAAACAAGCAGAATGAGATGCAGATTCACTCTCTGCCAGCAGGTGGCGCTTAGAGCATTTCCTTGGTTTCCGCTGTAAACAAACCAGCGCTGCACTTATGAACTTTAATATGCATTATACAGAGGCAAGATGAAAAGAAAAAAAATACCATAGAAACTTTTCTAAAGACCGTAAGTTCCCCTCAGGCTTACATTCATATAAACTCCTACCCTAGTTGAATCGCGATTTGTTTAGCATCTCAACCGATTTGAATCTTCAAACGTTTGAATCGATTTTCAATCGGCTCATTGTTAATAGTTACATCCCTACTTGTTGGTGAGAGAAACCCACTTCGAGCGATCATGAAGCGAAAGAAAACACAGACGCTCCTACTGTCAAAAACCTGCTCTTCAAGCAAAATCTGCTTCCACACCACTCTGCTCTAGAATGCCTGAACATAGACTCATGAAAATGATACAAAAGTGTGTCAAAGAATACCAGCACTCTTGGAACGCCTCTGGGCCAATCAAATTAGAGGACTAGAACGATTACACAATTATATTTAATGGTGACTATTTTTCCTTCAATATAAGCCCTATAAACACCTGAAGCTTGTGGCGCACGTCACAATATTATTGTTTTATATTTCAAAGACAGTTTTGCTGATCGTCGATTTTTAAACATGGTTGTCATAGTAAGGCAATGTTATGCCATACAAGTCTGAACATGTCAAAGAATTGATAAAAAGACAGTTTGTGTCGTGTGTCAGTACCTCAGCTTAAGAAATCCTACATTCTTTTGATTTGACTATTACCAATGTCATCCGAGTTCCAAGCATCTAACCCGAAAATCAGCTTAGTTTCAAAGGTTGATCAGTTCAGTTTCTTATTTTTAAGGCAGGACTGTTTTGTGTCTGTTTGCAGATATTGGCAGAGAATAGCTCTGAAATATATGTCCGTTTATGTATGTTAAGGGTTGTAGGTCAACCTGAGCAGCAGCAAGTATCAAAGAGAATAATAGCCACCCCCCTCAGGGTGTGTCCCAAATCCAGCCACTCTCCTCTGACACTTCAAGCTATTTTTGCTCTGGCCTTGGTTTGTGTGCAACTTATATACAGTATGAGTGTGTTTTCATCTGTATTTTAGATTCAATCTGTGTGTGATACTCTTATACATGTCAAAATGTGAAGCCTTTATCAAGACTAAATGTTAGCACAATAGACTAGTAGTTTCAATTGAAAGAAAATAAGTACATTGTCTATAAATCCTTCAGGTCATTGCATTCTATTATTCAGTAGGTTCAGGCAAGGCAGCATGACTTGGTTTTACATTGTACGTATTGTATACGTTTCTCAGCATACATTATCAAGCTCATACAGTGGCTCCTAAGGAGTACTTGCACACTGGTAACTGCATTACATGACAAAGTCAACTCAAACCAAACGAAATTAAGCACACTTCTTTGGCCAAAAAGTTATTTAAACTAATATAGGTTAAATGTACACTACTGTTCAAAAGTTTGAAGTCAGTAAGATTGAATGTTTTTGAAATAAGTCTCTTATGTTGCTTACTAAGGCTGGACAAAACACAGTAAAAACAGTGATATTGTTATATTAGTATTTTTTATTTAATGTTTAAAGTGTCATTTATTCCTGTGATGGCAAAGCTGCATTTTCAGCAGCAGTTACTCCAGCCTTCAGTGTCACATGATTCTTCAGAAATCAGTCCATGCGGACAGTGGCGGCTTCAGGATTTTGTGTTGGGGGTGCTAAGGGGGGTTTAAGAGTTCAGAGCGGGAGCTAAAAACTAATTAAATTGAGAGAAAGTAATGAACTCTTAAATTTTAGCTATCAGTTTTTAATATACAGCAGCTTCGAAAAAGGCATATTTAACTTGTGGCATTAAACTTCTCATATGCCACTGTTATTAGTAATATACTAATGCCAACTGCCAGATATGACACTTAATGACAAAATAATATAATGTATGAACGAATATAGAAAACAAATACTTTTTTCTTTCTTTCTTTTTTTACAATTCATAAAACTATTTCCACAAGGACACACAATGCGGGTCATAACCTCCCCGTGCTGATTTGTATGGTATCATGTGTTAATGATATCCAGAGATAAGCATAAATATTGCCAATATTAAGAGGATTTAGCATTTCCAATTAATGTAGGCCTGTTACATTCTTCTTTTTAATAGGCCTATTATTGTTATTAGATTACTTTTATTATTAAATTACGTTACATTATTATTGCCCCGCGATGATGCGCTGTGAGGATAATAAAATAGGCTATTATCTTACTCCTCATTGAAAATGTGCCGGGGCTAAGCAAGTTTCTGATGGGGCTATAGCCCCGTCCTAGCACCGCCACTGCATGCTGAGTTAGCACTGAAGAAACATTTCTTAATATTATCTCTTTATATTCTTAATATTATCTCTTTGAGGAATAGAAAGTTCAAAAGAACAACAGTTATTTGAAATAGAAAGATTTTGTAACAATAGAAATGTCTTAACTCTAACTTTTGATCAATTTACAACACCTTAGTGAAAATAAATATACATTTCTTTGAAAGAAAAAATAAATACAAATATTACTGGCCCCCAAAATTTTGAATGGTAGAGCAACTGAAAAAATGGCTTGGAAAACTAGAGGCCACTTATATTAGGAGCTTATTGAACATTGTCTTTGGGGAACTTCAAAACAATGTTGCATTTAATTGATGAATTTATTTTAGTCTGTAGAGATGCTGTTTCAGGATACCGAGCACTGTGATTGGCTGAATTCCACTCAGGGAATACTTCTCCTCATGCTCATCTTAACAGGGAGCTCCTGCCATTTCCATGGCCTATTCTGATCATGTGCTCAGTCCTTCGCCTCACAACATCCTCCAACAACAAAAGAAATCAATCAAGCTCCGTAAAATGGAACAAATCAATAGCTACATTCCAAATTCTCTGCATTCGCTGAGAGTTTTTGATCTCAGTGGAATGCTGGCCTTGAAAATAAACTGACCATCACAAAACAGATTACCTCCAGAATAGTTTAGAGTTTTTTCTTTGTGTGTCCTTTTGTGGTGCACTCTTGCTAAATATTAATTTCTTTCCAAATCTTACTGACTCTTATTGTTATTTTGGTAATTATAATATACAAACACACACACACACGCATATATATTTTACATTTTAGTAATTTAGCAGATGCTTTTATCCAAACGACTTACAAATAAGGAAAATATAAAAACAATCAAATCATATGTGTGTGTGTGTGTGTGTACCTCATTTAAAATGAAAAATTTGAAATTGTATTTATTTTCTGGTTATTCTTAACTATATTTTTATTGTATGTAACTTGATTAAACATTCAAAACATATAGTTCTTCTGATTGAAAGAAACCCATCAAAAGCTTAAATCAAATTAATTCTGAGTTATTTTAAGCTATATTACTCAGCTGTAGTGAATCATATGAGAATCAATGTAGCATGTACATCACTGTGCCTAATCAAGGCCATCAAGCCCTGCAGGCGCACTAGAGTTACTTCCTGCCGACAACGTGCTCCACAGGTGTCCCCTTAAACTGTCACAAGATCAGTGTGAAGCCCCGAGCTTTCCACATGTAGTGATTTATCTGTGCTTTAAATGTGTTTCAGAAGCACTCCAAGGGACAGGATCTGTTTGATCAGATTATGTATCATCTGGATCTGGTGGAGGCTGAATACTTCGGTCTGCAGTACATGGACCCAGAGCAGGTTGCGGTAAGTTGCACTTAATGAGCGTTCGTTTGCGTGTGTGTGTGTGTGTGTGTGTGTGTGGCAGTGACCTGTTTTTCTATAAGCTGAAGCTCTTAGACCGGAAATGAGAAATGGAGAGTGTCAGTGTGAAACAGCCACTCAACATCAATCAGAACAACATGATTTTCTTTTTCTCAGCACTCAGACTAATAACAAACTCTTTGTCTTGTTCTCCCTCCCTCCCTCCCACTGTCTCCCCCAATCCTCCCATTCTGTTTTCTGCTCTATTGTTCTTCATATTTCCTTATGATTTCAGCAATGGTTGGATGCAGCCAAGCCCATAAAAAAGCAGATTAGACGTGAGTAGTCACACACACACCTACACAAGTAGTTATTGTGGAGTTGTTTAGTCGGCTGGTCACAGATGGCTGATGACCTTGTGCTCATAATCTACTGTTGCCTTAGTGACTAGAGACAAGCGTCTATGGGTGCGACTAGAGCAAATCCCAATGTATGCTGTGCAAGACATACCCCACACAGTTGTTAGATGGAGAAAGTGGGAGATGGAAATAGCATCAATATAATTTGATTTCTGCACGGATTTAAAATATTTCAGGCCATGCAACTTGTGTGCAATTCAAAAACGACCGTTTTTCAGTGAAATAAGGCGATTGATGCAGTCTCTCTGGCGTTTTTCTATATTATAGCTTAACTGCAGTGCTACCCTTCAGAATGGTGAATGCTTTACAACACTTTTAAAAGCCGTTGAGTCACACTGAATCAACATTAGCTGACTTATGCCTGTCTCTATGACAACAATCTTTCATAACCTTCAAGGAGAGCTTCTTGTCTTTTTTCCTTTAAAGTATATGTACATATTTCAAAGTCATTGACATTGGGTGTCTGTTTTGTTTCCGGTGTACTCTAACTCGTATAATCTCTTTGTTGTAGATGGACTTCCATACAGATTGTTTTTCAGGGTTAAATTCTATTCTTCAGAGCCCAATAATCTCCACGAAGAGTTCACCAGGTAAACAACAGTAGTCATATGTGCCTAACTGTCTTGTCAAGCTCTTTAATTCATCAAACTGAGATTTTTAAAGGGATAGTTCACCCAAAAACTAAAATTGTCATTATTAATCGCCACCATTTTTTTCGGACTTACTTTCTTACATGAAACACAAAAGATGTTTGTTTTTTTGTATGTTTTTAAACAATATCCAGGTCTCCACAATATCTCTACGTAATTAAATTAATGAAAACTGCTGCTATCAAGCTCCAAAATGACATGGCGCTATAAAAATATAATAAATGTTGTCCATAGGGTTCATGCGCTATATTGTCTTCTGAAGTGACGTAGAGTTAAAAATATCAAATAGCTTCAGAAGATTGAAATATTTTTAATTTTGGGTGAATTATTATTTTAAATGTATTAGAGATGCATGATATATCAGCTCTCATCAAATGGCTACTCAGTGTTAATCTTTAAGAACTACAAAATATCTATTTTGTCTTAATTATATATTGTAATGTTGGCCAGATTTGATTAGTTAATCCTACTAAATATGTATGGTAAAATATTTGCACCATGATATTGAACCTGTTTATGTAACCATTTTTGCAGGTATCTTTTCGTACTGCAGCTTAGGCAAGACATACTGTCTGGCAAGTAAGAAATTACACTTACCTCACAGCCAGACACACACAAACATGCACTCGCAGTGGAAAAAGAGAGAGCCTTTCATATCCTCCTCTTTGCCCTTTGTCACACCTCTGACCCTCCCTCTGTTACGTGCACACAGTGAGGCAGGGTTTCTACCGGGGTCCAATAAAAGCTCTGTTTCAGTGTGTATAATCTGGGTCTGGTCTCCTGGGTGCTGCTCTGCTCCTTTTTAATAAAAGAAACTCCAATGAGAACCAACACACAGCTTCTAATTTAAGAGCACAGAGACGCTCCGACACACTTTCCCACACAGGGGGCACACACTTTCTTACATAAACACGGGGTCTCGTCATCTCCCGTTTTACGGAAGTGGATTTTGACCATTGTTTTAAAACCATTTCTGTTGTTTGCTATGAAAGTTGCCTTTTGTATGTGGCAAACACATTTACTGGCTGATTTAAGGGTCGTTAAGTCTCTCCTTCTTCCCTGAGCAGGTTAAAATGTCCATATGATGTGGCTGTGGAGCTCGGGGCTTATTGCTTGCAAAGTGAGTCCTGTGTGTTTTATGGGCAGTTTGGACATTTTTTTCATGTATTTGCATATTTACAGAAGATTTTTGCCTTTTCATTTCCATTTCTTTTCTATTCCTCATGTTAATAGGTGAACTTGGGGATTGTGATCCATTAGAACACTCTATAGTGTTGGTATCAGAGTTTCGCTTTTCACCCAAACAGACGGAGATAATGGAGGCAGACATCTACCGCAAATGGGCTGAGTGCAGGTAACCCCACCTGAGTCACTATTTCTTATCCCCGCCCTACACTCTTAGCAATGCAATTTTGGGTTCCCTAAAGAACCGTGAACAATTTTTGAAGAATATTGAAAAATATTCCCATTATATAGAACCTTTTGTGCAATGGAAAGTTTCCACCGATGATAATGTTCTTTATGGAAGCATTGATGCCAATAAAGAACCTGATTTTTGCACTATACAGTTTGGCAGCTAACAGTACTGTATGTCCTGACATACAAGTTGACTGAAAGCTTAAGTACTATGCAACTTTACTAATCATAGCCAATCAGAATACATATGATGTTTAATATAATACCATTGAATCGCTGAGCACAGTCTGGTTGGGACAGAAAGTAAGATGAACAGAGATGTATTGCTTGACGCTTTGTCACATTGACGCTTCGTCACACCTGAATACAACACGGTGTGAGATTGTGCTTGAGTGCATTTTGAATGAAGTCCTTAGAATGACTGAAGTGTCAGATTTGCCCTCACTTAATTACTTGATTTGGACAAGATGAAGTGCAGAAATTCAGATCGGACCGGGTCATTTGCTCTTTCTCATTTCATGGGAATAGCTATAGCGTAGTTTTCATGTCAGACACAGGTAACTATGACATTTCACACGTAATTGTATTTTTACCTGGTAAACCGACTACCTGGTACACGCATGCTCTGGGTTTTTTGTCTTTATTTATATCTCTGTAAAACATTTTTGATGGATCATCCAATGGGAATTCTATTACATTTTAAATGATCTTCATCATTTTTCAACACTACCTACATGAGCTCAGTGAAATGTTCTATTGGTGGTTAATAATCTGCCTGGAAATCCTTTAAAGTCGACAAAATATATAAATATACATAAAGCCTGGGGGTTGAAAATATCAGTGCAAGACAAAAATAATGGCTTGAATTGAATTCTTGCAGATTCTGTCAGCCAATGTAGCGATTTGAGCACAGAGCAGAGGTATAATGTGAGAGGATTTCCGGAGGTTAATAACAAGTGCAGCAAAACTTTGGATGTGCTTGATGGGACATATGGCAAATGCTGTCAGGCTGTGCAAGAGTGAGTTGCTGTTGTCTAGCCATGAAATGACAGGGCACTGGGCAAAGAGTTGAATGATGAGTTATGGTGTTCAGTGCTGCTCATGAGTTTGAATGTTCACCAGTACGTCTCTCTACAGGGGAATGAGTCCTTCTCAAGCTGAACTGAATTTCCTGAATAAGTGCAAGTGGCTGGAGATGTATGGAGTGGAAATGCACTTTGTGAAGGTGAGATCACTCCCTTTGGTTCATTTACATCCTTCCAGTACTTGAATTTCAAGGATTGCAGTTCTAAGAGTGTATTCAAAT
Source organism: Gymnocypris eckloni scoliostomus (assembly GCA_027564155.1). Taxonomy (NCBI): domain Eukaryota; kingdom Metazoa; phylum Chordata; class Actinopteri; order Cypriniformes; family Cyprinidae; genus Gymnocypris; species Gymnocypris eckloni. The sequence goes on from CM050424.1 coordinate 4,098,219, forward strand.
TCTTGGTTTCATTTCTTTTTTATCTTCACCCTGTTGTACCTGTACTATAAGAGCTCTATAATAATACCATACCTTACAAGGACAATATTCGTCCCCATAATACCTCCATTACATCATTCTATATCAGTATTACACCTTCTCAAAGCTGCATTTGCGTAATGATTTAATTAGATGGTCAGATATACCTCTTTCCTGGCTTGGGACGTGAGGAATGATGTAGTTAAGATAAATATAATGCCCAGGCTTCTTTATCCACTAAAGACAATCGCAATCTTATTGACAAATAAAATAGTAAAGGAATTATATGTATGGCTTAGTTCATTTATATGGAAAAAGCAGAAGCCAAGACTAAAATTTTCAAAATTGAAGCTTTTTTCAAAAAACCTTTTCGGTTCATTGGGGGGCTTTGACTGGACAAAAGTAAAAAAAAATAGCAATTGGCCTGTCAGCTCAGATTCATAGCCAAATGGATTAAAGAGGACCCTAAATCTATTTGAAATTTCAAGGTAATTAAGGCATTATGTGTCAAGATTTGTATGTAATTCATGGAAGGCCTGGTCTATTATACATAAGATATAGAGCAGGACTGACTTGTCTTCTCAACTAACCCCCATTTACAATAACCCAGAGCTTTTGCCTAGCCTTCTCCTGATTCCGGTTTTAAAACTTGGAACACGTATGGGATATGCAGACAGTGATTTGATTAAGGAAGGTTCTTTAATGTCTTTTGAATGTTTGATTATAAAATATAAGCTGCCCAGATCAAATTTCTTTAGATTTCTTCAAATTAGGGATTTTTAAAAGTCACTAACTCCTCCACGTCAGTTATAGAGAACATTCTACTCAATCCCCATCGTGTAAGCAGATCACATAGTTTTATATTGCCCTTTGCTCATACGAAGTAGTGAACACCCAGGACCTTAGAAGATTATGGGAGAGGGGGCATCAATTGACCCTCACAGAGGAGGAATGGGAACAGGTCTGGAGTCAGGCAAATAAGATCTCTATTTGCAATAGCACCAAAGCTATTCCGCTCAGGTTTGTGCATAGATTGCATATCACAATGTGTTAAATGTAAGGTAGAAGTGGGAGATTACATCAATTTTATTATGAAAATGATCTGTAATTAGAGCTTGCAGGTCAAAAGTTGTTGCAGTACGTTTGGACTTGAGCTACACTGGGACCCCGAGTCTTTGGTTCTAGGTCTCCCAGTCGGACACTTGCTGAACAAATTCAACAGACAACTACTTGACATTCTAGCCTTAGCTGCCAGGAAAAACAAATATTGTTAACTTGAATCAGTGACAAACCCCCATCTTTGAAAGGATGGCACAAGTTTATTTGGAAAATTATTTCCTTAGAATTTCTAACATGTTACTCATATGTCCACTGAAGCTTTTCCTCAAGTTTGGACTGCATGCCTGGATTGTATTGATGATCCCTTCCTTAATTTCTCTCTCTCTCTTTTTCACTTGCATTGTAAAAGATGGGCATTGTCTGTTGGTTGGTTTGGTTATGTTTATGTAATAAGTGGTTGAAATGTTGATGATAAAAAAGCTGCATTTGTTCCTTCACAACAGCAGCCGAATTGATCTTAATAATAGCATTATCAGAAGTAATATTATCCATTTATTCATCCACCCATTTAATGCATCAGCTCTGAAAAGTGATATCAGGAGGTACATTGCCATTTAAATGTTTTGGGTAAGGAAAAGAAAATCTAAGAAAGTACTGTAATACTTGTATTCAGCATGGATGCTTTAAATTGATCACAAGTGACAGCTGATGTTAAACATATTTCTATTTCCAATAAATGCTGTTATTTTTAACTTTCTATTCATCAAATAATCCTCAAAAATGTATCATGATTTCCACACAAATGTTAAGTTTTTTTACATAGATAATTATAATAATTATATTGTAAAATATATTAAAATAGAATAGTTTTCAAATTGTTATATTATTCCATGATATTACCTTTTACTGTATCAAATACATGCAGTCTTCTACAGTAAATGAGCAAAAAAAAACATTGTCAACATTTTAAAAATCATACCCACCCCAAACCTTTGAATGGTAGTGTATTCATTGCACCTGCTCAGAAAAGCCTGTGTGATATACTTGAGATAGTGTGAGACTGCTGTGTCTAAATGCTCTATACTGATGTGCAGGGACGGGATGGAGGAGAATATGCTCTGGGACTCACACCAACCGGAATCCTTGTTTTTGAGGGATCCAGCAAAATTGGTCTCTTCTTTTGGTGAGATTCACAGATACACTGACCAGTGGTTGAGCTTTGACTCTTCGGTCATGACTGATATTTTCCATTTCAACATCCTTAACATAAATGTTTCCATTCAGGCCTAAAATAACCCGTCTTGACTTCAGGAAGAACCGACTGACATTAGAAGTGGTGGAGGACGATGAGAAGGTAAGTTTTACATAAGCAAAATTGCACTCTCTTATCTGTGCTCACGCTGTTGACGTTTCTCTATACCAGGGGCCTTCAACCTTGGTTGATAAGCTGTTAAAATAATTACTATTGCTGTGATGTCATACTTGTACAATGCATTTTAATTTTGCTTAATACATTTTAATGTGGGAGAAACAATTAAGTATTTAGCTAAACTTTGGCTTCGGTCATGTTGACTTCATATTTTACTTATCATTTTTAAAGGGTTAGTTTACCCAAAAATGAAAATTAACCCATGATTTACTCAAGTCTTTACCTGTCAACCCTCCCATTTTCCCCCAGGATTCTCCTGTATTTTACCATTCTATCCCGCTATCATCCCGTTTAAATATTTTCCCGTATTTCTCCCGTATTTTTAATCTTTCTATAATAAAAGCCCACTAGTCGTATTTATATGTTTGCTACATTCGCTTCCAGTAAAACTCCCGTAATTTGTATGGCCCAGCTCATTATATGAATAATCACATCAACAAATTCCAGGGTTGTCCAGTTGCCAGATCTTGTATGAAACGCATCCTTCTCACACAATCGACACATACAAATTTCAACCCATTTATACCCTCAACTTGGCAACCTACAACCCAGTAATGCTATTGATATCTGCGCAGGTAGTACCGCGGGGAGGAAACAAGGATCGCTGGTAGAAATGGGTTGGAGAAGACTCAGGTGGTGTTCGGTGGAAAAAAACTAAATATACATAAATTAAGAAATAGCTTACACTTCAAAGGCTATGGTTTAATTGCTTAAATAGGAGCTCTGCAAGTTTCAAAGTCCGGTGATGCGCTGCTTTGTTTACTGTGGTTACCGGGGCTATATTCCTGGGGAAAGCGCCACCTGCTGGCAGAGAATGAATAGGCCTTTATTGTCACATGCGGCTCCGATTAGTTGCGTAAAGGAATTTCTACCTGCTTTATTGTCAATTGACAGACACCAGTTTTGTGAAGACAATTTTACTAATTTAGCTTAGTTGATCATTGATGCAATAAACATCAATGTTAAAACTGCGCATTTATACCGATTCCACACAATGTATATGTATGTGTAACATCTGAGCGACGCGACTGTCAGCGCAAGTTTTACCAGTCAGATTAATGAAGAGCACGCTCAAGCTACTACCAGAGGAATACTCGGATTGATTGAATTTTATTTTTAATATTATTTTGTTTATATTTTAATTATATTTATTTTAACCCACCGCTATTGTAATATTATTCATGACTGCATGCAACAATTGAATATCAACTCGATTAAGATGATCACTTATTTTTAATTATTGTCTATGGCTGGACATATTTCTTTATTTGAACAACTTCAATTTGATGCAATTGTAGAGGATTGTCAGCGTGTGAAAAATGTGAGCGTTATTTAATACCAACAAGTTTGCCCTAAACCTTTGATTTAATCCTTCTATACAGCCTTTAGTCATAATTAATGCTTCACGCTTTGGCTAATTCTAATGCTTATTAATGTGATATGTTGTCTGTAATGAAATAAGGTGATCAGACAGTGAATAATTGCCTATACACATACAGTATGCCTCGCGCTCCTGTTCCAAGTTTCATAATACTCGATTCATTGTTGTAAACTGAGATTGGCGTCTTAAGAAGATGAATATGTGCTGAATTCTACATAAATAATCCACAACAATATAAGCACTTCCGCTCTTTGTTTAGACCAAAACCAAAACCAACCCTTATTTATATGCAGAAAACACGCAGTTGTAAATGTGAACCAGTAGAGCGACAAGAAGATAATGAATTATAAATAAGGTAATATTTTCCTTAAATATTTACCCCCCCCCTCCCGTAATAGGTACCTGAATGTTGCTTAAGTCATCCTAGGTGTATAGGACTTTCTTCTTTCAGACAAATTCAGTCAGACTTATATTAAAAATATCCTTGCTCTTCCAAGCTGTGTAATGGCAGTATGTGGGTGTTTTTGTTAAACAGTCCAAAAGAAGTCCAAAAAAAGAGCATCCATCAAAATGAATGAATAATTTGGAAACCCTGTGCTCGATCTATATTTTGAAGTGCTCTAAAACGTAAGCGCCTGTGTATTTGTGGGTGCAGGGCCGAGAGCAGGAGCACACGTTTGTGTTTCAGCTTTCGAGTTCTCAGGAGTGTAAGCACTTATGGAAGTGTTCAGTCGAGAGCCACGCCTTCTTCCGGCTCAGACAACCAACCCACAACAACAGAACCCGCAGTGACTTCACACGCCTCGGCTCACGGTTCAGATTCAGGTACATACACACGTACACCTATTCTGGCAACATATTTACACTGTCGCCTTTTTTAAGTGTCATGTTGTTTGTGTTTACAGTGGAAGGACTGAATATCAGGCCACACATAGTGGTAAAGTCAGGAGAGCAAGCACTTTTGAGAGAAGACCAAGTAAAAGATATCCATCACGAGCCCAGTCTATGGTCAAGGGTAGGTCTGTGTGGCGTATGCCATATCTCATTTCAATAATCAACCTAATGCATTTCTGACATGCTTAAGCTCTGTGTCTGACCCTAAAGCCTTTTAATGCTGCTTTAATACAAGTGCCACATCACATATGTCATGTTTATGTGATTGCTTTTGTCTTCCACAGCCATAACTCCATCAAAACATCTACATCTAAGGTAATGCCACGCAAACACAATTATGTGCACTCAGATATAAAAATATGCTTTTTAATGCTTTATTTATTTATTTATTTATGTTGTGCTTGTGTAATAAAAATGATTCTAATTGTACTGGTTGTGATTGAGTAATGAAAAATTCTCTCTCCACTCTGTAGTGCACAAACCAGCCCTGAGCCAAACTTAACACCGGTACTATTTCAATATCCTTCATACTTTGATTATTTTAGGAAGAAATAATGAGGATAAACATATGAGGATTTAGTAGCTACATCAGGGATTTTTGTTTTACTGATATCTTAAGGCCATTTTTTATTTTGTAAATTGTTATAGGACTTCCTAAATATTAATTTAATATGTTTTTATAAATGTATATATTTGTACGGTTTCATTCTGTTTTTTTAAAAGACAGGTTGGAAATTGATTGTATTATTTTAGAGACAGTGTTACAGTAGTAAATGTTGATTGTAAGTCAAAATGTTCTGTATTTATTGTGAAATATTTCTTGTGAAAAGTGCAGGAATATTGTATTTTAGCGAGATTTTTTGGCTCCTTCACAAGGTGAACATCATATTTGGGCGCCCTTTGCAAAAAAATGTAAAACTAATGAGATGAAAGAAAAAGTTATATTTCAGTGCTTTTAGTATCGACTTACCCCAAGAAACTTTGCGTTAGACTACAAATGTATAGTTTTTAACAAAAATTATAATAATAATCACAAAAATTTGCAAGCAAATGCAAAGCTTCTCAGGGAAACGTAAAGGTTTTCAAGAGAGCGCAAAAGTTTAGCAAAAGAACGCTTCTCACAACAGTTTAAATCAGTGGTTCTCAAACTTTTTCAGGAGGAGGCCCCCTTGTGTAGGGTGGATTCTTTTGTGGCCCCCCAAAATAAAATTAATGACGAAAACATCCTCAAACTTAAAATTTTACTTGCAAATTTTTACCAAAAACAAGTTAATTTGTACAATGCTGGAACAACAATTCTGTTTGTAGCCTAATGTCTCTGATGTTGAATATATAAAATTGGTTAAAGTCTACATTTCATAAAATATAACAAATTGATATAAAAGAGTTTTGACCGTTAACAATAATATTGTCTGATAAGTGCAACAAAGTATTGAATACTGAACAGTTATTTATGATGTCCATAGTAGAAGATCAATACTGAAAAGTTCATTTATATTTGATTTGTAAAAAAGTGCATTAAACTTCTTACATTTTAATGGAGTAAATGACAGTGGCTCAAGTTTGGTTTGCAATTTGAACAGCAATATGTTTGTTTTTTCAGCAATCTGTTTTTCTGCAAGAAACATAAAAAAATGTCTGCTCTACTTAAAAATTAAATCGTTTTTCAATATAGAAGACATATACAATATTATACAAGTTTTACAATATAAAAGAAATCTTGCAATGCAGATTTTGCTCCTCCCTGACCATCACTCGGCATATCCCGACCGCGTGAGGCTTTGTACATTTGGCTATTCGCAGGGCTGCAGGATACGATGCTTGCTGTGCTTTCTCGTGTATTGTTGCGATATGTTAGTCAGTCGTACCTTTTGCTTGACGTATTCTTCTTTCTTTCTCTGAAAAAAATCCTTACTTTTAATTGCATACTCCGGATGAATTGTTGTGGCATGTCGGTTGAGTTTCAGTGCTTCAACGGATAAAATCTTCAAGCACAGTGTGTACTGTGTTCTGCCATCACTATATTCTATAACGTCATATTTTATATACGAGTCATCAAATTTACGCAGGTTCGTTTTTTCACTCTGGGCTCTTCTGCATTTACCTTCTCAGCTGAGACATGCATCCTCTATCTAAAAACTTCTACATTTTAATTAGTCTTAGCACTTATCAGCGTGTTCATGTCGATGTGTTCACTAGTACGTCAATGGTTTGGTGATGTTTCAGCATAGTATGCTGCGCATAATTGATATGTTTTAAATATTTAGAATTATTTTTTTTTTATTTGAGAACTACTGGTTTAAATAACATTTTCCTCCCATTATAATTTTTTCCCATCATCATGTCCCTTTAGGGGTTCTTTAGAAAACCTGAGCCTTGTGACTCATTTTAATCTCCAAATAACATTCTGAAAAAAATGTTTTTTTTTTACATAGACTGATATTTAGCTGACTAAGTTCTTAATGCTCAAGTAACTAGCAAGAGACTTCACTCATATTAATCATATTTTTTTCTGCTTCCCTCCAGTATAAGCACAACATTCCAATTGCACGAACCCTGGCAAAGATCACATCCATCTAGTCTAACTTCTCCCCTGTACATACAGCCTATGGAACTGGGACGCGTTCCGCCACCACACAGGTATACATTTTTATCTACCGAAACTGAAAGATAAAACCTATGCCAATCTTCCAGTTTGTGTAAAAAAAATCACAAAATGTAGGCTGATCTCATCTGTGTTTCACCTGCATGTGCATATGTGTCTGATTTAGACCCTCCAATGTGGACAGACCCCCTGCGAGCAGTGGTGGTTTTGGTGAGAGCGGTTTGGTTGAGCGCAGTGGCAGGATTGTGTCAATCGTGCACAGAGACAAAGTTATGACAGCGCTGTGAGCAAGTGAAAGAGTGTTTGGATGAGTCACTCACCTTAGTAAAAGAGACATCCAATCCCAGTGTGTCATCCATCTGCATCATCACACCTGCAGGAGTCTCATCTGTTGCTTGTGATCATCCATCATGTGACATGTCTCAACAGACCGAATGCATCCTGAAATGACAAAAACATATTCAGCATATGCAGACCTTCTGCATGTTTATAGCTTTTATGTGATTTACGATCAATTTTAGAACTAGCAAATTACCTGAAAGACGATGTCAGGATATGTATCTGCTGCTGTTGTGGTTTTATATTCTAAGGTCGCTCCGTTTAGTTCAACGGTACTCTTGGCACATCAGATCCATCTCACCAAGTTAAGAATTACGGACAAGTGTGCAAACACCTCCAAATGCCAGACTGAGCACCGTTCTAGATTATAGCCTATTTTATCATTTTAGTTCATAGATTTGTGCATATGTATAAAAGTTTACTTATAAATGCAAATCATTTAAATCATATCATGCCAAGCACCTCACTGTTTACAAACCCTGCTTTACTTAATTTGAAAGTACACGTGACAGCTGTTCTATATGTGCTAATGATCATTAAGTGTTAAGTTAGAAACATTCGTGTTTGGCCATCGAAATCTGTTCAATCATCAAGGGACAGGGGCTTTTAATGATTACGGACTGCTGCAATGAGACCTGCCTTAATAAATGTGTTTACACGAATCGACTCAATTTTATTGATTATGTAAACCCTTGAAATTTGCCTCTCATTTTTGTATTAACATTTGCACTGTTCCATTTTCTGTTTAATAACACCATCTGCATAAACCGTTGTTGTTTTTGGTCCATCCACTGAAATTACTTTCATAAGTACTCTGTTATTATATTAGAAAGCTTTGTGTGCATGTTTCTGCATGTCATTTCACCATGGTTATTCATAACATGCTACTTGAAAATAAAACGATAAGTACCAGTTCGGGTCTGCATTGGTCCTATGCTGGTGCTAATTGTGTTGTGAATGTATAGGATCAATAAAGACGACGTATGCCATTCTGTAGCATGTGTGGGTGGGTGTGTCAACATGTATGAATGAACTTGAGCCTCTTGTTCTCTGAATCTTTACTTCATACAGACCGAAAATAATGTGGAGCTGGCATATGTACCATTGTACACTGTCATTGTGTTATAGTTTCCCTTTGAGCACTGCAGACACCCGGAGGTTTAGTGTGGAAGAGAACGAAGCTCTTTCTGGAAAGCTCCATCGCTGCTACCATCACCATGGATACGAAAAACAGGAAGCACTGTGCCTCCCAACAGCGAAACCTAGTGAGTCCCGAGTCTGACATGGGTGCTATTTTAGCAAAATGTAAAATAATCAAGAGATTATATTGATTTTCTTACATTTTAAAAACTAAAATTGTCTAATTTTGAGATCTATAATTATATAGTTATAATATTTGTTCTAATTCTAGGAGAATAGGAAAGTCCACAGCACAGTTATAAGGATAACATATATATCGTATAATACTACATCCAGCATATCGCTTAAATAACGCTTTTTCCAGCTGATAAACTAAACAAACATTAACAACCAATCAGAATTGAACAAGCATATACTTAAAATAAACCGAAGGTTATGGTCTGCTGGTGTTGATGCTAATATAGTTATAGACTAGTTATGGTTCTTGGTGTTATAGGGCCTTAACAATTTCTCAACAGATTCATATTAGCTGTCAATGTTTTTATCATTTATCAGCAGGAAAACTCATTCTTAAAGCCATTCCAATATCTTTAAATTGGAAAGTGTTATACTTATGTGGTGTGGACCCCTATTCATAGAATTAGAACAACTTTTAAAACTTTATTATAGTAATCTTCCTTCGTGCGAATGACTCTTTATAGTCTTTATGATGGCATGCACTGTATAAAGGTCCAAGATGGCATGTCTTTTTCAAAAGCCATAACTTTCAAGAGTGTTTTTGTCTACTGAAATTAGTTTGGGAAGACATTTAATGAGCTGAACAATTGTTGTTTAATAATCGAACACTTGTGAAATACTTCTATCGCTCACAGCCTGGTTTCGATCTTGTCAAAAATGAAATATGCTGCTACGCTCACTAAGGTGCTCTGCCAATCAAATGTGAGGAGTGAAACTATCTTGTTAAATTTGTGTTTATTTACATCAGAAGCTTGGGTCGTGTCTCCTGGGCTCCCGGATGAGTTGGATCGAGCTCTACAGAACCAGCTAGGAGCAGAACCCGCAGCCTGGCCGGCTCTCCACATCAACATAGACATGGTCAGCTATGGAGATCACAGCCATCTGGAACAAACAGAAACCATTTGTATGGCTGTTTTATGCCATATGAATAATAATTCCATTCCCTCTGTTACTACAGGCAGAAGAAAAACCACTTTCTGAGAAAAGTCTTCCTTCCTCCCCTGCGGTTTTACAGGAACAGCTGAAGAGCATCATCTCTAAAGTAACTGCTCACACTGACAGACTGCATGGACATGACACTCTGTTCACAAAATTAATTTAGATGTCTACATCTAAAGTGATTGAAAAAACGGGTTATTCCAGAGTTGAAATGGAAGTAGCAACATAACAAATAATGTATATCCTACTGTAATAATAAAAAAGTACTGCAGGGACTTGAACTGGTTGGAGGCAGATCTGAATGCAAGCTTTGTCAATTGTAAGAAAGGGTCAGCGTGTAAGAATAGAAGACTAACTGACTGGAGAAGTTGTTTTCACTGGAAGATAAAGTTATGACATTTTGATTAAACATTAAAGAGTTCTCTTTTTTTACGAAACGCATACATGCATTAATCGTTTACAATAATATATATAACATGCATTTATAAAATAGGTAAGAAGAGATAGGTAGGTAGATTTTTCATTAAATGCCGACTTCAATGCTTTACCAGCTTGATTAGGTCTCCTTTACCAAATCTAAGGTGGTCTACCAAACCTGAGGTTGAACAAGATTGACCAGGTTTACCTCAGGCATAACCAAAATAAAGCATTGATGCCATAGAATAACCATTTCTTTGTTCTTCCAAAGAACCTTTCAGTGAACCGTTCATAAAAGAACTGCTTTAGTGTGAATAACTTTTTTAAATCAAAAGGATCTTTTTGCACTTTAAAGAACCTTTAAAGAGAGGTTGCATGGATGTTAAAGGTTCCTCGTGGAACCACTGGTGCCAATAGAGAACCTTTATTTTTAAAGGGTGTAAAGACCAGCTTGGAACTACATAAAGCCACCTACCTTTTTAGCTGGATTTTTGGAAAAAAGTGTAAGATACTGTACAGCTATACACACGATAATTATAACCGTTTATAAAGCACAAATATTGAGGTTACAGAATGAGGGCATGTGACAGTAACAGTGAGATGATGCATAGCTTGTGCTCTGCTCTCTCCTACTGTAGCGCGTCACCCAAAGTGATAGTGGAACCTCAAAGGGGAACTCTTCAAGTGGAGACCAAACTGACAGGTGAGAACAGCACTCACCAACTCTGGAAGTTGGTACATGTCTCAAATGGTTTTCAAGCATCAAGCGTCTTTGTCTCCATGTGTTATATTCACTGACTCAAGACTTCTATCTCAGGTATCCCAGCTCCTCACAGGATTCAGGCTCAAGCAGTCTGAATATAGAGAAGCCCAGAGTGGATCGACGCAAACGCCTCGTCAGACAGTTTAGCTTGTGAGTCAATAAGCGGACAATAGTGTTTATCTCCTGGAGCCTTTTAGATTAAAAAATATGGCAATCTTGATATGTGACCCTCTCTGTGAAAACCCAGCTAAAGTAATTTTTTGTGTGTGATTTGCTGTTTTCTACATAAAATCATCCTTCACATGGTAAAGAACATTCTGTGAAAATTTAACCTTCATATGTTTAAAATTGACTGAGTAAGGCCATGTCAAACATTGAAATTAATGGTTGAAATCCAACTTTGATGCTTGTTATCTCATTATTCGATTTTGAGATTTTAGCCTGGATTTCACAGAGAGGGTCACATATTTTATTTGTCCTATAGTAACCATAGTGATGAAGATGACCTCCCTGAGGCACTTGCAGCCATCTCCTCCCAGTGCAGTATGGGAAAATCCTCCTCAAACAGCTCCTTGGACAAACAGGTCCAACCACCCATATACCCACCGGTGAGATTTACTATATGTCCTCCTTCCAGATATATTCAACATGTTTTGTTTTTTATCAAAAAGTTTTCAGTTTCTGAATCTGTTGTAGAAAGGCTATATTCACAGTCTTCCTTTAATTTATTTTAATTTCTGTTTAATTTATTCCACAAGATGAAATATCCATTAACAAATATCAAAGGGAAACAGGGGAAATTATAATGAATAAGACATTCATGAGCACACTTTAAAGGATAGTATAACCTACTCAAAAAGAAAATACTGTAATCATTCACTTACCATCATGTTGTTCCAAATGGTTGACTTTCTTTTACTGAATACACACCCAAAAGATGTTTTTGAAGAACATCGCGAACCACACCTTTTTCCAAATATCTTCTTTTGTGTTCCCCAGAGAAAATGTAGTAAGTTTTTGTGTGTGTGTGTGTGTATGTGATGTTGTTGAACTGTACCTTTGAGTTAAGGACAGTATTAATCTTAAAAGGTATCAAATTCCAAACACGATTAATGTAGTACATATTTGTGTATGTGTGTTTTGTTAAATTATGAAATATAAAAGGGAAGCATATTGTCAGTTTGTTTGTAAATACAGTAATGTGTTCTAGTCCAGTAGCAAAATCCGTCTCGATTTAGAAAAAAAGTCGCATTAAGTTGGTTAACGTTAGTATCCCATCCTCATTCAGAGCTTTTTTCAGTTCAACAAAGCTTATCTAATCGGTGCTTCTCAAACGGAAGGCTGCATCCTACGAACGAGTCGGTACTGAGATCATCAGATTTGAGGATGCAGCACCATTCGCCTCCTTCATGCTCAATAAAAGCCTTAATAGCGAGAGTTGTGAGATAAAACATCATTATTTTTATATATACATTTTTATATTTTATTACCCATCGCCTCATGCTCGCTAAAAGCGACTATAAGTGAGAATCGTTTCCACGAAAAATTTATTTAGGATAAATAGTTTTAACCAGTAAAAAAAAAACGATTCGGAGGTTCTATCAGCCAATGTTAATTCTAAAAGAAAAAGTCACAAGCATAGATCAGTGGCCGAGAGCGCATCTGATTGATAGATAAACCACGAGCTCTATCAGTGTTATTGTTAATGTGGTTATTTTGTTTCAATGTAGAGTTTGTTAATTTTGTGCAAAGAATACAGTCAAAGTAAACTTCACCATTCAGCTGAACTGTGCACATTTATTTTAGACAATTCATGTCTTGTTCAATTCATGCGATACATGCATGTCCCAGCTGAGCACTGAGCTTTGACTCATTTCACGGGCAAAGCAGACACAATTACAAATTAAAAATCAATCTGAGCTATGGAAATTTATGTGTTTTTTTTTTAGAAGTAGCACTTCATATTATGATAAGGATACTTTCTACGACCTTTATACCCAGCAGTCATGGCGAGTTTAGGTTCCTTCGATCTAAAAATAGAAAACAAGAATCGAAAACAACGATGAATCGATTATTGGAATCGAATCCCATCGATTCCAGTACCAGGAATCGGACTCGATTCCAATAACAGCCCTAGCCTGGTAGCGATGGCATGTGCATGCCTGTGATGAAGACTCCCGCTATGCACCTTATAATGTAACAGCATTTTTGGCTTGAATGCGCGGTGTCAGCCACTTCCAGTTATTTCAGCAGTATAAAATAATCATTATGCTCTTTGCACAATTTTTTAAGTAGTTTTACTACTTTGTTTAGTGCACTTTATTCTATTACTCACCTAGCGGTTAATGAATAATGTGTAGGCCTAGGCCAATGTATACTGTATAAATAATGTACGCTTTAGTTAAATCACAAAATAAATTGCAACCATTGTTTCTGATATAAACCCGTTTATATGCAATAACAGTTTTGTTTGGTTTATTACAAATTTGTGCAAACAGATTTCTCCACCACTAAAATCTGAGTTTAATCCCTGGAGATGCTCTGTGACAATATACAGACCTTTGATTCGTTTTTTCTTCTCTATAGCAGAAGGATCTGTCAGGTTTAGAGCCTGACAACTCTCCACTGTTCTTTCCAAGTCCTGTTCCTCACCTGCTGCCATATGCTGCACATACAGAAAGGTAACATACAATCCCCAAAGACACTGGTTTCTATGTCTTATGGGGATTTCCAATAGACATAATGATTTTTATACTGAACTAACTGTATTTTCCATCCCTTAACCCTACACCTCACAGAAAACCTTTTAGATTGTCAAAGAACGTATTCCTGTATTAGGCTATTTTTAACCTATTTTCCTCATGGGGACCAAAACATTTTCCCACAAGGTCAAAATGACTATTATTATCATCCTTGAAGACATTTGGTCCACATAATGTACCAAATACACATAAAACAGTCAAGCTCTTTCCAAAATCTTGATTAATTCCGTTAAAATATATTTTATTTCTGCCTTTCTCTCCATGATTATTCACATTTTTCTTTTGTTATGCGTGTTTGTCCATTTTTCTTTCCATCTGTTGACATGGTTCTTGATGTTTTTTCTCTAAATTTTCCCATCCTTCTTTCTGTTCATCCGTCTGTCTTCTTATGTGTGAAGCTCTGAAGACCTGCGGATGGAGAGAGAGAAACTGCTGAGGGCTCTGTTAATAACCGAACTCTGAGACAACATGACAGACTTAACTCAATGCACTACTTTCACTGTTACACAGTATATGAACCTAAACAAACCTCTAAGCTATGAGAGCTGTTTTAGCATTATGCTAATACCACACAGCAGTGTTTAAAGTAGTAACAGCAACATGTCTGTGCTTGTTTGCTTGCTCTGTTTATAGCATTATAGTTATAGAAAACTTATTTTTCCCAACGTTTGGTAATCTGTCTGTGGTTTCCTGAAGTTTAGAGGGCAGACTTTATTTAAACAAGTCAGGTTTTGCTTAAAGCTGCCAGGTTATAGACCTACTACTATATTTGATTATGTTCGGAATAGAAAACTACTATACTACTCATACTATTTCTGTGCAGTATGAATACTGTGCACAGTATGCAAAATACCAGTTTGACCTTCCACATTTGCCGAAATGTATAGAATACAGCAGAACACACTGCCTTGGAGACTATATCCCACAATGCAATGTGTTCAGACTTCTATTTCAAATGTGATCTGTGAACTTGAACATCTCAGTTTTTATTCATTACTTAACTGAACAGCTTAAATGACGTTGACATATTTTGAAAACATCTTTAAAATTGGAATAAAATCAATGTAGATTTATGAAGTTATTAGCACCACTTGACCTGAAACCATAATGGTGTCACGTATGTATTTAACATACTACTGTTTAAAACGTGTATATTGTACTGCATCATATAAGCCTACTATTTTTAGACCGTGTATATATAGTGTGGATTGCGCAGTATATGCTATTCTGAACATGTGCATAAATGTCTTGCTAAGTTAAAAGTTTCTAATATATATTTTGTGAAAGATTTTAATGCTACCCCATATACATTTTCATATGAAACAGCAGTTTTATACAACCTCCTTTATCTCTCTTGTAATATAAAAACAAAGACATTTCCGGAAGCGCATTGAAAAGAGATGAGGTTTTGATGCTTACATTGCCCACTAGAGGGCATTAAATATGCATTTCAGGATTTATTTTGAGACGTAGATCAGAAGCAGCAAAATTATGATTATGATTATCATAAGGGAGAGCAACTCCGGTGTTAATATTTTGATATAACCACAATTACTGAAATAAAATCTATTTAATGTAGCTCAATCACTTCTCACTTTTGAGGTGTGGAAATGTAAATATGTACATAGTGTGTCAGTCACTCAATCCCTCAGAAACGTTGTTAAATGTCCTTTATTTTAAATTATTATAAAATATCAAAATAAAATAATACTTTCTCCAAACAGCCAAATTCTTGATTTCTCTTTTCTACATGTGTTTATGAATTACAAATATGATGGTAACAGTTTGGTAACATGAAAGAGTAGTGCTTTTGTAACTACTGCCTGTTGGCATGTGTGGATACTAGTACAAATAAATCACGTTATACACTTTACTCCTACTGCTCATAAAAGCCTTAACATGCAAATTACTCCTAGTATTTAAAAAAGCACAGAGTATAATAAATGAGGCACATTGGCATAAACAAACAGGAGGGCACTGACTGAATACAGCTGCAGGTAACAAAATAACCTGTTCACATTCCAGCAGATGCACGCAAACGCTCTCCTTAATACACAAACAATGGGTGAAAATACACTTGTGTGCATTACAGCAGGCCCGAAACACTCTCTGAGTGCAGTAAATAAACACACATGCATTGACTTTTGGGGCTAAACACACACGTTCATTAGTTGGTTACATCTACTATACATGCACATATCAAAGCACATTTAGCTATAGAAATGTGTACATTGGTACAGACAATACATATTTTTCTTATGCATGACACAGGTACACTGATATGAAGCACAAAAGTTGTTCCTGATTCTGGTTCTGAGCTATTTTTGGCGAAATGACTTCGAAGAACTACATGTTGCATACATCCACGAACTACAATGTGTGTGGTGTAAGAGTTTGGCGAATCTTGTAAACATGTTAGAATAGCTAGCTCTATGAACTTCATGCAAATTAAAACCTTCAAAGAAAAAGAGGCTTGAGAATGTCTCTACGTATTTACACATGCTCACGGTAGAGTCACATCAACAGGGAGGCACTGACACACACACAAACATACACACACACACACACTTTTTCCTGGTAATTTGGCTTAAGTTTACGGTATCCGCGAAAGTCTGCCTCTGATTCGGCAGGTTTAATGTTTAGACCCTGGTTCGAGAAGCTATTTCCTGAGTGAAAATCACTGCATGTGCATGGACACAAACAAACAAACTGACGCAACAAACCATATGAGTAGAATATTAGTTCTAATGCATAAAAAACAATGTGCAATATAAAATTAAATGTCAAAGTACATACAATTATTTTTAAAATTCTTATATAAATAGCATTAATGGCATAAACTGCTTTGTTTAGAGGGGTTTGTTGAATCACCACAGGGGCGTGGCCTGGTCAATAGATTGGCTTAAAGCAACTGCAAGTCAAGATAGGCTCCTCCTCCCAGAGTCTGGTCTCCAATAGGCTGCTTGGCCGACAGCATAGAAGGGAGAGTTACCAAAGCATCGCTGTTGCCGGGCTAAAGGAGACAGAAAGAAATTACATTTACTCAAGAAACACATTCGTATGCCTCATTATTTGTAATAAGTCCCACCTCAAATGAGTGACAGCCCTCTTACTGACTAACTAGCAAACCGCCTGAGGTGAATGTACAGCCTGCATGGGAAAGACGCACATTGTGGGTGTGCATGGCAGGAGTCACAGCTGTTTTTAGAATGGGTTTGTTAGCCCATTAGGCAACCTAATAGAACGTTTCACTCCTGTGGGGTTGAATATTAGTGTAATATTCTATATAATGTGTAGTACTAAGTACATACTATAGCAATAATTACTGCAGATTTGATATAGTAAACGATGTTTTGTACACACTTACATACTTTGGGTGAAACCCTTCACGCCCTTAACTCAAGACAAGAATGTTAAGAAGAAACTGACACACCCTAGTTTATTCTGATTGCAGAGGTCTCCTTCCCTTATTAAAAATAAATATGAAATGTATTACAGTTATTGATCTCTCTCTCTCTCTGTTTTATGAGTAAAAAATTATGACTATCATACTTTTTACTATGATTTACAAAAGACACACACTAAAATGTTATTCAGTGTAACAATAGTTCATATACCAAACAAATCGTATCAGTCATTTTATTTTTACATAAATATATGTTATGTTGAATGACAATTAAACATTAGATCACATTTAATTTTTTCACAAATATTTTTTGAAACATTAAAGTAGACACTTTAACTTGCATTAAATATGCTTTCTAAATATATATATGTATATGTATGTACTGGGTCCCACTCGCCTGCTCCGAGCGGATCTCGAAACCGGGTCTCCGGCGTGTGAGGCGGGCGCGATAGGCGATAACAAGAGGGCTAAATAGCTGCAGCCGGCATTCCTTGAGATCAGGGGACTGAGGTTTACCTGCACAGCACCTACTCGTTGGCCTCCGCTACATACATATATATATATACACATATATACACTCACCGACCACTTTATTAGGTAAACCTGTTCAATGGCTTGGTAACACAAATTGATAATCACAAATTGACTTGCTGAAGTTTAAACCGAATATTTAAGAGACTGTGAAAGTGGAATGGTTGTTGGTGCCAGACGAGCTGGTCTGAGTATTTCAAATACTACTGATCTACTGGGATTTTCACGCACAACCATCTCAAGGGTTTACAGAGAATGGTCTGAAAAAGAGAAAATATCCAGTGAGCGGCAGTTGTGTGGACGAAAATGCCTTGATGTCAGAGGTCAGAGGAGAATGGGCAGACTAGTTAGAGATGATAGAAAGGCAACAGTAACTCAAATAACCACCCATTACAACCAAGGTATGCAGAATACCATCTCTGAACGCACAACTCGTCGAACCCTGAAGCAGATGGGCTACAGCAGCAGAAGACCACACCGGGTGCCGCTCCTGTCAGCTAAGAACAGGAAACGGAGGTTTCAATTCGCACAGGCTCACCAAAATTGGACAATAGACGATTGGAAAAACGTTGCCTGGTCTGATGAGTCTTGATTTCTGCTGCATCACTCAGATGGTAGGGTCAGAATTTTGTGTAAAGAACATGAAAGCATGGATCCATCCTGCCTTGTCTCAACGGTTCAGGCTGCTGGTGGTGGTGTAATGGTGTGGGGGATATTTCTTGGCACACTTTGGGCCCTTAGTACCAATTGAGCATCGTTTAAACACCACAGCCTACCTGAATATTGTTGCTGACCATGTCCATCCCTTTATGACTACAGTGCACCCATCTTCTGATGCTACTTCCAGCAGGATAATGCACCATGTCACAAAGCTCAAATAATCTCAGACTGGTTTCTTGAACATGACAATGAGTTCACTTTACTCAAATGGCCTCCACAGTCACCAGATCTCAATCCAATAGAGCACCTTTGGGATGTGGTGGAACGGGAGATTCGCATCATGGATGTGCAGCCGACAAATCTGCAGCATCTGCGTGATGCTATCATGTCAATATGGACCAAAATCTCTGAGGAATGTTTCCAACACCTTGTTGAATCTATGCCATGAAGAATTAAGGCAGTTCTGAAGGCAAAAGGGGGTCCAACCCGGTTCTTGCAAGGTGTACCTTATAAAGTGGCCAGTGAGTGTGTGTATATATACATATATAATATGTAGGTTTGTGAAATATGTAAGTGTTCATTGTGTGTATTATTATTTATGTATGAAGATTTATTTAGCCTGATCTAGAATACTAACACCAGGCTCCTAATGCAATGGAACGGAAAACCAGTAGTCAAGTTAGAGCAGGCCAATGCACCACACCTTAGCTTGGTGTGTGTGTGTGTGTGTGTCTGTGAGGTAATTTAGACCAGAGGAACCTGTTTAGCTCATTGAGGAGTGTGACAATGCAACTATGTGGTCCTGTTACTCAAACCCACTAAAGCATCTAAATCTTCAATGCGGAGCACTGCAGGGCAAAAGACACACCTTAATGTTCCCTACAATCCAGCCCTGCCCTTCCTATAAACACACACACACACAGTTTCTGATGTGGAACAATCTAGGACTTGTATATGGATCAGTGGCACTCAATAACATTGTGCAGCTGGTTACTAATTCGTTTAAATTCTGCAGAGGCCAGCGGTGAACTGTAAATAATTTAGTTACTTGCTATTTGGTAGGAAGTCAATTAAAATAATCGGAGAAATGGCATGAAAGAAATTCCTGTACCTTCCTGAACTCACATTTCGTTCAAGGTCAAGGTTTCTTTATTTGTCACATAATAAATTATACAGGGTATAATTAGAAGTGAAATGTACATCAAATCAGGTTCACATTGATATTATAATACAGCTGTGGGTGTATTTTAAACTCACCTGATATCCATGTGCCATGCTGAGGATTTCCTTAACCCCGTAATTATAAGCGTGGAAAGGGGCGTGGCCTTGCATTCGTATCAGTGCTGCGTGTTGGGCTGAGAGGACTGAGCCTGCTGAAGGGGTGTGGCCAGCAGGGAAGTAGCTGATGTTAGGGCGAGCCAGCTGGGCTGTAAGTATGAAAATATACATGGATCAAATTTATGAAAAAAGGTACATAAGTCAAAATATTCATAAATATGTATTTTATATAGCTTTTATACTCAAAATGAAATATTTATATTTCTAAGAAAATATTTTTCTTCCATTGGTTGAACAAATAGTCCGCCCTAATCAAACGTCATTGTGTTGGAGTGATAGTTTACTCTATAGATCTTCTCTAGGGTTTCTGTAGCCTTCCTAAAGCTAGATAATCATATTTCTGTCCTTAAATCTCACACAGACAATTAATACCTGAACCAGTTCTTCCACTATGAAGTGAGCTAAAATGCTAATTAATGCTGTGTTAAAGGACCAGGGTGTGACACACTCCCTGTGTAGTGCCGTTACCCTTATAAACACACCCAGTACTGGTTATGCAAGTCCTTCTTAGAGACAAAGTCATTATGTTCACCTTTTAGAGCTTCATTTGAGCAGCTCTTCAAAAAATAGCCCTCAAAACACAACAGATTAAACAAATCTTGTACGCAAATATTCACATTTTGTGAAACATCTCAGTGAACATAACACAGCTACCGGTGAGTATTCTGACATCATGTAAGAGTGTCATATTGACTGTGTCCAAAACATAAAGGTCCAAACTGGTTCAGACAGGTTTCCAAGGCATCACAACTAAAGATCTAGAACAAATTCAAGTGAACTTTAGATATAACTAAACGAATATTTAAAGACTACAGTGCTTATTTCTTGTTAGAACTGCAATTATAAATTCCAAAGGATATTCATTAAATCATTAATCATCTTTAAATCATCTTTTCCCTTTTAACCACTCCTTCAGATGCTATTTGTATCATTTCACACACACAGCATTATGGCATATTAAAGGTGGTGCCTTGTAAGCATTTATGCATCTATGATGACTTCATTCCTCCGTAATCTCCCTAAAATTTGGATACAGATGCTGACTTGGATTAATATGTACACTAGAGCAGTGGTTCCCAATCATGTTCCTGGAGGTTCCCCAACACTGCATTTTCCTTGTCTCCTTAATCAAACACACCTGATTCAGATCAGCTCATTAGTAGAGACTCCAAGACCTGGAATGGGTGTGTCAGACAAAAGAGAGATGCAAAATGTGTAGTGTTGGGGAGGCTCCAGGAACGAGTTTGGGAACCCCTGCACTAGAGTATTAGACATATCATTAACTCAAAGATAAATGACATTCAATCATCCTTTCATCATCTTCAGTGAATGAAGCTGCAGCTAACTATTGATCTTACACTGCATATGTGTATGGCTTGCCTTGGACTGAAAAACTAATTAACAGATATAACTGTTACCTGGGATAATAGGTGGTGTAGTTCATGTACAGGGGGTTGTTGGAAGGGTAGAAGGCTGTCGGCGGCAGGTGTCGGGGACTCAACAGGAACTGGGAGGGGTAGATAGCTGATGGCTCCACAGGTAGCACTGCTCCCGCAGGAAGGACCGCTCCAGCAGGAAGAACAGCTGTCCCATGAGGAAATGCAAATGATGGAGGAGACAAACCTGAAATGGTGGAGGTGGGATATTGAGGAATTATTGAGTGAAAAAATAACCTCGAAGCTTCCATTTATGGCAACTAGATGTGATTGTAGTGTTAATCTTGTCAATGGCAAAAGTGTTTTTTGCACAATGGTGATAATTAAAATGTTTTTATAAAACATACGGCTGATGAAAATGTGATGAGAAACAGTAAAACAGTAAAAAATGCACTAACAAAGTTTTTAGATATATTTTTTTTTTAAATAATCCAACTATACTGTGTAAACAATATAACTATATAATTGGCACATTGGAGCTGAAAAAGTTGAACAATGATAAACTGAACTGATTTGATTTAGCTAACTCAAATGCAACCTTTATGTCAGTGGTTCTCAAACAGGCAAAACAGACAGTTCTCCCAAAAAAATGAACCCTCATGTCTTTCCAAACCCGTAAGATTTTCGTTCATCTTCGGAACACAAATGAAGGTATTTTGATGAATACCGAGAGCTTTCTGACCCTCCACAGATAGCGATGTTGAAGCGCTGATGTTACATGGACTATTTTAATGATGTCCTAGCTATGTCTCTGGGCCTAGGATCACTTCACGGTCTATAGAGGCTCAGAAAGCTCTCGGAATTCTTAAAAAATAATCATAATTTGTGTTCCACAGCTGAATGAAGGTCTTACGGGTTTGAAACAAAATAAGGTTCAGGGACGCCTGCAGAATGTTTTCTGAGGGTACGCACAGAAGGGGGGAATTTTTCTGATTTTTTTTCCAATATGTATTTAAATATTTATTCATATTTATTTAATGATACAAATATTAAAGAGGAAAATATCATTGATTCCAAATGTAGCTTGAACTAAGGCGAATGTAGTTGCCTCACTAAAAAAATAAAAAGTTTGTATTCGATCTCAAAATGTACAGAAAGATGAGACTGTTCTATTATATAAACACACAAAGCTTATTGCGATTATTGGGTGGCTTGTGCAATGAATGGACTTGAAAAGCTTAAATATAATTTCTAAGCATTTACATCGTAATTAAAACAGCTTGCGAATAGTCACGGTATTTACTTCATAAAAATCAACAAGTTAAGCCTATAAATGTATAGCTGCTTATATTTTCAGATTGTATTAATCTGTTCTGAATACCTTAAAATTTAAAAGATTTGCTGCAACGCAATTTTGTCTGATGTGAATTATTTAGCCTATTATTATTTTATTTTTTAATCCATGCAGCAAATGCTTTAAAACAGCTTTAAAAAATACTTTATTGTATTCCAGATGCTTTTAAAGAACTTTTCACGATCAATTTTACGGGTAGCCTAGCTTGAATGTAAAACATTGTCGTGAATTCGTTGTATTCCTATTTGTAAAATAGCTAGCCTAATTAATTATTGTAGGCTAACCGATCTTATATGATAAAGGTGCGTATAGCACGAATTTCAGTTTTTATTTGGCGTGATATTCATATGTAGAAATTGACTTTGGCGTGCAAAAGACTGATAAATTCATAATTAATGGCATGGCTGTTCAGTCGGAGATACAAGACACATATCTACTAACTGCTGAAATGATTGTGAGGCAAATCTCGGGTCTGAGCGCTCATGGTACACCTGCAGGCGCCACTGATAAGATTGAGTAATTAATGACACAATTTTCATTTTTGGGTGAACTATCCCTTTAAGTCATTATTTAAGATAAAAAAAGTAAAGGTAATTCAAGGTTAAGAAATTTAATATATTAATATTCTCAGTTTCTGTTAACTAAAAAGTTTAAAAACAAGCTTTGTCGTAATTACAGCATAAATACTGGAAATATTGTGTCCTGAATGGAGCAGGGGGTGGGCTTTCAAATATTGTGTTGAACAGCAGGGTCAAAAAAGGTTGAGAACCACAGCTTAATGCTATTTGAGTGAGAATAAACTAAAATACAACCCCAATTCCAGAGAAGTTGGGACATTTCGAAAATGCAATAAAATCAAGAATCTGTGATTTGTTAAATCTCTTTAACTTTTATTTAATTGACAAAAATACAAAGAAAAGATTTCCAAAGTTTTCACTGACCAACGTAAATGTATTTTGTAAATATGAACACATTTTGATTTTGATGGCTGCAACACAAAAATGATGTGTCACATCAACCTTCCTTTTAATTACAATGTTTCATTGTTCAGGAATTGAGGATACTAATTGTTAAAGTTTTGCTAGCAAAAATTTTGTCCAGTCTCGCTTGATACAAGACTTCAGAAGTTCAGCAGTCGGTGATCTTCGTTGTCTGATTCCTCTTTTCATGACTGGTCATATATTTTCAATTAGAGACAGATCTGGACTGCAGGTATAGGCCAGTCTAACACATTCACACTGTCTCTACAAAACCACGCTGTTGTAGCACATGCAGAATGAGAGCTAACATTAGGTGTGTTAAACTTCATGCAGTGAGACCGATCGATGACTGACTTGAGCCGCCACGTCACGTGTGGCATCAAAGTACCGCGATAGCATTTACCACATGACAACAATGATGTGTGTTTCTAACATCTTCAATTCCAATACAGCTCACAAATCTGTTTTTACTTGGAAAATATCATGTGGAAAAATGTTACTAAAGCTAAGCTAAACTTTGAACATTTAAAAAAAGGGATTAAACAATATGTACTACATTAGACAAAATGACCTATGAAGCTTTTGTTACTTTAAATAGTTGTAATTTTACCCATGGCATGAATTGTTTCACTTAACATATTCTTATGAACGTTTATTTGTTTTTGTACTTTTCGTGAATTATATATTTACATGTATATTTGTATATTAATCTTTTATGATCTGTGTCTTGTCCTGTTGCTGTCATTCTGTTGCACTGTGGAGCTTCTGTCACTATAAACAAATTGTGTAAACATATCTAGCCAATAAAGCTCAATCTCATTCTCATTGTATATGCTTGTACAAACCTTTGGTTTAAACTGTAAAGGCTTTTTTACTGTATAGTCGCAATGTTATATTGAGTCACATTTAATAAAAAACATTGATAAAAGCAAATATACGCTCACTTTGTTGGTATTTAAACAGTATACGTTTATGTTGAACTTTATTCTTGAAAAGATGGCCCTGTAAGCAGTATCTAAAAATGTTTCTTGCACATGAAAACATTTTTGAAACGTCAGTGCATTTGACAAATATTGCATGTTATTCAGTTCATCTGTGAAAAGAGTATCCAAACACAGAGAGAGCATAACTACCGGGAGCAGAAAGTGTCCGACTTCACGTCTATTCTTTCAACTCCGCCCCCGACTGCAAGCGGCTACTCTCGCCGATAGTCTGTGAGGCGCTGCATGAAGTCGAACACACCTAGACTCTTGATCTAATAACCAGGGACTTCACATGAAACACATCATCTTGATGACAGTATATCTACAATCCCAATATATGCCTCCATGTCAATGGTACCGTCGCACATATGCCAGTCACTCTCCTGCACCCCCATACCATGACCGACGTTTGCTTTGGCTTCTGTCACTAATGAAAGTCTGGATGGTCCCTTTGGTCTTTGGAGTGGAGAACTCGAAATCCATTTTTCCTGGAAACAAGTTGAAATGTGGACTTATCTGAGTACAGCACACATTTTCACTGTCTTTTTGACTATCTGAGACCAGCTCTGGCCCAGAGAACCTGGCAGCATCGTTGCATAGAATTGATGTATAGCTTTCTCTAACAGATATTCAAGTTGCATTTCCTGATGCAACAGCAGACTGTGGTAAATGACAGTGGTTTTCTGAAGTACTCCTGAGCCCATGTGGCTATATTTAACACCGCAGAATGGCGGTTTCTTATGCAATGCCATCTGAGGGATCAAAGGTCAAATACATTCAACTGAGGTTTCCAGCCTTGCCCTACATGTACTGTGATTTCTCTAGATTCCCTGAATCTTTTCAGAATATTATGTATGGTACTTGGTGAAAGACCTAAATTCTTTGCAATTTTGCATTGCGAAACATGATTTTTGATTTGTTTGACACCACTCTCATGAAATTTGGCACAAGGCGATGAGCCATGATCCAGCTTTGCTTGCAAAGACTGAGATAATCACTTTATACTCAAACATGATTGACCTATTACTAGGTTTCAACACTGTTTAACGTGGAAATTCTATAACCTTTTCACTTTTATTTTGCCTCTGTCCCAACTTTTATGGAATGTGTTGTAGCCGTCAAAAACTAAATGTATTCATATTTGCAAAATACATTTACGTTGGTCAGTGAAAACTTTGGAAATCTTTTATTTGTACTTTGTCATTTAAAAAAAGGTTAAGAGATTTAACAAATCATAGATTCTTGATTTTATTGCATTTAAAAAAAAATCCCAACTTCTCTGGAATTGGGGTTGTCATTTAGGCTACATATTTTTTAAATGTATAATTTTTTCATATTTTAACATTATTTTATTATAATTGTATTTAGTGAGAATAAAGTGGACCAAAATGAATGAATGTGACATGACGAAATATTTAATTTGCTTAATTACTAATAAAATAAAAACTAGTGAATAGTCAAGGTATTTTCGCCAAATAATTAAAGGGTGTGGTCCTGACTGAACCTTTTCCAGTTACACTGAGGGCTTTACACCTTTAAACCCCTTTTCAGTGTTTGTCATCAAAGGCTCATGCAGTCATCCCATTAAACATACAATGAACATAATATGGTGTAGCCACAAGCAGTAGCCATCTTAAAAGCCCACCCTAAATACAACCTGTCACATTGTGAACCTGTGTATAAATGATTTGTCTTGCAGCTACTTTGATCATGTCTCATAGTAAACGCTGCAGGTACAATTACAAATCTCATCTATCATGTGAATATAATTTGTCTCATTATATTAAATCTGTCAAAATATTTTGTTCACTGTATTGAAGAAATACCAGTTTAGTAGAATAAATGTATTTCTATTAAAATATCTATTCCAAACTTTATCTCACACTCAAAGCATGAGCAGACCATAACCCAAAACTGTCAATAACTGCCATAATAATTCAGCTGCAAGTAAAGTATGTTCCTCCACCCTTCAACACATATCAGTACACAGCCAGAGGCATTCAGATGCCTTTAACAGGACTGAACCGTGGCGTGCCGAGGCTTTTACGTGTGCCGCTGTTGGTTGTTAGGATAGCAAAGTTACGGAGCTGACTATCTACAACCAAAGAAAGAAATCCACACTAAATCAAACAGAAAGTGCCTTTCCACGACACACCAAAGTGCATATGGTGACATTTATGATGTGGATTAAATTTTGTGCACATTTAGATTTAGAAAGATTGCAATAAATCACCCAAAATCAAAGCCCTTCATTCCCCCAATGTGGAAAAGCATCTGACACACTCAGATCTGAATTGAATAAAAAACAAAATATTCACCCATCCAGATTCCTATTGCTCCTGATGCCCATTCCTGCCTGGGCAGGAAGATGGACAGGACACCCACCATGAATGAATAATTGAATGAATGAGAGAAAGGGGGAAAACAGGAAGGCGTGAAGCGCCACCTACCCGCACACACAGCCGAGAGAAGCAGCACCAGAGCCCAGCGGCACTTACGTCGTAACTTACATGGTGGCGGCGAGAGGCCGCTCCTGTTGAGCGTCCCCCCCATCAGCACGATGTTCATCTCTTGTGCGGAGCACGCAAACACCTCCACGTAACGCTCCTTCATGCTGCACTTGTGGCAGTGCTGGGCCGCCAGGAACGCCCGGTCAGCTGAACGCATCTGGATAAAAGCATCACCCGATGGACGACCCTGATCAAACACACAAACAAATGCTGAATTCATAAACTCACTTTGAACAAAAAAACAATCGCATTTAATGAGAGCAGGACGTTTCTGCTTCACATAGTTTTTAATTGTTGGTCAAAGTACTAAATGTCTCAATGCTTTTTTTCAGCATCTTCTGCCAGGAGCATCTGGCATTGCCTATTTGTATATAAATCTTTATTATCTGTGTCCTGTCCTGTTGCTGTCATTCTGTTGCACTGTGGAGCTTCTGTCACTATAACAAATTCCTCATATGTGTAAACATATCTGGCCAATAAAGCTCATTCTCATTCTCATGTCAAGTTAACAGTAGGGTTGGGAACAGACAACTAAATCTAATCCATAATAAGGATCATCTATTAATTATTCTTATTTTAAATTATAACGTTTTTAAATGCTGTACTAAAATACTGATGTTTTCTGCATTACTTATTCAATATAGCGCAAACAGATGCTGTGAACTACGTGGTTTCATTTCAGAATAATTACAGACTCTTATGAGCCAGTTCTTTTTAATGAACCAAAACCGGTGCACCCGCTATAGTTCAGCTCCCCAAACAAATGAGTCGTATGTGTTTTTTAAATCAAAAGCATACAGTGCAAAACAGTGCAGTTGTTCTACAGTTCAATACCTGAATAAACAATGTTTATTTTGATTAAACAACAGAAATTCATACAGCTATACAACTACAATCAGTGTAGTTTACTGACTAGTTGGTTATATGACAATGTGTAGTTAAGTGTATTATAAAAATACATGAATTAAATGTTGTTGTTCGTGTTTGTGTTTAATATATAGTTAATGTAATATAATTATTGAATTTTTTTGGCAAAAATACCTTTTGCATGAATTGTTTTAAATCATATAATAATTTGGCAATGGACATACTTTTTCTCCAAAATATTTATTTCTTTAAAAAGTACTACATTACCATTCAAATGTTTGGGGTTAGTAGAGTAGGATTATATACATATATAAAAAGACTTTATTCAACAAGGATGCATAAACAAAATACAGTAAAACTTTTACATTGTTACATATGCTATATTAAAATAATTATGTCCCTATTCATCAAAAAATCCAGAAAAATTATAATTGTTTCCACAAAAATATTAAGCAGCATATCTGTTTTACGAAATTGATAATCATAAGAAATGTTTCTTGAGCACTAAATCTAAAATGCATAATAAAATTATCATTTTGCAATCATAATAAAATATGTTTCAAAATATATTAAAATAGAAAAGTAATTTTTTAAATTGTAACAGTATTTCAAAATATTGTATACTGTTTTTCCTGTATTGTTGATCAAATAAATGCAGTCTTGGTGAGTATAAGAGAATTCTTTCAAAAAACATTACAAAAAAATCATATCAACCCAAACTTCTGAACAGTACTGTAAAACAATCTTTAATTGAACCATTAAGAGGAATCAGAATCATTAAATTCCTTCTTTGTATCTAGCTGAAAATATACAAGCCAGCAAGCCAACTTAAAAAAACGTGGTTTGTGTGGAAATATTTGTATAGTCTAACCTATTCTCAAGTACAGTTCCCTTTCCATATTTTACTCGTACTGCGTCGAGAGACACTGTATAGGAAAAACCTATTTTTTCCTCTTCAACTGAAGCCTCTTTACCGCAGGTACTCAGGCGAATCAGGAAGCAAAGGCACAAGCTTATTCTAATAGCCCCTCTGGAGGAACCAGCCGTGGATGTCGGAGTTATTCCAGCTGCTCGAAGCAGCCCAGTGGCCAATCCCCTTGAGATGGGACCTCATTTCTCAAGCGAACGGTATGCTATGGCATCTACGGCCCGAGTTATGTGTGGCCACTCAAGCATTTTGGTTTTCGGCCTCCCAGAGCGTGTCCTAAACACGATGGCAGAAGCTAGAGCCCTGTCTACTCGGCGCCTCTACGGTCTGAAATGGTTTGTTTTCTCGACTTGGTGTCAAGACCGCGACTTAGATCCGGTCCCCTCCAATGTGTCAGTGGTTCTTTCATTTCTGTAGGAGATGCTGGATAAAAGCATTCCTCATCCACCATCAAAGTTTACGCAGCAGCCATAGCGACTTTCCATGCTCCTATTGCTGGCCAATCAGTGGGCAGAGATAGTGCGGTGATTACATTTTTACGAGGCACCAGGAGAATGTATCCCACGCGTCCTCGTACAGTTCCACCTTGGGACTTACCTACTGTACTAAGGGCCCAAAAAGGTCCCCCGTTTTAACCACTGCAATCCACGAGCCTCAGAGCACTTTAGTTAATAACCGCCCTGCTGCTAGCACTGGCGTCGGTCAAGTGAGTAGGAGACCTGCAGGCCCTCTCCATCAACCCGGTTTGCCTGGAATTCGGGCCTAACGACTCCAAGGTCATCCTGAAACCAAGGCTTGGTTATGTACCTAAGGTGCTCTCCACTCCGTTCAGAGCCCAGGTCATAGCGCTTTCCCGCACTTTTCGCTTTCATTGGTTCATTTTTTAGTACTGCACGAACCAATGTATGTGCAGTTACACTGCATGATTAAAAAAGACTTCAGTTGAAGAGGACAAAATATTTTTTCCACACAGTGTCTCTCAACGCAGTACTCGTTTTATGTCTCAGGGAACCGAGGTTACAATAGTAACAGAGTACATTCTCTTTAGCATGCTTTGAGATATTATAAGGACCAAGGCATGACAGAAACACATTGTTAAGGAATGAAAAAACACAAGTCCTGACAAAAGCTGTGATTAATCACCCTTTTTTATGGAGCAGTTGGGCAAAAGGGGGAAAACTCCCTGACAGAACACATTCTGAACTGCATAGGTGTGTTTATTTGTTAATGGATGAACTTCATTTGAATACTACAGTTAATATGTATGAAGTCTTGAGTCTTGAGATCCTTACCTGCTGGTTGAGCACCATGTGCACTCCATGTGGCTTGATGTCAGCGGTGTATTCCCCCAAGAAAACCAATATGTCCTGGATGGTGGCATCGTACGGCAGACCCCTCAATCTCACGCAGTCCCGTACATCTGTCAATGCTGCCGTTGGGGGCACGAATGTGGGGGGTGGCACAACATACAGGTTTGGGGATGGGGCCACGGGAATCAATGGAGCCGATGAGTATCGGTTCAGTACCTGACAGACAAATGCTGGAGTTATATGATGGGGAGTGCACATCATCAAAAAGACTTCTGCCTGTTTATAGCTCCAGGTGTGGAGATGATGGATGAACTGTGGTCTACCTGCAAGTACTGATACTGTTTGCCACCATGCAATCACACATTTGGTGTGTCTGTATCCTTAAATGCCCTTATATATGGAGACAACTTGACCATTCTGTGTTGGTTTTATATTTGTTGGAACTTAACCAGATCAGGTCTATGAATCCATGCACTTCACTTTAGGGTTAGTATTAAAAACCCACAGCAGATTTTTTTAGGTTCCTTTCTTTTTTAACTTCTTGTATAACAGTGTAAATTTGCTGTCCCCTCAAAATAACTCAACACACAGCCATTAATGTCTAAACCGAAAAGTGAGTATACCCCTATGTAGAAATGTCCAAATTGGGCCCAAAGTGTCAATATTTTGTGTGGCCACCATTATTTTCCAGCACTGCCTTTAACCCTCTTGGGCATGGAGTTCGCCAGAGCTTCACAGGTTGCCACTGGAGTCCTCTTCCACTTCTCCATGATGACATCGTGGAGTTAGTGGATGTTAGAGACCTTGTGCTCCTCCACCTTCCGTTTGAGGATACCCCACAGATTACCTTTACCCTCCACTTCTTTAGCAAGGCAGTGGTTGTCTTGGAGGTGTGTTTGGGGTCGTTATCATGTTGAAATACTGCCCTGCAGCCCAGCCTCCGAAGGGAGGGGATCATGCTCTGCTTCAGTATGTCACAGTACATTTTGGCATTCATGGTTCCCTCAATGAACTGTAGCTCCCCAGTGCTGGCAGCACTCATGCAGCCCCAGACCATGACACTCCCACCACCATGCTTGACTGTAGGCAAGACACACTTGTCTTTGTACTCCTCACCTGGTTGCCACCACATGCTTGACACCATCTGAACCAAATAAGTTTATCTTGGACAGCTATGCAGACAAATTTGATGCAGTGTGCGGCGTATGGTCTGAGCACTAACAGGCTGACCCCCCATCCCTTTAACCTCTGCAGCAATGCTGGCAGCACTCATACGTCTATATCCCAAACACAACCTCTGGATATGACGCTGAGGAAGTGCACTCAACTTCTTTGGTCGACCATGGCAAGGCCTGTTCTGAGTGGAACCTGTCCTGTTAAACCGCTGTATGGTCTTGGCCACCGTGCTGCAGCTTAGTTTCAAGGTCTTGGCAATCTTCTTATAGCCTACGCCATCTTTATGTAGAGCAACAATCTTTTTTCAGATCCTCAAAGTGTTCTTTGCCATGAGGTGCCATGTTGAACTTCCAGCGACCAGTATGAGAGAGTGAGAGCGATAACACCAAATTTAACACACCTGCTCCCCATTCACACCTGAGACCTTGTAACACTAACGAGTCACATGACCCCGGGGAGAGAAAATGTCTAATTGGGCCCTATTTGGACATTTTCACTTAGGGGTCTACTCATGTTTGTGGCCAGCGGTTTAGACATTAATGGCTGTGTGTTGAGTTATTTTGAGGGACAGTAAATTTACACTGTTATACAAGCTGTACACTCACTACTTTACATTGTAGCAAAGTGTCATTTATTCAGTGTTGTCACATGAATATATGATACAAGATATAATAAAATATTTACAAAAGTGTGAGGGGTGTACTCACTTCTGTGAGATACTGTATCGGTACTTTGGTTTAGATATACAGAAAATTAGTTTGACCAATGTTATTTTATTTTACAAGTATTCATATTTTTCTATAATTAGTTATAGGTAAAAAAATTGTTAATGCATATTTTGCATTCAAAAACTAAGATGAAAATAAATCGGCAAAACAGGTTGGTGTTTGTTGTGTGAGGGATTCAGTTAGCTTGGTTTCATTTTATGTCAGACAAAAGTTCAGTCTTTTGGCATTATTGATGAAGTCATTCAATTGTAAGTATTCTGTTTATTAAAGAACCCAAAAAACAGTCAACTATTAATATAAAGTACGATGGGATTCTCTTTGCCTAAATGACACACCCTTATAACACCAAAACCCCACTGCTGGAGAACAACACAGCTGAGCTAGTCAAACAAACATGACATCTGCTCAAAAACAGGTTAAAGTGAGTTTAACTGCCTGCAATGTTGAGTAGCTTTGGTTTGATATATATGACGACAGCTAAATATTAACACAGAGGAATTCCAAGTAATTCTACAAAATTAGTAACAATTACATTTTAAAGGTTTTGCATCCCAGAATAGGAAGACTAGAAGAGAGATTTTATGATGGCTTTGAAAAGCTAATCTTTTACAGATTGCCGAGCTGAGTGTTTGTTCAGCGAGTCGGGCCGTTCAGATAGAGAACATGCTTGTACACACACTTACACACCCAAACACCTTGTGTTTCACTTGCCCTGCCGAATCTGTTTAAACAGACTAAAATACACTGCACACAACAGGTTATTTCAAATCAAATAGAAATGCTGCTCTCACCTGTTGGACCTCAGCCGCAGTGCTCTTGAACAACTCTATGTACCTCTTGCCCAGGATGTCCTTGTGTTTTTTCAGTGCGTTCTGAGCATGCTCCTCGCGGGAGAACAGGACAAACGCATCCCCAGTGGGCCTGCCATCGGGAAAACGCACAAACAGAATCCCTTCGCTGCCGTCTGTCACAGGACACCCCGGGGAGAAAAACTGCAGCACCTGTTCTGCAGTGGCGGTGAATGGAAGTCCACGCATGCGTATGATAATCTGATTCTCCCTCGACAGAAATTTGGCCACTTCATTAGAGGTACCTGTCAGTCAGACATGGACACACAAGCCACTCAATGTGAAGCTAAAATACACAAAACATACTCAAACCAATGCAAATAACCCTGACAGAACACAAACTCAGATTATATACACAGTTTATATTACAACAGCATTCATATAATAACTAGTAAGACTAGACTGTGCAAAGATTGTTTACATATAGGGATGGGAAAGTAAGAAGTTAGTTCCTGTTCCAATTCTTGTGAATGATTCCAGTTACTCCTGTAGTTCTTTTAATGCATAAATATTTGGAAAAATAAATGCTATTTCATTGCCAAATGATGAGATGACTTAAATAATATGTAAATGTAAATCAGTTCTCACTAATTTTGACAAACTGAAAAGAACTGACTCAGGACTAACAGGAACCAGTTCTGAATAAGAATAGATTATTCATGGAATTTAATTAATTATGGAACCAGTTCTGAATAAGAATAGATTATTCATGGAATTTAATTAATTATGGAACCAGTTCTGAATAAGAATAAGAACTGGTTCTCAGTTCCCAACCCTTTCCACATACAAGCCCAAATATCACATGCATGCAAATTCAAGTGCAAAAAATTATTTTTACCTCCTGCAATCTTTAGAAAGTCTTCACCTGTTGCCTTGTAAACCTGCAATACAAAATAATGTATGTAAATAATTTGGAGTTTACATACAATTCCACTGCAATTTAAAAAGGTTATAGTAAACTGACTTCTGTTCATGAGGGCACTAAATGTACCAAAACAGATTGAAAATGATATTCATATGATATATATTTATATTTCACTATACCTAGTATTACACTATATGTAATATAATAGCTTTATGAATGTGTGTGTACCTCAATGTATCTGGTGCCCATGTGATGCTTGTGTCTCTGCAGGGCCAAATCCCTGTGCTCTTCACTCTCAAAACGCAATAGTGCCTCTCCGTTCCTCCTGCCCTGAGCATTCAGACACAACGCAGCACCTCCTCTACACACACACACACACATGCATTAATTCATTCATTAGAAACACTGGCATTGTGCACAGACTGACTGATGATCATGTATTATTAAGTGCTGCCCGTGGGTGGTTTGCAGGTTATGTGTGCATACTTGGCGATGTTGAGACCCCTGAAGAATCGGGCGATGTCCTGGTCTGAGGACTGCCATGGAAGACCCCGAGCTCTGATCACGGTGTTATCATCCACCCTCTCCATCTTACTGCTATACACACACATACATGCAATTTAAACAATGTGCCACACTAGCTTATACTAGTAGCAAGGCAACAATTAATATCAAGTGACCCTTTGTTAAGCTCCA
Source organism: Gymnocypris eckloni scoliostomus (assembly GCA_027564155.1). Classification (NCBI taxonomy): domain Eukaryota; kingdom Metazoa; phylum Chordata; class Actinopteri; order Cypriniformes; family Cyprinidae; genus Gymnocypris; species Gymnocypris eckloni. Next base: position 4,132,758 of record CM050424.1, read on the forward strand.
CATCCTTAGTTACAACAATTTTAAGCTTTACAGAAATTCTTATAGGATTCTACATGAGATTTCATTGACCAGCATGATTTCCAGTAAATGTGCTTTGAATTATGTGTAAGACTGAACAGCATTTTATCAGATGTTATTCTTTACATAAATACTTCTGAATAAAAACAAAAATGTAAATATCTCAACAGATAAATAAAACTACTGTAACATTCATTTACCAGAAATAGTTATTACATGTTAATTTCTGATTAATTTAATTCACAGCATGAACTTCTCTGGATTTATTATACAATATTAAACTTATTTTAATGAGTAATCATAAAAATGTATAATCATTATAGAAAATCCATGATTTTATTAATTTCACTGTCTTTTCCAGACCTTAATAAAACACCATTTTTAATTTCCTTAATATTTCCTGGGGTTTTTATATTTCCAAAAAAGGCAAATGCAGGTACTCTTATAGTGTGGTGAATGGCAATAGTTGCTAAGGTAAGACTGGTCATTAATATTAAGGTGGAGCTTAGCAAACAATAATCATTTTGAACACAGTTGCAGACATTTGTTTGTTAGTTTAGTTTAAATAAGACGCAGCTCTTACCAAGTGCCAGTCTCACTTGTCATTCACTTTTTCTGGGAAGGAGAACTGGTGGCCTATGAAGACGAATAAAGCAGGTTCACAAAAACACTCTGAATATTAAATTCATGTTTTCAGACAATAATAAGTAAGTTATAATGACTTACAGACAGGCTCCGAGATAAGTGCTAAAACAATTTCTGACATCAGCTGAACCTTGTGAGCAGTGAAAGCATGAAGAGAAGAATCTACAACCACATTTAGGTCTGATCGCAAGGCAGTCAAGGAATACAGCATCTGTGTTTAGTGTTACTGGTGATAATTACTTTTTAATGACACAGTAAAGATGCAAGGAACAACTAGGACAGGGTTCATAAATGTACAAGGACCGTTAAAACACAGCAGTCTTCTATAAAGGCACAATAGAAACATGGAGGGATAGAATGACTTTCAATTAACCTTTCTTACTGTGCAGAGGGCTGTGCTATTGCATTGTGTGTTTGACTGTGTGTGTGTGTGTGTGTGTGTATTAAGACGTTACAGTGTAGGTGTGGCAGGTTAAACTTGTTGACTAAATACTCTTGGCTTTCTCTTGCTGGCTCAATTGAACCCACACTATTTTGAGTCTATTTGCATTTCAAAACCTTGGGATCCTGCAGCCAACACCCTGTTGCCTATCTTTCTCTCTCATACACTCAAATGCAACTTCCTCACACTGGTTGTCAGAGAATTATCTACTAATATGTTAAATAATCTACTCTCATCCATTTAAGTCTTACAAAAAATACACAAAATGATGTCATGGACTTTTTTAAGGATACAGTCAGCCATGACCTGAAGATTCAAGTCTTTCAACTCCCCTTCTGATGGGAATTTATTCTTGAACTCTTTTCGCAGGTCAAAGAATGAGAAGAAACACTCAGGCAACCAAATATTCTGGAAAGCACAAAAGCAAGCGGTCAAGAAAACACATCTGCACTTATAAATGATTAGCTTCTAAATAAATATTGCCTGCTCATTTGCAGTATTTAGAGTTTGATACCTTGCTGGAAGCCTCGGGATGGAGGACTTGACGGATGTGCAGCTGTCCATCCATACAGAGGTAGAAGGTGTTTCCTGCACCTGCATCCACTTCTGCACATAACCTCTGATTCAACTGCACACACATGGACACTCTGAGTAAACGCCACTTTAAATGCCATTTAATACATACCCACATAACTGCTTGTGCAAATATCAACCCACAAGCTGTTAAATAAAGTGTTTAATAGTGTGTAAAGATATGCAACTAAATGGTGCATAGACAGAAACTCCCTCAAAGAGAGTTAGAAAAGAAAGTTGAACTGTCCTTTGAAAAGGATCCACTCAAATGCAAACATCTTTATAGTGAACAGAAAGTTCTTAAAAAGATAAACAGCAGCCTGTCAGAACAGACTGTATGAGAATGATCACCTGTTCGATGGCCTCCTCAAGCGGTTCAGCTTCTGTCAAGGTCTCCTCGGTGAGTCCACTCACCTCCTGACACTCCTCAGAGAGCTCAATGTGATCCGGTTTGACTAGCAATTCATTTACCTCACCAGCCTAAATGTGGAAAGCAGAGGAATGCTCACTTCCAGAATAGAGATTTACATAGGCAAATAAATAAAGGGATGGATGAATTGATAAATAACAAAGGAATATATTTGGATTTAGATTGATTAGACTTATATTTGACTACTTTTTGTTTAAATATCTGCCATATATAAATTATGAAAATTATTGATATCTCTCACCTTCAACAAAATTACTAACACACAAATGCACATATACACAGATAAATAGATATAGATAGATAGATAGATAGATAGATAGATAGATAAAATGAATAAATACATAGTAATATTTGTCCATTTACTTTGTAATATTTTCTTTAAAAAATCTGATATATTAATGAAAAACTTACTCTCTCTGACCTCCACCAGAATTAGCCTACTACACACACCCCAACGCACGCACGCACGCACGCACACACACACCAAAGCATAACACGCATACACACCATCATAAGGAAATATGAAATTACCTTTTTAGTTGCTAAATCCACAACCTGCCAAACCAACTGTACAATTTCCTTCTCATCTGATCCCAATTGTTCCCCGCTTGCGCCAGATGTGGTGGTGAATAAAAGCACCAGATAATCTGGATTAACCGTCATTTTCAAAAAAGGAAAAAAAACTATTGTCTCTCCACCAGATAGCAAAAGCAAAACCCTAGAGATCAACTCCAGGTGACAGAGAAGCCAAGAGCCCAGTGACCCCACACCTACGGACAGACCAGTGCCGGGTTAGGACTCGCCTCGATGTGTCCCGTGGCCTTTTAACTGCGCGAGAATCGATACAAACAAGTCCGAAACCCTAGGCTCTGCTCCGCAATGGCTGCTTGGATCGCGCTGGTTTTGTGTGCGCCCTACCTGGCCACCACCCACGTGACACAGGTAATAGATACCTGCCCAAAAGAAAGCCCTCCTACTGCCGCTGAGAAACAAGGACGTGGCATGGCACGCCGAAAACGCGCTCGTGCTACATGATGTGAGGGAATTCAGGATCTGTTTATTACACGTTTACACAGTCTAATAAAATAACCCAGCGTTAACACCTGCTCACCTGCACCCGTAATGTGTAAAAAGTGACGCAAGGCCTTTCACTGTAGATTTAATATTGTAGCCTACTAACTAAACTATATTAGCCGGACTAAACATATCCATAGACTTAAAATGTATCTGAACATTATATGTTATAAGTCAATGTTTTGACAGGTATAAAGCCCAAGTAAACACGCCGTGAGTGTAGGCTATCTGTTAGTATGACCATCACAGGCACTGAACAAGAGAAAGATGCCACATCATTTATAAGTTATGCCAATATTTTTCTGATAATTAGGGTAAGTCATTAAATGCAACGGAAGCAAAACTGTATTGTTTAAATGTGATTTTTTTTGTGATAATTATATAGCCTATATTAGTTCACTTAAGGTGATCGATCAACAAACCTCTGTCCTTTATGTCATAAACCAAAAGTATTAGTGTAAACAACTCTTGCTCCTCCAGCACTACTGTGACCTGTCAGTTAGATGTTACAATACACAAATCACTGAAGGACTTTATTTATATACATTTGTGTCATTTTATTACCTTTAGCAATGTTTTCTGACATTCAACAACTTAATTTCTGCTCCACATGTAACTTTTCTTGAATAATTTATTTGATAATCTCAACTGGAAACAAGTATGGTCACTACAGCCAAAATTATTTCTCACAAATAAGGTGAAAGAAGAGTATTTTAAAGTGATCCACTGATTTATGCTGTCAAGAAATGTATACAGACGTTTAGAGCTGATGTAGCGCTAGCATGCTCTTTTTGTTTGAATGCAGATGAAACAGTGGAACGCTTATTTTGGTCATGTCAATTGACTCTGTAAAGGCTTTTGTAAAGTTGAAGCTTTTGCCAGAATTTTCTATACAAATGAGAAATATTATATTTGGGTATTTTGACCCAGATCCCACAAAATAAAATATTGGTTTTATTATACATTTAATAATTTTCTTAAGCAAATGTATATCCCTAAATGCACATTCTCAAATTTTCAAACCTGTCTTTGTGGTCTTTTTAGGAGACATGGAGAATTATATTCATCTGAGTTCAGTATAAGTTAAGAAAGCTATGAAGACTGTCAGAATTTGCTCTGCAGTTCTCGTGTAGGGAATCTTATGTGAAAAATGGCCCTTTGTTGCATTTGTTATTATTATAAATTGTATTTATTTATTGTAAATTGTCATTTTTCCTTTATTTATTTATTTATTGTGTATTTTTCGGTTTTATTTTGTCGGTGTCTGTTCAAGTGTTATGTGGGTATTCTGTATTTTGTACTGTTTTGTATGTTCTTGGTTTCAGCAATAAAAAAAGAAATATAAAAAGAAAAAGAAAAAGAAAGAAAAGAAAAGAAAAAGGAACTTTTGTGACGTAAGCCTTCAACTCGGGAAGTGTTTCCTTTACCGGAAGTTCTAATGTGACTAAGAAAGATGGCGGGGGATTCTGCAATGGAGCTGCTCTTTTTAGATACGTTCAAGCATCAAAGTGCAGAGGTAAACCTGCGAAATTTCCATCTTCACCCGTGTGTTTTTAACCGCATGATACAGAGACTAAAGTCTAACAGACGTTCAAATATTCTCCTCGCGTTCTTCAAGTTTCCATTTAATAACGCACTGGGTGCGTTAGTTAACGCACAGTTAGTTAGCTTGCTAATTAGCACAATAATTCATATATATATTCAATTCATTAAAGATTTAAAGATAATAACACCCGTTATTCTTCATTTAAAGCAGTTGCGTTAATCGATGTTGTATGGCAGTGTTAGCCTGGCGTTTAAGTTGTTCCCCAGAGCAAGCAAACTCGTGCTTACATTGTTGTTGTTGTTGTTGACCGCGTAACGTTTATGTGTAGTTGCTATTAACAAGTAGAATGTACTGTGAAAATCCATTTGTTTATTTTTGAATTAACAATAAGATGCACATATTGTTGTAAAGGTCAGCCCCTGGTATCAGCGGTTCATGTTTATCTGACAGCACCACCGCATGTGCATGTAAACAAGGAGATCTGTATGTAATCAATAGACCTTGTCCTTTACAGAAGTAGCCAGGGGATACAGTGTGTGGAGTTGGGGTCAATAGGAAAGCAGAAACACCCTGGATTCAATGTACCGTTAAGCTAGTGATTAATATTTGAATTGCATCTATTTGAGCTCTTTTAACCGCTGTGGTTGTGTGAAAGCTTTTTTTTTTTTTACTGTGTATCTTGTGATTCTGTTTAACTTCTCTATTGGTAAATAAATAGTTCACTTAAAAATTTAAATTAGCTGAAAATGTAGATGAGTTTTCTTCATCGGAACAAATTTGAAGAAATGTAGCATTACATCACTTGCTCACCAGTCGATCCTCTGCAGTGAATGGGTGCCGTCAGAATGAAAGTATACATAGATGATAAAAGCATCACAGTAATCCGCACCACTCCAGTTAAGTGAAACGCTTAATTAACAGATTAATCATTAAAACTTTTTTTACTTAAAATTGTTGCTTCCAGCTAAAATACAACTCAATCCATCCATAATATTGCTTTCTTTCTTCAGTGAAAAGGTTGTCTCTTCTGAATTGAGAGATAAATATGCACTTATCAAGCACCATTTATAAGTGAAAATTGTTCTTCTAATCAAATATATTGGTAGATTTTTATGTATGGACAGGAGATTTACTTTTTCTTTGGTTAATAGACTTTGGCCAGAAGCAATGGTTTAAAATTCAAATGCTTCAATGTAGGGCTGCACGATATATTGCATGCGATCAGGAAAGATGGTTCTGTGATTAGCAGTAAATATCCATCAGCTGCTTTCAGAGGGAGCTGCATTTAATACACAGAGCCGTAATTCACTGACAAGCTACGCGATATCACGTTCAAAATCAAATGCGATTCATCTCCAATTATGAGTGCGAATTGCGTATCTTGTTAGTGAACAACAGCTCTGTGTATTAAATGCAGCTCCCTCTGAAAGCAGCTGATGGCTAATTCGTACGAATTTGTATGACCTCACTCATACGATTTGTCTAAACCCCAGTGACAGGTAGGTTTAGGGGCGGGGTTAGGTGTTGGTCATTCGTTCAAATTCATACGAATTGGCAACTCATAAAATACGTACGATTTAGCAAAAATCGTATGAATTTGTACGAGTGAGGTCGTACGAATTTAGCCACCTCGTAAAATATGTAGGAATTGCCATGAGATAACCTTGCCTAATCACAGAACTGGCTTTAGGGCCTGTTTACATCTGGTCACTTCATGCGTTTTTTCTGAACGGATATCTAATAAAACGTTTCCATTCACATTTGGCCACATAAATGTTCACGTCAATGAAAGCAATAGATACGCGCTGCATTTTATTCATTATCAGATAATTTCAATATCAGAGACCGCAAAAAGAGAGAGCGTGACATCAGCAATGATAGGTTAGTTTCATTACTTTTAATGAAGATGATTGTGTGTTGAGCGTCTGCGACTTTCAGTTTCATTCGCGGCAGTTTGCATGTCGGCTTGCTGAAGAGATACTCAGCTACTCATCTGGGGTGATCCTTGTTGCATTAGAGCTGTCATATCTTAATATAACATACCATACAGCTTATAAAACGCTCTCACACGTTATTTTTTTTTACATTTTGGGAGTAGTAAAATTGGCATATGTGGTTTCAACAACCAGATGCATTTACACTTGTCCAGTTTCATCTGGAATGCGGCCCAGACCACCTCCTGTAGTGGTTTGAGTGATCGGAGGGCATTTACAACGCCATTTAAATGGCCCCTTACTGACGAGATGCGCATGACTATCGCATGCAAAATATCGTGCAGCCCTACTTCGATGGATTTGTATGTTTCAAGCATGCAGCTTTTCACTTCACAAGACATTAATTGATTAACTAAAATCATGTGGATTACATGTGGATTGTTGTGATGTTTTTATCAGCCGTTTGAACTTTCTTTCTGACGGCACCCATTCACTACAGAGGATCCATTGGTGAGCAAGTGATGTAATGCTAAATGTTTTTTTTCCTTAGTCAGCCTTTGTTAACTTTCTGTTGTGGTTTTCATGACAAATCACATTTGATTTATCAGCTTTATTTGTTGAGCGTGTCTGATCAACCTATCAACCCTAAATTTTCCATGAGAACAAGTGAAAAATTGTAATCATGACTAAACGTTGACAGCACATACATTCACCTGTCTAAATCAATGTGCTCAAGTTATGAGAGATACGGCCTCATGAGTTTTCAACTGATTACCTGGCATGGATTAAAAAAATAATCTTATTACTTCTAACAGTTATACCCTTAGATTGAGAGGGAACTTTGATTTTTTTTTTATATATATAAGCTTTTATCTGAGAATCTCTTTACATGCTGTTTCTCCTCGTTCCAGTGCTTTACATAGTATCCTGTTAGTGAAGGCTGGAAACAGATCTCTTGTCCTGGAATTTGTCTTGTTAGGGTGTGTATGTATGCATGTGTTTGATAGGTGCTTTTGTATTGTAGTGATCTGCCACCCCACAGGTGTATTCCAACAGCTCTGTAAAAACAGGTTGGACAGGCCTGTTGCCCTATGACAGTTTGTTGAGGAAGGGACTATATACACCATTCAACCATTTTTAGATTCAATAAGAACTTCGGAGAATGCTTTTGTGTTTTCAAATACCGTGAACCATAGGAATCCTAATTCCAAGGCTTTAACGGATGAATAAACCGGACTGTTTTTCTGGTTGGCTGCTCAGTCAGGGTGTGTCTATGAGCAGTCTGGCCCCTTTATCAGTCTGTCTGTCATTACATTTATCCTTGTCTTGATAAGTAAGCTTCGTAATATTTTTCCATGTCTGTCTTCTTTCAAGTTGACAAATGTGGACGTTGTGCGGTTTCCTTACGGTGTCTTGATCACAGAAGTGCGAGTCATTCCCCCTGGCATCAAAGCACACAGCAACCTGCCTGACAGCAGAGCATTTGGGTGAGAAAACACACTCACACACAAAAGTACAGCATACACTCACACACACAGCAGCATACGCTCACACATACTCTTGTCTAAAAGTACAGCAACAAATGAAATGGTCTACAAAGAATCACACAACGCTACATCCACATTACATGACCATTCTTGGGTTAGGATGGTTCACTGGTCGTCCAACAACCAGCTAGTCTTTTAGGGAAGGCTTTTATTTCTAGAAGTTTATATTTTTTAGTGCCAATATGGTGAATTTAGAGACAACTTCTCCAAAGGGATTTTTTGAATGCTGACATTTATAAAACAGTTATAAAAGATGTTAAGTGAAACTGAAAATCTGAATTCATCCATTTAATCCGATACATCTATCAATGAATCACTTTATAATAAATGTACTGCCTTATCGCACTTTGCTCAAATAATAAACACTTTTTATTGGTATTGAAAGGTCATGCTGTTTAATATCTTTGTGAAAACCATGATATTTTTTAGAATAGAAAGTTAAAATTAACAATTTATTTGAATAAAAAATCTTGTCTAAAATTGAATATCTTCTCTGTCACTTTTGAGCAATTTAATGCAGCCTTGCTAAGTAAATGTATTAATAAAAAATAAAAAGACGTTTTAAACAGTAGTGTATATATCACGTTCAGACTACCTACTGATTAAACAATCTTGAAAAGATGTCATTTTGCGCATCCCTAATTTTCTCTACACCTTATAGGACAGTTAACAGTGCTTCTAGAAGCCTTCTACCAGGTTTATTTTGTGTACAAACTGTCCCAGTGCTTCTGTAGTACACAATAGGACGAGTAATTCTGTGGCGTCTTCAGAAGTGAAATGGCTGGAGGACATTTGAGGAAATTGGAATAGGTTTCTGTGGTCGCTATTGTTCCTTCTTTAAAAAACAGATCCACCACACCCCCTATTCTCTGACCACTCTCCGCTTTTCCCATGATCTCATCCCTCATCCCACTTGTCTCCATACCTGTTAAGAGAACAATGAGAGAAAAGGGAAGTGTGTTTTGATAGGACAAACTGTATAAAACTATTTTTTCTGTCCTTTAAAAATGATAAAATTGACAATAAATCAGAATAGAAAAGAGGCATTTTTAAAATGATTCCTGTAGGCTAACTGATATACAGGAAGTTAGACAGAAAATAGCTGTTGATGGCAAATAGGGGTTTCAGGTTTAAGTTTTGACGGTTACAATGCCCCTTCCTGTGTATATTCAGGGAAACAGCCCCTCATGCATTCCAGTTGGACCTGTTCTTCAACAATGTGTCCAAGCCCAACTCCCCGGTGTTTGACAGGCTGGGCAGGTACTAAATAAACTCACACACACACAAGCACACCTGTGTTGTACAGGCTCAGCAAGAAATACAGTACACGGTCTCACAAATCTGTAGCTGAATAGATGCATGTACTCTTTTGATTGTTCTAATCACTGATGTTGGTGTTCGTTTCTCACTAGCCTCGAGTACGATGAGAACAAATCCATCATCTTCAGGCCTAATGGGAAGGTAAGAGACCACCTCATTACAGCCCGGCAACACATTTCTGCATAAAACTCACACACATGCACCAATATATTTGTGGTTTCTCCAAAACAGCTGACAGAAGTTTTCCTCGGATCTATGAGTACTTGAAAAGCATTTTCTGAAATCCACAATGTATTTGCAGATGCCTGTGTAATGACAAAGCTGTCAGCTCCTGCACTCACATGCTTGTAAACAAATGATCCTTCATTTGTGTTTTGGATTGGGCAAGTTTTTAAGCTCCATCCCTCTAGAATCTCAGACTTGTAAAGTATGTCCTAATTTTCATTTTGTCTTTGTGTTATTGAAGATAAACACAGATGGGTTAGTCCTGCGTGGATGGTACACATGCCTGACCTTGGCCGTGTATGGCACAGCCGAGCGCCCCCACAGCCACGAGCGGGACTCTCCGCCACCTCCTCCACCCCCTCTGCCCCAACAGCAGCAGCTGGGATCCAAGCGGATCATTAAAACTGGTCAGCACAAACATTATATACACAAATATATAATGCCATGACATTATGTAAAATGATGAACACGAGTTTAAATCTATTGCAGAGTGGGAAAATGAAGAACAGTTTAATGGCAGCCCACCAAGACCACAACCTAGAGGGCCACGGACCCCACCAGGACCACCACCTCCAGACGACGATGAGGAGGAGGCATTACCTGCACCTGGTCAATGTATGTCCTAGAGGAAACACTGCAAGAGTGATCACAACTTTTTGAGTTTTCCTAATTTAATAATAAAAAAATATATATATATATTTCAAATAAAATATTATCAGCATAATTTGAGAGAAGTGTTGAATTTAAAATGTTTCTTTTCAGAGACTCTTCTTATTCATCTTAATATTTAATTTTCTCCACATTATTTCCAGGTTTAAACTCCCATTTTTTCAATGTGGACTCAACTATATATTATTTAGCGTTTTTGGTTATTGCATTTTCTTAAACTGAAAAAGTTCTGAGCACTGACCTTCACTGTGTTGTCTTTGCTTTAGGTCCAGTAAAGGTGGAGAACACAGAACAGGCTGGTGATTACCTGGAGCCTGTCTCACCTGAGCGAGGGTCTCTTCCTGCGGTTGAGATTTACTTGGACGCAGAGCAGGAGGATGATGAGTGTCCGGCTGATGAGGATGAGGATATGCAGTCTGAGAGAAGTGTGGGGGATGAAGATGATGAAGATGAAGTGGGTGAGGAGGTCACAGATGAAGAGGGAGAAGGTAAGGAGCTGCAGTATTGTGAGGGTGAATAAACCAGGTGCTCTGGGGAAGAATGACACTGATATTTAATGTATGAGGGCAAAAAATGCTTCCCAATTCAAATTGGAAAAAATCTGTTATGCAATATTTTAATTGTTTATTAAATATAAATGTGTAAATATTTGTTAATTTACAAAATAAATAGTATATATTAATAATTTATTTTATTAATAAATGTTAAGGATTTGTCGCTATTTATAGGTAAAATAAAATCTATACATGCATACTCACACATATAATGCTCTCAGAGCAAACAATTACAAATATTGGCTCCTGATGAAAAGTTCTGACTCCTGACACTGGTGCGGAGAACATCTGTTCAGTGATATTCAGAAGAACCAATGCAGTCTTGTAGTGCTGGGCAGTATATCGGTGTTTATTTTTCTTATGAGATTCATTTTTAAAATACCACAATATGTAGTTTAAACAACATTCAGAACGTGACACTGTTTGAGAGGGGTTTCTTTTCACTGTTGCAATGATGAAATAAACTCATTATAAGATGCACATCACATTGGGTTTCACTTTCAAGTAGGCTACTTAGATTTGTGTATAAACAAATTTCCCAAAAGAAGTATGTTTGTTAACAAGTCATCTTTGTTAATTACTGTGTGTTCGGGGAGGACTTAAAAAGCATAATATCAGCGTGATCTTGCGTTATTTCCTTCACTTCTCGTGTGCGTTTGGCTGTAGTTTGTGGAGCAGACAGAATTGTCGGGTATTCTTTCTAATGTAAAGTTTCAGTGTGAAACCTCCTGTTGCCAGTCCATCGTGTATGTGAACACAGCACGACTGAATGCTTCCCCAGCTTTTCTTGAAGTGTGAAAACAGCACGACTGAATGCTACCCCAGATTGTCGTGCAGTGTGAAAGCAGTGATCCGATGACTTTGAAAACCGTGCAGTGTGAACTTGGCATAAGCGAGAAAGTTCCGAAACTGAAGCTGAAGAACTACTAGAACGTGAACTCAGCCACAAATATCCAGCGCCCCCTGCCATCAGCTCCCGCATCTTACACACACGAGCGTGACTTTAGCACTATATTTAGCAGCTTTCAGACTCTTTTAGTAGCTTTTTTTTCAAAGAATAGACACATTGACAAATGGGTGGACTGGGACAAAATTTCAGGCCATCTCGTCCAGGCCATTTCATACATCTACAACAAATTTTGAAAAAAGTTTAAATCCTTATGGGGACATGCAAAATAATTCAAATGTTATCTCTTGAACTTCCATTTTCCTTTTTAGTGTCTTTATCTTCCCTGACATATCTCGGTCCCTCATGTGTTTACTTTTTACACTAATGTTCTTGTACCTGTCACTTTTTCATAAACATCTACACCTTGTTGCAAAACAACCTCATTGTAATTTGTTTGCACATAGTATACATTTATTTTAGAAAAATGTAAGTATTACATTAGGAACCATGTGTTATTGTTTTATCTTGCCTAAATGTCAAAATTAGTACATTAATAGCTACATCTTTAATATATCTTTACTGAAAAATCTTAACATTGAACATGTTTTTGCATTATCATGGGTCATGTTTTGTCCTAAGTAAAATTAACCATGGCGTTATTAGGCCTATGGTAAAAGTATAGGAACCGTGTTTTTGGTGATTGATTACCATTTGTATAACCAAAGTTTTACTACAAATACCACGGTGAAACATAGTGTAGCAAACCCATTGTTAGTTTGTGGTTACACTCTTAAAAATAAAGGTGCTTAAAATGTTCTTCTCAGTGATGTCATTGAAGAACCATTCAGTCAAAGGTTCTTTAAAGAACTATCTTTTTCTTGCCTTTTTATAATCTGGAGAACCTTCTTTAGCCACAAAGAGGTTCGGTTCTTTATGGATTAAATGTGTTCTTCTGGCATCGTGAATGAAGCATCTTTATTTTTAAGTGTAATTTAACCAAGGTTTTTGGTTTTATTTTTAGTAAAACCAGGTTAATTTTCGTAAAGGTTGTGTTGTTGTTGTCTGCCTTAGCTCCCTCTAAACCTGTTATAAAACGATGTGAATATTTGTTTGCTGTACAATAGTTTTAGTAATTTTTCAGTAATTGACTGCTACTGCTAACATTTCCTAGAAGTTTAATGTTTACCTAAGTAAACAAAGACAAAACTACAATAATCTGTTTACAGATGTAACTGACCTGACCTTGAAGTCCTGAACAGGACAGTTTAGCCTCTCTGCTCCACCTGGTCGCTTCTACTCCATTCTTGAGTCTCGCATCCTTCTGGTGGACGCACGGAGCGTGTGTGAGGCGAATTGCGTTGCCAGTCAAGACTAACCGACTCCTGATTTATTAGAGTTTATTATTGTTATTTACATTTATGCATTTAGCAGACGCTTTTATTCAAAGCGACTTACAGTGCATTCAGGTTATACAATTTTTTTTGTCAGTAGCTGTGTTCCCTGGGAATTGAACCCACAACCTTTTGCGTTGCTAACGCAATGCTCTACCACTGAGCCACAGGAACATTATTTATTTATCAGAGATTATTGAATGGCGAATTCAGAAATAATCACTTTATTCGACAGGCAACAAAAACAACAACAATTACTATATATATATATATATATATATATATATAAAATGTAGGGCACTGGGGCAAATTGGCTGCCAGGCCACCGGGAATTCTCCCGGTGCTCCCGAATGGCCAGACCGCCCCTGCTGACAAACCTTGCGAATTCTTTGGATAAACCTTAGCTATGATTCAGTTAGAAGATGTCACCAGTGCTGTGCCGCGAGCACGAGGTCTGACTCTCCCGGCACAGTGTCGCCTCTCTCGGCATCTGTTCTGTGCAGTGAGGAGCAGAGAAGCAGCGCATTCAGTTGGCCATATCGCAGCAGACTCGTCAGTAAATGAGTACAAAACCGCGTTTCCAAGCACCTGTCGCTAACTGACTGTTTGGAATATAAAAATGAGCATAGGCCGTCTGTTAATATTATGCACTTTTGTTATATATTTTGTATTGTTTTTGTTTTTTACTCAGACGCAGACAGTGCGCTGCATGAGACAAAAAAGTAATAAAGCCAAAAACACAGCATAGACGCTCTTTTGATTTTTAGATGCATGTTGATTTTATCAGACGATGTCGCAAGTGACTCCTGGTTAACTATTTAGTGTGGTATTTTTCTACAATATTCACTCATCATGACAGTAAAATATGGCATTCTATGTCAATCTACTACTTTCCTCTCTGTCAGTAGAAAATGTGGTTAACACCCAGTTGTGCATGAAAAAAAAATCCCATCATATCCAGTGAAACCGGTATAATTTTGAAAATTCCTGTGATATACATTTTTGGTCATACCGTCCAGCACTATATGCTTGTTTATACTCTGATTTGCTGAGACGCCCAACTTAATTAAACATTTCAACAGACTTTGAGGTCAAGACTGAACTTGCTAGATTTGCTGAGCCAATACCATGTATCAGATGTTCTGTTTTCTGTGTGTGAAGTTTTACTTTTGTATGCAGGTGATGATGGATATGAGCAGATATCCAGTGATGAGGAGGATTTGGAGAGTGGGGCTTTTAAGCTGCCTGCCTTTGACCTGGACTATACACCTGAGGATCTTGCATCACTACCAACCGTTCAGTATGATCCATACGAGCGTGAACTCCGACCTCTCCAGCACTTCACGCCACGCCACACATTACACGCTATGAGGTGGAGCTAAAAAGCCTCAAGATGGTAGACATCCAGGACTCAAGCTCCTTGTGGGCGGAGTCTGCAGCGAAACTCTCAGAACTGTTGGAAGCCTGGGGGGAGGGGCAGGGGGCAGAGCGAGGGGCAGGCTGGGTAACTGCCTTAGAGGAGATCCCTGCCTTTCTGCTAAAAGGGATGAGCTTCCTGTCTATTAAGGACCCTGATGGGCTGATTGAGAAGTTGAAGCAGTTGGTCGACTGGAGCTGTGAAGCTCTTAATTTGGACTTTGCCCTAGCACAGCCCATAGCGCTGAACTTACGCCAGCTCAAAGCAGGAACCAAACTAGCCTCTGCCTTGGCTGACTGTGGTGCCCAGGCTGTGCAGAATCTGCTGGAGAAAGGGATTATTGGCAGCCTCCTAGGCTTGCTGTTTGCAGAACACGTTTCATCCTCTCTGAAACTCAACATGCTGCGCTCCCTCGACAGCATCATCAGTGAGCCACAGGGTATTGAGGCCCTGCTCAGAGACCGTCACCATGACAATGATAGAACCAGTGGGTACAAGCGTCTGCTGGATCTGTTTCTATTGGACCAGACCGTGCGTGTCGCAACGGCTGGCGCAGCCATTTTACAAAAGGGACATTTTTATGAGGTTTTGACAGACCTGCAGAGGACAGCCAGCATTTGGGCTGAATGCCATCCCACAGTAGGGGAGGTGGGTGAGCGAGAGGGTAGTGAGAGTGAGAGAGAAGCCGGAGAAAGCACTGAGAGGGAGAGGGAAACCCAGGAGGTAGAGCGGGAAAGCCCAATGGACATTGATACCTTGCTGGAATCTGCCTCTTTGTCAGAAGGTGACCTGGAAAGGCTGCAAGGTCTTCTGGAAGAAATGCTCCACCTGCTGGAGACAGCACCTTACTGTATGGTACAGCCTCCTGGAAAAGCTTTTCCCACCAGTGCCCGAATTACTGGGCCACCAGAGCGTGATGATCCCTATCCAACACTGTACAGGTCAGGACCATATGGCTACAAAACTGTTGTCTTGTTTATTTATTATGATGAACATTTGTGTTTTATTATATGTAGTCAATATTAATTATTATCAAAGGGATAGTTCACCAAAAATGTAAAATTCTGTCATTAATTACTCACCCTCATTATTCAAGCCCGTAAGACCTTCGTTCATCTTCGGAACACAAATTAAGATATTATTGAGAGCTTTCTGACCCTCCCATAAACAGGGTCCTACCATAATCATGGTCCAGAAAAGTAGCAAGGACATCGGTAAAATAGTCCATGTGACATCAGGGGTTCAACCGTAATTTTTCAAAGCTATGAGAATACTTTTTGTGTGCAAAGAGAACAAAAATAATGACTTTATTCAACAATAAAATCATTCATGAGTAATTAATGACAGAAATTTTATTTTTAGGTGAACTATCCCTTTAAGTTTAAATATAATAATTTTTATATATTTTTCAATGTGTACTCAGCTGTTATTTACCCCTTTTGTTCAAATATTTAGCAACTCTTTAATTATAGCATTTCATTTTTTTACAGATACATGCATGCTTGTCACCTTCTGGAATCCCTTGCAGTTGTCCTGTCTTATCCGGCTACATGTGCCCACATCGGAGTCCTGCAGGGTGTCAAAGAACTGATGCGTTTCCTATCACAGTCACAGCAGGGCCTCCTCTTCCTCCTTAGCCAACACGAAACCACCAATTTGCTGCTTCGTCTCCTCACACCCCTTACTCACCTGACACCACCCTCTCACTTGGCTCTTCTGATGCCCCTTTCAGAGGGTGATGGTGAAGATGCTCCTGCAGGCGGAGAGGGTTCAATGGACGATGGTTTTTGGGTGTGGCTTATGCAGACTCTGCATACACTACAGGGTGTTGCTGAGCTGAATGGGGCAGAGCTTGAAGATGGTGATAATCCAGGTGTCCTATCAACCCTTCACAGCCTGTATCTCATTAGCTTTAGCAGCACAGGCCGAAATGCTGTCGCTCATGCTTTTAGCTTGGATAACAACCTCAGCTGTTTGGTCAACCTGGTGGAGTTCCATGCCAAAGAGGGCCAAGGGTGAGACTATGCTAATACACCTGCTGTATATAAACAGGGTTTAAAAAATGTCTGATTTGTCAGAGTGTATATTTTGGCAATCTATATAATGGCATATAAGAATATGATGTGTTTGTGTTGAATGTTTATTGACCCTATGTATTAGATAGGTTGTTAGTAAACACAAATTAGCCAAATACAGAACCCTGAGGCACTCCATAGTCAATTTCACTTAAATGTACTGTATCTTATTGTTAGAACAAATTACTTGTTCTCTTGCTGACTTTTTCCTCAATCTTTCATACAGGGAAGGAAAAGCAAGGAAGTCCGTAACATATAACTATGCCTGTATGCTTGTGCTGCTGGTGATTGAGACATCAAGTGATCTCCGGATGATGGAGCACTATGCCACTCCACTACTTAGTGTTTCCAAGGCTGATGAAAACAATGCCAAGCTTCAAGGTGAGCCTGCTACTCTTTTGCAGCCCACTAAACACTTCAATCTCAGGCAAACCACCAGTCCTGTGATTTATTAAAAAGCTATGTTTTTTCCAAGACCTTAAAAGCCATTTAATAGTAATTGCCTTCACATCTGACCTCTATGATAAAATGTGTTTTTCAGAGCTGTCTAAGTGGTTGGAGCCACTTGAAAAATTACACTTTGATATCAGTGGTATTCCTACGCTTATTGACTACATAAAGCAGGTGAGGTTATCAACCACATAACCACATTTTATGGTATTTTAAGGGGGTTTAAGATTATAAAGAATGAGTTACAACATGTATGCTAATTTTATGTTAGGCATTGATCGAGACATTAAAGCACCGATGGTTCAAGTTTCAACAAGAATAAGAACCTAATTTGATCTCTTGCAGTTAGCTATAAAACACTAACTCCTTCACTCATATGCTCAAATGCCAGTTTATATAGGATTGGGTCATAACATGATAAATGCATCATATATTATTAAATATGGTGTAGCATCGAAATGTTGCTGTTTCTTTGTCAGAATCTGGAGAACTTGATGACAGCAGATGGGGTGGGTCTTGTAACCGCTCTCAGAGTGTTGTGCCACATTGCCTGCCCTCCAACCACTGTGCCAGGTACATGCAAACATACCGTATGCCTTACTTTTAATTTAACTTGTCTTAACTAGATACTAAACAAACAAAAACTATCTATCTAGGTATTGCAGTATAAATGCACCGAACATTACTCAGTCTATTTTATTGTCAAAATGAATCCAACATAAATATTTACGAGATAAATTTGTTTCTTATTACTTGCTATTTGTATTTCTCGGTTCTCTATTATGCATTTATTTAATATAAATTTCAATATAAATCCTGTCATTTATATTTTAAGAAATACTTAAATATAAAAAAAAGTTGCATTTTTTTTAAATGAATAACAAAATACTTTTTTTAAGAAATTATCAGTAGCATATGTGGTTTGCTGCATTATCTCAAATTGTTTAATTTAGTACTGATTACCAATAAAAATATTAGCTTATGGTGCTGTGTTCGATACATCCTGTTACAGCTGGCCCTGTATCGATATTGTGGCACATGTGCAGTAATGGACCGCACTTAATTTGAATACAAGAACACTGTTTAAAATGTTTAACAACAAGGTTTAATCTGGCCGCAGAGGAACACTACTGAGTTGCCTGATATAAAGAGACGTAATCCCAGAAACAGAGGAAATATCTCCTTAGTGTGATACTTATCTTTGTCAACCTGGCAACTATGTGCACAAGCTCTCTCTCCACTCAAACCGGCTAGCTTGCAGTTTAGCGATCTCCACTTCAATATATTCTCAGAAAAGTGTAATTCATCAAGTGTTCACTTATGAGAGAGAGAGAGAGCGAGAAAGGGAGAGATGCTGTGTATGTATGAATTACCACCGTAACAGTGAAGCTGTTGGTTTAATTCCTTGAGAAACAGTGATGTTACCAGCTCCTTGTTGAGAAAGATAATGTAGCTCTTGAAAGAGTAACCTATTTTATTGATACAATTGCGGGGCAGCGCTTAATTTTGTTGCTGAATGTCTGTGTGCTGCTGCCACGTGATCTGAGCGTGTGTGTGTGTGTGTGTGTGTGTGTGTGTGTGTGTGTGTGTGTGACTGAGAATGTGTGTGGGTTATTATATACAGTGAAGACAGCGCATTAGTACTCTTCTCATTTTTATTTGTATTTTTTAAATGTAGAGAGTGCATTCATTTGTGCAATGATAACCTACCAGCAATGTTAAGATGATTTTTAAAATATATTAATATGAGTACATTACAATATAAATTTATTAGAACGAGTACATTATTAATTATGGGTAGAGATGCACTGATTCCAATTTTCTTTCTAAGAACTATAATTGACAGCATATACAATACAAAATCTATGCAAATTTCAACAACGAAGAAACAACAAAACATTGTTACATAATACAATTAATTATTAAACATTGCAATTTCCCCAATCTGGACTGAGTTACAGATTTTCTCTCACTTAAACAACTCTCAAAATAAAGTGCTCTGACTGTAAAGAGGAAATAATAGTTAACTTAAAATGAGTTGCTGTATGTAACAAAACAAATGTAATTTCCCACTGTTTACAAATGGTAATTTATTTCCCCTAACCTTATTAAATGTCATCTTTCACATCAAATTCTTACTTTGTTTCAATTAATTCAGTTAGCATAATAAGAAACTGTAGAGTTTTTACCATTCAAATGAAATTAGTATTAACAAACTCTATATTTCCACTGCTGACGAAACAGAAGCTGCATCTGAAGTGGTATCAGATGCACACAGACATTTTGATGAAGCTGAGGTGCCATAAATGCATTTACACTGGAACATTTCAAATGCATAAATAATTTTATAAGATTAATGTTTTACATATTTTTTTAAACATACAAATACATTGAAATAATGCAATGATACTTTTAAATATGACTAAACCACCAGTAAGTTGTGGAAAATGTCTGTTTTAATGAGCAAGTAATTTATTCATTAATTCAACCGATTCATTCAAACGGCTGATTCATTCAGAAACGAGTCAATTGGCTATCATTATGAATGGGCCACTGAATCAATTGACTCACTCGATTCATTCAAACACGTGGATTCTTTCAGTAAACGAAACACTGCTGTGTGTTGCTCGGAGACACACAACAGTTCTGCTGTGGCTTTGATCGCAACTAGTCAGTATTTTGTCTAAAAGCTAAGTCACTTAACTTTAACTTTTTGTTTATTGAAATACTATTGTATAAAATCAGTGTAAAATTGCAGTCGTGTTAATATTGATATTCAGGGCAACATCATGGGCGTAAAATGTTGTTTACCTAAATCATATTTTGTAAATATCTTTTTTTTCTACCACAGTATGCATACATTTTGAGTTACTTTGTGTCTGCTGTCTCTCTCACACACTCACTCAGGCTGTTCAAGCCTCATCTGGCATGACATAAATGCATTATCAATCGCCACTGAATGCCATTAAAATTAGAATTATTCTCACACGAAACTACATGTATACTCGCGACTGTGATATGTACTGTGACGGATCTGCCTGCGTCGTCTCTGCCTGCGCCGCTGGCAATAAAAGGATAGCCTCAGAATCGGCAGGACGTGAGACTGACTGAAATCGGCCGATTCCAGAACACTGGCCGGTCATTTATGGGCTTAAAAAGAAGATGCAAACAATCTGAATATTTTACCTGATGAGGAGTGCTCAATGTAAACATTAAACATATGCCATTACCTATTTTGTACTGTGGTACAGTAATGTAAGCCCTTAATAATGCAGAGGTCAACTGCCTGCTCTGCCAATACTTAGCAATGGCCTATAGCATGCAGTGTTTAATAAACAGCTGTTTTACTAAATTTACTAAAAGGTGAAATTCAGTGCAGCCCAGTATCGTGATACGTATCGTGGCCTCTGTATCGTGATATGTATCGTATCGTGACTTTGCTGGCGATACACAGCACTATTAGCTTATGTGTCTCATTGTGTATCTGCAGGTCAGCAGAAAGACTTGAAGTGGAACCAGGCCATCATAGTTCTCTTCAGTGCAGAGGGCATGGATACTTTTATTAAAGTCCTCCAGAAGCTTACATCACTGCTGCTGCTGCCATGGCGACTACATGGTCCAATGGGCCCGACAGCGCAGCGACTCATGATGCTGTCAGTGGCCTCTTGCTCACTGAGACTCATCCGAGCCATGCTGACAGAGCTGCTGTGCGGGGGAACCTGTGAGTTCCGTGACGTGCGTGTGCCCTCCGTCTGTGTCGCCCTTCACAAGATCCTCTGCTCCACCCCGACAACCGGTCGCCTGGATGCAGAGGAGCTGCGTATCCAGGGAGATGTGACAGAGATACTGTTAACATTCACACATGCAGTTAGCAAACAGATGACTGGTTCAGAGGAGACCGTGGCTGGAAACAGCTGGTCTCTGATGCTGAAGGAAGTGCTGAACTCTATACTGGCTGCTCCAGAGAACATCTACAGCAGCCTTAGTCTGCTGTCAGAACTGCTTCCTCTACCTCTGCCCATGCAGACCACTCAGGTAACTGAACACAAATATGCGGCTACAAGTACATGTCGCTGCTTGCTGCTGATTGTCCCACATACAGGAGCTCCGATCCAAACCCTTGTGAGCTGCCTGACTAGATAATTTTTAGACACATTTTGACAAAACTACTAACATGAGAATGGTTTCAAAACATAGGCAGCAAATGTATGCTATGCTTCCATAACTGTTTAGATAATTACCAGGCGTTATTTGTAGAAAATAGTTTATTTAATTTACTCTTTCCATCTCCCTTTATCTCTTTTAGGCACTATCCGTGCAAGACATCGGGGTCGCGATGAACACACGAAAGTTGTGGAGTGTGCACTTACACGCTCAGGCTCGAGTATTACAGGAAGTGCTGAGATGCGTGTGTGTCAACAGCTGTCCGCCTCTACTCTCCATGCTCCGTCGTGTGTGCGTACAGCTCTGTGATCTTGCTGCGCCCACTGCGACTCTGGTTATGAGGACATTGCTGGAGCAGCTGCAGGAGGAAATGCAACAGTAAGACACTTTCATCATGTTAAGGACAATTTGTTCATAGCTTTTAGATTTGTTTTAATAAGATATCAAGAACAATTATACATTTATATTTATACACATGAACGTGTGTGTGCATATATATAAATGTGTATGTTTTAAAAAATAACATTATAAAATTCCATTTTAGCATTTTATAAATTAAAGTATATGTATACAGTTTTTATATATAGGCACGCATGTAATTATTTTTTTGTATTACTTAATAAATATATTAAGTATTCTAAAATGAATTATTACAATTAAAAATATAAAAAATCACAGAAGTTCTGAAAAAAATATTAATTGACTAATGTAAGAATTGTAATTTGAATGTGCTACATAACTGGCAGACTTCCTGTAGTACAGCTGTGGACCTCTTGTTGGGGCATATTTTTAGCTTTAAGCAATTAAGATTAAATTTAATGACCAGCATATAATACAAAAATATTAATAATCAGTTGATTAGGTCTAGTGATAACTGACTAAGCCAAGATACTTCTAAATGGCTTAGTTTGACAGGTGTGTGTGTTTCAGACAGCTGAATTGGACTGTGTGTTGTGTGTTTAGGGAGGCAGCTGGCTCACGATTGATGAGGTTACTAGCTCTCCTCGACTCGCTGGCATCTCAACGGGCTTGCAAATCAGCCTTGTTGGCTCTACTGGGTGGATCTGCACGCAGTGAGGTCCGGAGTGATGGGAAAGTGGACGACAAACTGCTGTCAGACCTTCATCCCTCGCTGGTTGCCATGCTTGTCCTACCTGCAGACGCCGCACTGTCAGCACAGCAGAACGCTGAATTGACGGCTTCCATCATTCAGTCACTGTGTGACCAGGACGTGTCACTGGTCGTGAGCGGCTCGGGTGAAGCCTCGTTGTCTGAGGCAGAGCAGCTGGCCAACGCACTGCCGACCAGAGACATGATGATGTGTATATGTGACGGGATGCTGGAAGTGTTGGGAAACACACACAGCAGCTACACACTCCAGCTCACGTGTCTGCGAACCATGATGTTTCTCACTGAGCACGACTATGGTCTCTATCACCTGAAAAGGTATAACAATGCGCTTGATGTCATTTTGGCTCATTTATGGATATATATATATATATATATATATATATATATATATTAGAGGTGGGCATAGATTATTTTTTTAATCTAGATTAATTTTGGAATTAATCTAGATTAAAATAACTCATTGAATTCTGCGAAGGCATTCAGAATATGTGTGCTACCCAAATAATCACTAAAAGTAAGTCTTTGAGAACGGGTTTCTCTGAATAAAAACCCAAACTGTCGTTTTTTGTTATTATATTGAACTGAAAGCCATCTTATTATGCACAGTGTTGCACAGATTAAATTTCATGTAAATCATCCATGCTAACACACACGTCTTCTATTTTTTTTTTTTTTGACATTTCACTCTCTATAGATATATTTTTCTATGTACTGTATTTTTTGATATATTCGAGTTTCTAAGTTTCTCGCTCAAGTTCACATGAGACCTAAAGCGCATCCTGTTTGCTTAAAAGCGTAACGTTTTGTTGTTATTCTGGTGCACACAAATAAGCGTAGAGTCTTTACAGATTAGAAAAGATGTATTGAGCTACTTTTATCTGTATGACCAAAATGACGGAGATTTTAAGAGCAAGTGAGCGCAGAGCCTGTCTTGCAGCAAACGCGCTTCCACACAAACACTTCAATAGCGCACATTTCTCTAGGTTAACATCATATTGAGCGGCCATGTAAAGTTGCTACTACATACATCTTTCAGATGAAAAGCCATATTTGAGGTTGATGAATGATAGTTGAGCGTTTGGATGTCCTGCCCGATTGTATTACCACATAGACCAGCCGTTAACAATCTGTCCATCACGGACTGCGAGCCTCTAGTTCGAAGACTCGTTCTCGCCCCCTACAGTGCAATTCGGCTAGGTATACATCCGCGCTAAAATATCAGGGTGAAAGTCATCATAGCTTGCGTAGTATAGACCCAGCTCCCAACCCAACTTTGAGAATAGATTAACGGCGATATTTTTTATCGCCGATAAGAGTCTCACGTTAACGCAGCACGTTAACGCCCGATAACGCCCACCACTAATATATATATATATATATATATATATATATATATATATATATATATATATATATAGTAATCATTATAGGATATTTTTTTAATTTAATGGTTAATATTGGATATTTAATTGAGCTTGCTTATTTTCTTTTTATGTTTGATTAAAATATTTTAACAGTTAAATGCAATCTTCACTTTTTTAGCATTTAAAATTTTCATATTTGTGTTTTATATTTTATTTAGATAAAATATTATAGGATTTTCATATCTATCAGTTATTGGCCATAACATGAAAATAATTATCGAAGCATCCCTCTGCTTTTTTTACAGTAATATAAAAGATGAAAATGTTTTTATGTGTGATTATTTGTGGTTAATGTTCTTGTGTTTGTGTTGCAGCTCTCTGAAGAAGCACAACTTGGCCATTTCCTCTCTGATCCGCAGGGAAACCACGTCCTTTAATAAAGAGTTAACTGAGCTCCTTTCAGCCCTGTTTGACTTTTTGAGACAGATTCTTAACAGCGAAGCCATGGTAGGCCGACAACAGAATCAGTACATTTGTGTATATGGTATATGATAATACATGGTAATACATAGGTATATGGTAATACATATTCTTTATGCTACATAGGATGAAGACATAGACAGTCGCTCTTTGGCTCTTAGTGTGAGTGACATGAAGCAGCTGCTGCAGTGGAAGGAGGACTCAGGGGAGCATCCTTTATCAGAACTGGAGAAACACATCATGGTACATGTGGCAGCTTAGGTTATACATCATAATTAAGCTGTGAACTATAGCCTGAATGAAGGTAGATGCACATATTAATCTTGTCCTTTTCTCTCTTTTCTCCATGTGTGCAGAAGCTCTGTAAGGAGGATGAGTCTTTGGAGACTCTGCTCGAGAATGTGGCTGGATTGCGACAGATTATTGAAAGTTCTGGAGATGCCCCAACTAATGCAGAGCCTGAAGCTGAGCCCACTCTACCTGCACCAGAGCCCCTTCAGACACAGTTCAACCACAGGTAGTACAGACAGAGAGAGTAATCATGTGTATGTGACTGGGTTTTTATAGTTAATGAAATCCATTAATGAAACTTAACAAACTTTAATTAAAATATATATATTGCCTTATTTCAGCTAGATGCCTAGGCATCTAGTTGTTAGTACCGAGCAGAACTTTAACATGAGGCATGGTTACATATGGGGCAACCCAAATTAAAGTCTGGGCTTGTGCCATTTTGCTTCCTGTCAATTCTCTACTGTCCTGTTCCAATAAAGGCAAAAAAAAAAAGTAAATAAAAAATTCACATTTTAAATGCACCTTGAGAAACCTGCTTTCTCTTTTATTTCTGTGTGTGATCTAGTTGTTTGAACACAAAAATGCGTTTGATTTAATTAAATGTCCCAACCAAATGTGTCTAATTGGATTAGTCAATTTTGTAAATGTAGTTTTGCACATCCTTAGTATTAATGAAAGTACTTGAATGCCTCAATGTTACATACATCTCATTGGTTATCTCCATTCAGGACGGTTTTTGTTCTCTCGGATGTCCTGGATGAGCAGTTGAAGGCCCTGTGGTTCTCTCCGTTCCAGGCAGATGAAATGGAGACAGAAGTTGACATGGTGAGACATGTTTGCAGGAACAATAAATATATTTGTCATTGAAATACATAATTGATCTTTGGATCTTTCTATTCATCTAGGAGCAATCAGATAAAAATATATTCAACTGCTTTAAATATTGATAGTAATAATGTGTAGTGTTTCTTGTGAGCATTGTTAATGTATGTGTTGCAGGTGAAAGTAGACCTAGTTGCACTGGCCCAGCAGTGTTGTCCAGACTCGGACCTAAAGTCAGAGTTAGAACGTTCGTTCCTCATTGAACCCACTTCACCAGGACACAGCAAACCAACCAAAGGCTTCAGACTGGGCAAACACAAACATGAGACCTTCATCACATCCAGGTACACAATGTGTTGTCTGCTTACCATTCTAGTCTGAGTTTACTACATTACCTTGATATACAGCAAAAAAATAATTTTCTTCGTTTGCAGTGGGAATCCAGATTATGTGGAGCCTGCAAAACGAGCTCATTTCATGGCGCCCCCTCGGGGTCGGGGTCGTGGTGCGTTTGGCCAGCTCTCTCGACCACATGACATTTTCCGCCAGCGCAAGCAGAACACCAGTCGACCTCCTTCCATGCATGTGGATGATTTCCTTGCTGCAGAGTTTAAGGATGTGGGTCAACCCACTGGCCTGCCCCTGCCCAAACGCCCACCAAAAGGAGGAGGAGCCAAGCCACCAACTAGAGGCTTGTTTACTGGAGGAACCAGAGGGAGGGGCTTCCAGAGTCATGCCCGCTTCTTCACTCCACCAGCCCCCAAGAATGTTCTGCTTGCTGGTACACATGTTTGATTCAACACATATATATACTCTGTACTTCTTTTATATGTGACTGATAAAATCTGACACATTATTCAAAATAATTGTTTGTTTTAGGTAACTACCTTCGTCGCGAGGGTGGTCGTGGGTCCACTTGGAGCACTCCAATGACCGCTGACACTCACAGAGGGACTTACAGTGAACCTCGTGGAGGGCAAAGCAACTTCACTCGACCGTTACCGTCCAGACAGCCACCTACAGGTAGGCTTAAAAAAAATCCAAAGTACAGCAAAAACAGTACACATTTCGAAATAATTTTACCATTTAAAATAACTTTTCTATTTGAATATATTTTAAAATGTTATTTATTTCTGTGATTTCAAAGCTGAATTTCTAGCATACTTATTTAGGTCACATGATCCTTCAAAATTAATTATAATATTCTGATTTGCTGCTCAAAAAAACATTATTATTATGTTGAAAACAGCTGAGTAGAATTTTTTCAGGTTTCTTTCTTGCTGTATTATTGGTTACTGTGTTATTTCTGTTTCAAAAGGCAGCAATAAATAACACTTTAATATCTATAGAGTGTTTATGTAATTTTATGTTGTGAAATAAATAAATAAATAATAATCGTGAAACCGTGATTATTCCTCAGACTATAATCGTACCAACAAAATCTATAATCGTTGCATCCCTAATATAGATATATATCTTCTACTCACCAAGCCTGCATTGCATGGGCTATTAAACACAACAGTTTGTTCAACCTCTATCTTACTTTTATATAATGTAAAAAATAGTTATTTATCATTTAAAATTTTACAGTAATAATAATACAATTGTTTACATCATCTTGGTCAATCTCTATTTTAAACGCTATTGATATATTATAATAATTATTTATGTAATGTAAAACATTAGGTGATAGTGCCACCTGCTGGATATGCCCTTCAGAGTTTAATAAAAAAAAAAAATCCTCTAATGAATAAAATGTTTTTAAAAGCTCTTTAGCTTATCCTACATGTCATCTACATGTTCCTGACCCCTCTGTCCTAACTCTTCAGGTGCTTACCGATTGGCTCCTCGGGACCGAGCCACCAGAGGCAGAGGAACGGGCCTGTCTTGGATGAGTGGTGGTGTTAGTGTAGGAGGAGGTGGAGTAAGTGGCGGTGGTCGTGGTCAAGGGAAGTTCAACAGCGGAGGAGGCGGAGGCGGACGGGGCAGACACGTCCGCTCATTCACTCGCTAAACGCTGCCTTGAGCAAAGCAGACTCAGCCGTCAGGCTCTTAAGGACCAATCAGGATGTGGATCTGCTGTATCGGTTGCAACCATTGGCTGATATTGTGTATATCATTGTCATGTTTTGTGTTTCTCTCATTTTTAAAACTGTTAAATATGATTAAATTCTTGTGAGTATATGTTTGAGTGTATTTTTATATAGAAATTCAGTCTACCTTGTCAGAACTGTTTTAATATCAGTGGATTTAGCAGAATGCATCTTGTTCTTTTAAATAGGAAAAGAAGCCTCTATAAACATACAAAATTGGTCAAAAAAGTATTTTTACAACACAATTTGGTTAAATCATAGAACATAGCCAATCTCATATCAATCATTCGTTTCACCCAGAGGAGCTATAATAATGGGGCTTCATTTAGATGAGTTCCAGTTAGTTGTTTTCTATTAGCATCATGTGACATTCTTTCTTCCTTAATGTTCTGCCGTGAAAAGCAGTGTCCTCAGATGACTGTCACCTCTCTATTCTTTCTTTTGATGCAGTCCAAAGCTAGGCTTCTTGGGCTCAGCTTTCTCTGCACCTCAGCAGGGGGTGGTGTGCTTCAGAGGGCACGTGGCTGGTCTGAGCCCCTCCTTTTTTAAAAGTTCAAGAAGCTCCGCCTTCTCTAGCTCCGCCCTCTCCAGCTCTTGTCTGCGTGCTCTCTCTGCACCCAGCAGCACGCGGACATCTGACATGACTCTGGACAGCTGGCTCTTTGCACAAACACACACACACACCTGTCAGTAACTCTACACACAAAAGCCTGCAGATTGCGAAAAGTATGGTACCTTCAGTTCGTCCACTTCACTCCTCAGCAGACTCTCCTTCTGCACCATGTGTCGTCTTTGGGAATCCAAGCGAGATTCCATTTCATGTCGCACCTCTTCGACTTTGCAGTCTAATTCTGCCCTGTAACAAACACGCCCAGGCATTTTCCAAGCTTAAAAACATTTACACGGTGACAGTCAGTATGACTTGAGTGGATGTTTCTACCTGAGCATGTCCAGCTCAGCTCGTAGCTCCGATACACAGTTGTGTTGGGCCTCCTCTGTGTTTAGGATTGTGTATCCACAGCCGCTTGCACAGACTCTACTGCTGTATTCACACACACACAGATGAGCCTCCAGAGAGCGCCGCGACACCTGAACCGGGCAGCCTGCATGCCACCGCAAAGGAAATCGAACATTAAACATCAGAAATAGAGGAAACCCTGGCACACAGCAAATGATCATGCACAAAGAGCAGAGAAAAATTGATGAAATGGCATCTAACAGGCAGGGCTGAGCAGTAAAGTAAAGTGATCTGGTTAAGGATGAGAATTTGTTGACAATATGAGAATATGTAATAGTTTTGGCAGCATCAGTGAGAATGGGTCAAAATTACAAATCAATCAGTAATGTTTTGTCATGTATGCCAACAATTTACAGCAAAAGTATGAATGAATGTATGACTCTGAGTTTGTTGTATCACTGTAATTACATCGTGTCCAGCTGGTATTGCCAGTTCTTCTTAGGAAGTAAACTTAACATTTGATAAAAAAAATGGATATATGTTTAAAAAAAAGTATAATATTTTTTTCAAATATTAAATAAATGTGAAAACTACTTTTAAAATGATTAGCCTTAATATTTATCTAAATAAATGATAAAAAAGTTTGGGGTCAAAATACTGATAAAAATACTGTAAATATTGTTCAATTTTATATAACCGTTTTCTATTTTATATCTAATTATAATGACTGTATAATGTCCAGCTAATAACACCACATTTCTTTGTAAAGAAAATTATAAAATATAAAAGAATCATTAAATGATTATTACTTATTTGAAACTACATTCTAAATATGAATATGATTATAAAACATATGAAATTATAGAAGTAATTAAATGTATAATCTTTGAGCAGCCAGTGAAAATGTTGGCATTGCAAGCAGAAGGTTTATTGTTGAAAAAAGACACACAGCCGTCACACAACACTCATAAAACACATTACACCTACCACAACGATAGCATAAGTACTCGTCACCTGCATTTTTATATACATACATACACACAAACAGATTTCCAGGATTAGGGAATGCTGCATTAAGCTTACTAAAACTAATGCATATGTATTATTTGCAAGAGCCTGCTTAGCTTACTGACAGAACATCTCAATTGTTTTAACCCTGAGGCAAACGTTTCATCTCATTGGCTGACTCAGGGGGTCCCTCATTAATAATTAAAATGGTGATCACTCAACTCTAGATGCTTTATCTTGCAGCTACAACACTCATTAATCTGCTGTTACAACAGCGCTTGTATATGTATATGTATGAATGAGACTGTAGCTGCTGTGTATAAGCCACCTGTTCCAAGTATATAGCAAGATATAGCTATATACGCTTGTTTATATGTACCTGCATTACTGCAGTTCAGCAAAGCGTAATCACACTGCTGCTCATGCCGATGAACAGACTCCAGAGCGCATATGACCTCACAACCTTGTGGCCGGAACACACACCTCACCTGCAGCCTTGCTAAATCATTCCTCATGTATCTGCAACACACCATACACATGTATTGATAAGTCAATAAAATGAATGGCATTAACGATCAGGTTATCTTAAGTGATTCTATGCTATTAAAGATGCTTAATGCATCCGTGTTACCGGAACAGTGGGCGTAGATGTGTGATGTCTAAAGGCAAGCGGTCCTCTGGACAGGTGTTATGGTGGACGAGCCATCCGTGAATGCAGGAGCTGCAGAAGACATGTTCACACGGAGCCTGCACGGGATCTTCTAACACGTCCCGACACACACAGCACAGCAGACCCTCGTTCACATAGCCTACAAAACGTTCCAGATCGTAGCCCATCCTAGAGAACACACACACAGAAAACAACACTGAGCAAACTGATGTAAAATACCAAAATGCATTTAACTAAAATGTTGTCTTATGGTTATAATAACATGTTATTTTATTATAGTGGGAATAATAGTACACCTATTTTGCTGACGATAAGCTGTCTGGATAATCCAACAATACAATAATAACATAATTTGCAAATTAATAGTTTTATCTCTTAAACATTCTAAACCAGACATTTAGCCCCAAAAAACAAAACTACTTTTGTAGTTAAAACTTCATGTCTTTAAGTCCACTGTATGTGCTCACTAAAGCCTACAGGCTATTGACGTAATCATAACTTATATTAAAATACATAGAAAAGAAACATAAGACATATGAAATACATATAAATAACTTAAATTGTAGTCATAGCAATTTACACGAATATAATTAAACCATACTTCATTTATTTGAATTAAATTTTAAAATCAAAACTACAAAAAAACAAAAACAAAGATTATATATTTTGCACATTAATGTTTAATATTAGTATTAAAATAAATATCTTAAGCTTTTAAAAAGAAAAACTTAGCAAAAATATTTTGAGGCTCAATAAATAATATTGTTTGTTAAATGTCTTAAACTTTTGGTACAGAAATGTAAGAAAATACAATTCATTTTACAATAAAGTAAATAATGGATTTTTCAAAATGTGGTTTGAACGAAAATGGAAAATTAATCATAATAGAAATTAATATTTATTTTACATTAAAAATGATGTTAAAGAAGCTTCAAATATTAAAGGCCACAAAACGTGTACACTAAAACATTCAGGCTATTAAAGTAAGCATAACAGCATAATTATATATTTAATAATAATATATTATAACAATATATCCAGAACATTTCTTAAAATATACTTAAATATATAATCAAAACTGTATATATATTTTTTAGTTTTTTGTTCCTTTTTAATTACCTGACAGAGTCTGGTATCTTGTCGTCCGTCTCTCAGGTGTGCTTGCTGAAGGTGGTCTGGACAGCTGCCGTAGAAACAGCCAGGTGGCAGCTGTTGGACTGAAACATGAGTGGGTGGGGTTATGAATATAGACATTCACTGGGGATCTGGGGTCAGTTTGCCATCTTCATTTATACTAAACCTTAGGAAACAGACTTTTATCTTTACATTTACATTTATGCATTTAGCAGACGCTTTTATCCAATTGCATTGCATTGCATTCAGGCTATACATTTTTTTTATGAGGCACCTTTTCAAAGCAACTCTCAACTGTACCACAGACCATCTAATGTGTAACAAATGTACAAGAACACAACACACACCTGCTGAAATCCCTTCGGGAAACTCTTCCTTATGCTGTGATCACATGAGACTGAAGCACCTGGCAACCCCACACACAAATACACCATCTATCGACTACACAAATACCCTGCACATACATTCTACATCCAAAGGGAGATATTCCTGGAGGCTCTATGATAAAAATAAACATGGAGAGTTCAGAAATACAAAACTCATAATTAAGATGCATGTTTTAGAATAAGTTTATTTTAGAATTACCAATAAATATTTGTATAACCAATACAGATTATTTGTTTGTATGTCCTATAACTGATATGCAAAATGTATAATTTCTTTAATGTTTCACTTCTGATTTTGTTATATTTCATCTTCATTTCACACCAATAAAAACATAGCTTTTTCATTTTTATATCATCAACACTAGCAATAATATTAACAATAGGCAAAATAAACGGACAAAGTGTAATCAAAAATGAAGACTTGTACTTGAACTGTAACGCTTACTTGCAGAGGTAATATATACATTTCCACAAAGCTGTATGTGTATAATGATTAATACTGAAAAAAAAACATTGGTAAAAATCGATAAATGCAAGATCGCATTTGTCGCCTCTACAATGACATCCTCAAAACAGCCCCTAAAGTAACAGGTGACCTGTGCAAGTGTTCCTGCACCTGTCTGGCCATGTGAGAGTAAAACAACTGATCTCGAATACGCTGTGTGGCTTGTGCATTTCATTCTATATTAATACTTTCTATACTGTGGCACTCACTTGTTGCAGATCCACAGTTGAGGAAATGCTGTGTAATTGTGAATGTTTTTCTGAAGGAGAGGAGGTTTGTGTGTGCTGGTGTGTCTGTGTCTGGACACTCTCACTGCCTGACTGCCTCTGTTCTTCATGGCTGTGGTGGGATTAGACCGGATTACGCTTTCCCACACTCGGATTGGATTATTTTCCACACAGCAACATTGTAGCTTCACTTTCAGACATGCAGCAGTATATAAAAGATTGGCACAAACACAACCAGACATGCATCCGTGCACATGCAAGAGATAAATCAGTGACTGAAGTTACATGTGATCATGAAATAAAACTGAAATACCATCACAGTCAAGCACTATATATTACAAATGGCTAAAGTCAATGTTCCCACACACTGACCAATGCATTTACAGGACTTTCCTATGATTTCTCTGACATTTCCCATCATTCATGATGTCAAATGTTTTTTTAATATATTTTATAGAAATTACACATGAAAAGAACGATAGCAGGCAAAATCTACTGACATATATTTAGATTGCATTGGCTGTGGGAAACCTGAACAGTACAATTGAAAACAGATACCATACAGAAATAAAAATGTACTCCTTGTCAATAAATATGTTAATTAATAACCCACCTCTAAAGTTAATATGAATCTGAAGCATGAATGAAAGTAGTAATGAAAGACTGTAAGGATCTATGTCTGATTTTATTTTGAAACGAATAAAAGACATCCAAATCAATAAATGGTTTGATGTCAAAACTATACTTGTGTAAAAATCTGTATGGTTATATAATGTACATGAGTTAAAACAAAACAAGTAAAGGTTAATAATGTGTAAGTTGCACATAGTACTTGCCTGTTTGATAAGTGATGGTTGACAGGGATCTAAATCGTGAGACGTCTCCTAATTTTGCTTCATTTACTTCTACTGGATTAGATACAATATTAGCAGTCTACTGTCAGGTTTCTTTGACACTCCTCTCTTTACTGTTGATCTTTACTGCCCATAAGCTCCTGCACTCCACCCCCTTCACGTGACGTCGCGTTTCGACCAATCGTGGTGGAGATACGTCACTTCCGCGGGAGACTCGAGCTTGTTGTCATTCAAGGGAGTTTTGAAAATAGGAAAAGTGATTGACATACGAGGAGAAAACATAATAAAAGGTAAGCTTCTGTCTACATGTAGTATATTAAATTCAAGTACACTTGAAAAGTTATCGGAGAATTAGAGACAGCCAACGAGGCTTTAGTTGTTCACTCTGGTGTAGCTAAAAACAGCGACAGAGGCTTGTTATATGGCCTTTGCGAAATGTTTGACCAAAGCGTTTCACCCAAAATGAAATTTATATCATTATTTATCGCATTCCTGTCACCCCAAACCCGTATGAGCAGGCTCTTTTTATCGAATTAAGAATATACAGCCAGTAGTCAGATTTCTGACCGAATGACTCTTATGAGTCGGTTCTTTTTAGTGAATCAATAACACGTAACGTTACGAGATCCACCGTTAATTCTTCAAGAACCGTTACTGTGTTATGTTATGCTTAAGGCTCGTGAGACTTAAATCAGTGTAGTTACTGACTGGTCATATGACATCAAATAGTAGATATATGAGAACTGGGTAAACGCACACGTTAAATTAATAACTTAAGTAAAATCATTTCCGAGGTTCTGTCAGTTCTATTAAATCATCGACAACAAACTGCTGGGCAAATAAATTCAGTAAGAACTGCATCAATTTTTTTCCAAATATTTAAGTTCTTCAAATGTGCTAAAGAATAGTTAATAAAATGTGTCCTTCAGTTTTTTTCAGAAGAATATAAGATATCCCTTTAATCTTTAATGGTTTTATTACTTTGTGTCTTTATTGACAGAATGCGTAGATCTGGAGCTCCGAGTCAGCTCGGTGGAAATATTGCTAAGAAACCCAGGTTTATGCCACCAGGGCCGGCAAAGAATGACGGACCACCTTTATCTCATCCCCAACCATCAGCACCACCACCCACCCACACCTGCTTTGGGAAATGTGCTGCTCAATAAGGTCACAAACAAGATGATGGCAAATGTTATGCAGTGTTTGTGATTATGTACATAATTGACATGTGATTGATAACATCTTAATGTTCACATTGTCTATTTGGGTTATGTGTATGTGTTATTACTAGTGTATTACTCTGTATCATGATAAAAGTGCAGTGTAATAATGTGATTGAATAGGTGCATGCATTAGGGTCTGTTTTCACTTGCCGATGTTGTTTCAAAAGTTGATTTTTCTTGCAGGTCCAGATGTGTTTGAGTAGTGGAGATACTCCAGCTGTGACTAACGCTCCAGTGGCCTGTAAGGCTTTAGCCAGGGTGCTGAGTGCAGTTCCTCACAGTGAATGTAAGGAAAACAGCTTCAGTTCTAAAGCTGACTTTTCTGAGTCTGAACAACCAGCAGATGACAAAAAATATGACAGCTGCTCAACACAGCCAAACACGCTCACCAGCGGCACAGCTACCGGTAAGATACAGCACTGTCATATTTTGGGTGTGTGTTGTGATTTAAAGCTGATTGAAATATCTCATGTTCTATTTTTTCAGTCTGGTTTGTATATTAGTCTATAAATAAATGATTTTCCTTTGGTAATATCTGTGTAATGCATTATTTGTAAACCACATTTTAAACTTGACTCAAAGTAGGCCTTTTTCTGTGCCACTCAACAATATAAACACGTTGCTGAAAAGGTGTTCTGTACAACTCATCTTAAATGGTCTGTTTTTATCTTTTCAATTTATTATCTTCTTGTAACCATTGGTTTTGGAAACTGGTAGGTTTTAAAATATCCTGTAATTTACCTATAATCCAAAAATCTGAGAACTTTATTGAGCTGATGGTCATTATCGCAAAACAAACCCCAGATGTTACCCTAATGGGTGTTATTTTGCAATAATGACTGTATTATTCCGTTTATTACACCGCTATTCCCAAATAAATAAATGGTGATGAAATCTTGATTTATGTTTTAATTATGTTTTTGTAGAGACAAAGAGAGAGAGCAAAAGCACAGCTACATAAGAACAAATACATTTTGATTAGCACTGATATAATGTTACAACTTTGCCATGGGCGACTGGCTAATTATTATTACTTTAATTTTTTTGAGTTAAATCTAAAGAGAAATGTTCGTTTTTTGTTTTGTCTTGTTTGCTTTTGAGTGGTTGGTCTGTTTTGCATGGTCTTGTACGTTGATATTTTATAATGTCGCACAAGTTGATAGGATGTAGTGTACACTTATAAACTAAAAAAGATTAAGATAAAGAGGAAATTAATTTCTTTGAGTAAAACTAGTAGAGTAAAACAAAAGGCTCAGCGAGCGGTCAGGTTGAACAAATGGCATCTCTATTCCCCGCCTTTAACTTCGGCTTTGAGTGAAACTAACCAATCCGTGCGCACGGACCTTTTGATTGACAGGCGGGTGTGCCTTATTGGATCGTTTTCGTGCCGCTCACAGATTTGCACAGATTCAAGGCAGAGGTGTCTTGCTTACTGTGAGTGTGAGCTATGGTGCATTTGTCAGTCAGCCTGAGAAATATATAGCAACTGGTGTCCGAAAAGCAGTTCTCTCACACACAAAACACTGTCTGTACGCACACACACAACGCTGCTGCAGTTGTTCTGGCGCGAACTCGCTAAGCGTCAGTTTAATGTTCCTCTGGCGTGTCATCAGTCGCGCGGACTCTGTCTCCTGTCAAAACACGGACCTGACTCGCTTCAAATATAGCTAACTTACACGTTCAAAAACACGCCTTGAGCTATACATGTCGCTGTTTGCTGCGGAATGAAAGAGCTCCGCTGTGTTTCTAGTCTAATGTAGTCGGGTTTGTTATGTAGGTCAGGCCAGGCTTAAGCAGCTTTACTGAACCTGCGTCAGCTTAAGCTAAAAGGAATTCCAGCAAAGCCCTCCCCGGGTAGGCGTGGGCCTAATCGAGGCTGGCCTAGTTAAGCCTGATTTTTCTTGCGTCTGTGTGCTTGAGAGCCAGTTTGTACATGTGTGTTGTTTAACTGAGACAAGCAGTGCAGCAGCCTGCTCACACAAGTGAGTAGAAAGACAGAAACACAGCACAGGGAAAAGAAGAGAAGAAGATCAACCTTAGAGCACTGAGACCAGCCTAAAGGCAGGATGTCTACCATATTCATGTCAAACAGCATGGTCGGCAAGGCCCGCTCCTCCAACTTCACCCTGTCTGAGAAACTGGATCTTCTGCGGCTGGTCCAGCCTCACATACGCATTCTGGAGGAGCACACCAACAAGCACGCCGTGATCGTGGATAAGAACCGGTGCTGGGACAGAATAGCCGAGTGCTATAATAGTTTTGGAGGGGAGAGGCCCCCCAGAACGGCTCAGGGCCTTCGGACCCTCTATAAGCGACTTAAAGAAAGTGCCAAGCAGGAAGTTCTTCAGAGAAGCCATGCCCAACCCGAGTACCGGGGCAGCATCTCGGACCCAACCAAGCGCATCATGGAAATGATACCTCAACTGTTTCACGTGGGGGACAAAGAGCCGAGCGTGCTCCACAGGTGAGATTGAGCGTACAGATACTTACATGACAAAACTGGCACATTATTATGGTGCATCCATAATTAATAACATATCTATCACCCATTGGAAAAATTAAATCAATAACAAGTAAATGCATAAACACATACTCTCAGGAGGCCTAATTGTCCACTCTTTTAAGATGGATCTGATTCCATTGCGAATTCAAATGAATCAGATAATGTGCACAGCTCTCGGCTGGATTTAATATTGGACATTTAAATATTGATTCAGCTTCTGTTAATATCTTCACATACATTTTCCCAGATTTTTCCTTCTGCTGCTGTGTTAATTGTTACACTTAGCCAAATAGAGTTCAGCAGCTTTGATATCTGAACATCTTCTTTACTAGTTTTAATATGTCATATGCGGTCAAAGCACACATTGTAGTCACACACTCGCTGTCCTTTCACTCTGTCCTGTGCCAGAGGTAAGCTGCAGCGCTGAGAGGATTTGGATGTCATTAACCATATTTCCGATGCTGCGTTAATGCCAGGTTTGCCACCATGTGCCAGAGGAGTTACTTTCCACTAGCATCTTCATGTCTTTCAGTTGTGTTGACAAAACAACAGGTCTTTCTTTTTGTCAGTTATCACCACAAATGCAGCAAAGAGCTGGGGATGCACATGATCTGATTCATTTGAATTCGCTAGTGGAATCAGAGTCAGCATTTTTGTTAGTTTAAAACTGAGAATATATCCCGAGACGTACAAATGAGCATTCAAAGCTCTTATGTTATGATTTTATGTGTCTGTGCTAGGCTTCAGTTCAAGAGGAATTCTCCAGTAGAGCAGCCAGGCAGCAGTTTGTCCCTGCCAGCGTTGTCGGACTATGCGCCTGTTACGGCTGTGAGTGTGGAAACTGACGATGTGAAACCGCCTCCTGATATCCACCTGATCACATCCCACAGTTCACCTGTCACCATCGCCACCCCGAGCAGTCAGGCCAACCACGGACAGAACGAGAGGGACAATGAAGTAGTGGAAGAGGAGGATGATGAGGAGGAGGACTTAGCCTCCCACGTGTATGCAGCCTCTCTGTCTCCGTGCCTCTCTTCTGTACACCTGCCACCCTCGCCGTTGGCAGCCGGCCCCAAGAGGAGTGCATATCAGAGGAGGAGGGCACTGTTCAAGAATCCTGTTTTTGAGGCAGAAGCTCTGCAGATGATGCGAGAGGAGCATGAGCTGCTTCTGACCAATCACAGAAAGCTTGGACTGTATCTAGAGGAGAAGAGGGAGGGGCTTAAGAGAAAACAACAGCTGGAGGAGGAGCTACTCCGGTCAAGGGTCAAAGTGGAGAAATTGAGGGCAGCCAGGCTACGCCAAGGATTGCCATTGATGTGACACGTGTCCCGTCTGAAAGTCTATCACAAAGGGAACTTTGTAATGTGAAGTTAAAATGAACAGGCTTGTTTGTACAGTTTCTACAGTTATTTCTTGTTTTTGTATTCAATCGACATTTGTACAAGGATCGTTCCTGATGTTTGTAGCAGAAATGAAGATTTTTTTAATGTATGAATGCCTGGTTAAAGTAGAAAATAAGATTTTATTTTCTATGTATTCACTAATAAATTCATAATTGCTTTAAACTGTGTTTTGAGCCTGTCCTTTTTTTTTTTTTTTGTTAGACATGGAGTGTTACATAGCAACAGCAATGAATGAGAAACTTCTCAGTCAAGTTGTTTATGTGGACTTCATTTTGGTGATTATTTACAGTATAATAAATAATAAATAGCTTATTTCCCCCCTTATTGTGACATCAGAATAAAACAGCTTCTCAGATGAGACTAAATATATATCAGGACTTTATTTTGTCCGTCGGGAATTGATTTGATTGTTGTTATTTAATTGTTAATAGTTAATTATTCATAATAAATACTTAACCATTCCAAAAAAAAGCTAATTTCATGTTTTTTATCTATCTATCTATCTATCTATCTATCTATCTATCTATCTATCTATCTATCTATCTATCTATCTATCTATCTATCATGTAGTTTATGTGACAGAACAAAAGCACAAGACACAAAATGAGCATTTATGCATATGTTTAGTGGCTGTATAAACTTGGCACATTTCTAATTTGAGACTATGTAATCAGTAAAACATTATCTATGATTATGTTATTGCTGCTGTTATATATCACTGCTGATCCTTTTTTTTTGTTTATTTTAAAGCACGCCACTATAGTGTAATGTGGTGCAAGGCGTCATCAAGGAAGCACAAGCGCTGGGAAGGCGACGCTGTGCTTGTTGCCAGGGGGCGGACTGTTGTCCTCAAAGACATGGAGGGCCGGGACATTGGACGAGGTTTGCCTGTCACAGCGCATTCTAGCAATACTTCTTAATCTGTATATAAATCCGTATTTGAAGATTGGGATGTTCAATATATTGTTTTTTCTGTTGATGTTGTATATTTGTGCAAGCTTTGCTCGTTTCCCTCAATAATTTTCCTTTGTCTTCTAATGGTTTAAAGTAAATTTTTAAAAACACTCATTTAAACTAACACTGTTAAATGTAATTGTTAATAAATCTCTGAATACCAATTTTTCTCACTGTACATTATCATTTTGTGTTACCTAAATTCACTTTTAAAACGTTAAACTTGATTTTAGTTTTTACATTTAATTTTATATCAAATAATTTATATACATTTTAATATTGACCATGATATCAACCATATCATATACATAATTAAATATCAAGAATTTTAATAGTGGTGCATCCCTTTTTGAAATGCACAATTCTTCCTCTACTTCACTTTTGAGGTAATATATTTGAGTCCGTGTAGATGCATGTTTTAAATCAGTGTTTTTCTGTCAGGTTCAGGCTATAAGGCATCAGAGTTGGAGAGCTTGTGTGAGGGTCAGACTCTTATGGTAGGAGGGAAGCAAATCGAGGTCATGGGGGTCATATCCGACGAGGACTACGCCAAAGGCCGTTGTTTTCAAAATGCTGCTGTTGAGACTCCTGCAGAAACCATCTTGAAGGCTCCTGAATATAAACCAGTGTCCAAATCCTTTACCAAACCAGCGCTCAAGGGAGGTGCACTTACAGATTCTGAACCTGAAAAACCAATCTGTAAACCCAGGCATGACCCGAATGCACCAGGTATAGCACATGCTCAACTTAATGATTTTTTATTTCAAGTTTAATGTCCTTATAGTAACTGATGCATGTAATATTTATACTTCTAAAATGTATCAAATAAAATTGCTACACTGCAGGTCCATTTATTAAAGTAATGAAGAC
Organism: Gymnocypris eckloni scoliostomus; assembly: GCA_027564155.1. Classification (NCBI taxonomy): domain Eukaryota; kingdom Metazoa; phylum Chordata; class Actinopteri; order Cypriniformes; family Cyprinidae; genus Gymnocypris; species Gymnocypris eckloni. The sequence goes on from CM050424.1 coordinate 4,173,003, forward strand.
AAAAAAGTGATTAAAATGGTTAAAATGTCAAAGAAATTGTAGCATTACAGACACTTTCCCTGATACGTTCATATACATCAAGGGTCCAAATCTGAATGTTCATCAGTGTCAAAGGTCCGGACCGGAACAATTGGTTATTACAAAACTTGTTTTTAATAAACATACAGTAGCCTACATAACATGTATAACAAATAAACACAAATTGTTTGAAAAAAGTTTGCCCTTTGCATTCAAAATACATTAATAACAAGTGCAAAAGTGGCAAAACAATTAATTGAAGTGTCTGCAATAGAGGTCGACGAGAAGGGTTAATCTCCTGCCGATGCCGATATTTAGAAATCAGGGCAGCCAATATTAGATACTGTTTTTTCAGCCGATATGTTTGGCCGATTTTCTTTTTTTTCCTTTATCTCATAAAAGATAGTCTGATTAAATGTTTATTGCAAGGTACAAGATATTAATAGTAGTATTAGCCTAATTCATAGTAATAATACATGGCTCAAAACTTAAGCACCTCATCTAAACAGTTCTGCTGAAGCGGGAGATATAGCGTTTTCCCTGGTAACAGCTGTAATCAAATGAGCGCTACGCTCCCAAACGCTACTTTATCAGGCATTACAGGAGAGACGAAATGAAAATGACATCGAAGCTTTTCTGAAGATGGTCGGTTCTTTTCAAAGATACATTCATGTAAAAACACCCGGGCTGCATTTCAATTTGAAACGTGCAGTGCACAGTTTTTTCATCCAAGTATAAGCCTTTTGGAAAATCTATTTGTGGTGGTCAGTTATGATATTGTGACGGGCGCCACAAATAAATCAATGACTGGGAAACACTGGACACTGCTATAAGTCAAATGGCCATAATCTGTGATAAAAATTGATAACAAAAATAATAATGATTAAATAAAATACTCATATTTGCGGTGAAATGTCACCCGATTATCAAACGTCATACAATCACTGGACGAATGACAACAAATGTCATGAAGGAAAAGTTTCAATATCTCGCCTTCGCTTTCATCTCGGACCATCTAAAGACATTTAAAAACTAAACAAATGATTTACAAGTTTAACATGCGTTTATCAAAGTAGGAAATATATAATTATATATATTAGTGTAATTAGATAATAATATATATATTAGTGTAATAAAATAATTAGTGCTCTTGAAATACGAAATGGAGGCGGGTCCGGATCCGGACTTTGAGAAGCACTCATATACATTATAATTATTACATTTTAATCAAAGCTATCCATATCCATACTGTTTACTTTCTATTGGTCCCAAGGTGCCCTTGTGATGCCGCGACCAACAACTGATCACCAGTGGCTGTATAATAAATCTGGTTCTCCTCTGGTGGATGTGGTCATCGACCCCCATTTGACCAATCATCTTCGGCCACATCAAAGAGAGGGCGTGGTCTTCCTTTACGAATGTTTAATGGGAATGAGGTAAATAAGAGTTCATCTGTCAGTGTAATGTTCTCACATGTGCACTTCTGCATGTTTTTGCACATGTATGTATGTTTGTGTGCTGCAGACTTCCTGGCCGCTGTGGGGCTATTCTGGCAGATGAGATGGGACTGGGGAAGACGCTGCAGTGTGTTTGTGTTCTGTGGACACTACTGAGACAGGGCCCCTACGGTGGACGGCCCATACTAAAGAGGGCCCTTGTGGTTTGTCCAGGAAGTTTGGTCAAGAACTGGGCTGCTGAGTTCAACAAGTGGCTGGGCAGGGAGAGGATCAGCGTTTACACTGTGGACCAGGTGTGTGTGTGTGCCTGTTTGCGTCAGATAATAGATAAAGTGATGAAAGTTAAAAGAATATGTTGTCTCTGTAGGATCACCGTGTGGAGGACTTTGTGTCTTCTCCTTTTTGCTCCGTCATGGTGATCAGTTACGAGATGCTGTTGCGCTCTGTGGACAAAATTAAAGAGCTTGATTTTGGAGTGCTCATCTGTGACGAGGGTCATCGCCTTAAAAACAGCAACATCAAAACAGCCGGCGCACTCACAGCCCTCTCATGTGAACGCCGTCTTATATTAACAGGTTTCCTATTTCAAACAAACACACTTTTATAAACAAGTATAGTAGTATAACACTGTGTAATTGTAAAAATAAATACAATTAATTATAAATTTAACAGGTACTCCAGTGCAGAATGACCTGCAGGAATTTTATTCCATCATTGAGTTTGTAAATCCTGGAATTCTGGGAACATCTGCAGCCTACAGGAAGATTTATGAAGAGCCCATTCTCGGATCTCGCCAGCCCACCTGCACTGAGGTAAGCATCTACATTTTCAATAATTAATCAACAATAATGATAGTAATCAAATATTTATTTTAAATATTTTTATATGTACATTTTATTTTAAATGATTTTTATATTACTTAAAATATATTTATATGCATATTTATTTATATATAAATATATATATATGTGTGTGTGTAATTTTAAATATACACAAACACACACACATATTATATGTATGTATATATATATATATAAACATAAGTAAATGCATATGATTTATGAAGGTATAACAGAAAAACTCAAATCAGTCATTTTAAATTATATAAGTGAATTTAGGCATCACAACAACATAATGTGCAATATGAAAATGTATATTCATTTTAAATATTTAATGGGAAAGGTAATGTACATATAAAAATAGAGGACATCAACATTTGCAATTACATATCCAATAATGATCATCATCTGATTTTTAATAGTAAAAAACAATGATCTTCCGAAAATGTCCCCCTCACTGTGAGTGTATCCTTTAGCTGTGGTGGCATTGATCACAACTGTGTTTCAGGAAGAGAGGTGCATTGGAGAGGAGCGTGCCGCTGAGCTCTTTCGTCTAACAGGTGTGTTTACATTACGGCGCACTCAGGAGATCATTAATCAGTATTTATCCGAGCGGATAGAGTGGACTGTATTCTGCAAACCCACTGAACTGCAGCTGCGCCTGTATGGAGTCCTGCTGGCCACACGGCCCATCAGAGCCTGCCTCTCTGGTGCCAGCACACACACTTACACACACAGCCCACACCTCGCATGCATCAACGCCCTCAAGAAACTCTGCAACCACCCTGGGCTGCTCTACAACACTTTACAGGTACAATAGGAGCCTGTATTTTACCATGCCTTGTTTTTGTCTTATTGCTGCTTTTGAATTATTCTTTGTGGTATTTGCTTCAGAAAAAGTCAGATGAGATGTTTGAGGATGGATTGATGGAACTCTTTCCCGAGGGATACTCTACGGGTGCCTTCAGCACTGCAGACTCTGGGAAACTTCTAGTGCTAACAGACCTGCTGTCAGCAATACAGCACGTCAATCGCACAGACAGGTACCACATATTCAACTTCTGTCCGACATCAGTCATCTCATTTGAAGGGTTTTCACATCAAGAAATGATTACAACTATCGGACTAATCTGATAAATATTGAATCACCAAGTTGAGGTCACATTACAAACAGTGTCTTGCAATTAAAATGGGCTATTACTGCTGTTACTAACTATGTGTGTGTAAATATTTTTTAAATACATGTATGTGTGTGCATTTATATATACATAATAAATATACACAGTACACACATATATTATGTAAACACAAACTTTTATTTTGGATGCAATGAATCGTTTGACAGCAATAATTATATTATGTTATAATACATTATAAAAAAAACAGTTTGACACCTTCAACAACATGCAAATATTGTGGGGATCGAGTCCAAATATCCATTTAATTGACATAATATAATGTAAAACTCATGTCCATTTTTGTCTCTGTCTCTATTTAGGGCAGTTTTGGTGTCCAACTACAGCAGACTCTTGACATACTGCAGGATGTCTGTGATCATATAGGCTATAAATGGTGTCGGCTTGATGGACAGACACCTGTAGCCCAGCGACAACGAATTGTTGATTCCTTCAACAGCCCACACTCGTCCAGCTTCCTGTTGCTGCTCAGCTCCAAAGCTGGAGGGGTGGGACTAAACCTCATTGGTGCCTCCCATCTTGTTTTATATGATATGGACTGGAACCCTGCCAATGACATACAGGTCAGTGGACTTCCACAATGTTACAGTTAGCCACGTAACACTGCATAGCAATAATAAAACATATATTATACACTGTTACACACACAGAAAAACGGATCATCATGCAGCTCAATGTTTGTTTGTTTTTGAGTCCACATACTTGTCTCAGTTGCGCCTTTAATTCAGACCACTAGATGGCAGTAAATACAACAATCTTGAACCTCTGTTGTAAATCTTGCTATTCTCTCTCTGGTATTTATCTGTCTGAATGCTCTGCTTTCATGTGCCACCGTCATTTTGTTTTGCTGCCATGATGAATGCTCTCTGAGGGCTTTGGGTGATTGTTTTATAAGGCTCAAATTATCTAAACAAATACTGATGTACGTTTGTCAGGCCATGGCACGAGTGTGGCGAGATGGACAGAAGAAAACAGTTCACATCTACAGATTTCTTACAACAGGTAACCAAATCATTTGTAAATTACCCATACAATAATTAATCAACCTATCTTTCAATTAATACATTTAGCTGTTTGTTATGGCTGTGCAATATAAAAAGAAGTACTTGACGTGAAACATCGCACAGCCTTTCATCAATCATAACCCACACAAACTGACTGGCTGTCTTTTCTACCAATAGGCTCTATGTTAGGACACATATCACATGATGAGACACACTCTTATTTTTGGAAGGCTTTTCAGATTGATGATTCGTGGATGGGAGCAGCATTTGTTTAATTTGGGTCTGCAATACAGTGCCTTGTGTGTCTTGTAGGTTCAATAGAAGAAAAGATTTATCAGAGGCAGGTGAGTAAACAGGGGCTTTCTGGGACAGTGGTGGACCTGTCCAAGAAAGCTGAGCATACTAGCTTTTCTGCTGAGGAGCTACGGGACCTTTTCAGTTTTGAACCTAATACCACCTGCCTCACACATGACCTACTGGACTGCCAGTGCACTGGAGATGGAAATACTCCAGGTAAATAAATACAAGCTAATTTAATAAAGGAGGAACTAGACTGTTATGCATTAGGGTTTCCAACCAATTCAGTATTTTTTAATAATTAGAAGATATACAGATTCATTAATTGCAATCAGTCATGTACATGTAGATAAGTATATATATGTTTATGTACACTATTGTTCTAAATGTGGGGGTCATTTGTTTAATAGAAATTAATACTTTTATTTAGCAAATATGCATTAAATTGATCAAAGTGAAAGTACAGACATTTTTAATGTTACAAAAGGATTCTATTGCAAATTAAGTATCGGTCTTCACAAAAATAGTAGGTATCATTAAGCAACTGTTTTCAAATGAAGATTTAGCATTGTTATTAATGGAATAAATTCTATTTTAAATATATATAAAAATCATATAAATGTTCAGAATATGTCACAATTATACTGTTTTTACTGAATTTGATATTTTCTCAAAATAAAATGAAAAAGTAACCTCTTTAATGAATCTGAATGTAAACATTTGCAGGTTTTGTGAAGGAGATGGAGGACACCGGAAGGGCATGTCAGCTGGGTCGCCGTTCCGACAGCACGGTATCACTTCCACAGCGAGTCAGCATGTCCGAGCTCATGCAGTGGAGGCATTTCTCTGGAGATGTTCTGTCATATGATGATGTTTACCTAAATCATGCCCGTAACCACATCACATATGCCTTTCAAAGCACCACTTCCAAATCCCAAAGCACAGTCTAAACTCTTCCTCTTCTCAAAACATATACAAACCCTCTGCCTACATGCTCGGTGTAAATATCTGATGAATGATTTAACATTGACATGTTTCCTTTTAATAAATCTTTTATGTTATTTTATTTTGGTTGTGTGCGCAAGCAAGTGTGTTTGTGTCCATTTAGGGAAGCCGCTGATTTAAATATCTGCTCCTTCTGTCAGAATGAATCAGTGCAGGACACAGAAATCGATTAATAGCACAATCACAAACATTAATAGAAGCGGAAAAAAGGACCAGGAGATCTCTCAGACAAACATTGTCACATTAGGCTCTTTTTAATGTTTCTAGTATAATCCTTTCTAAGAACCAGTTTCCATATTAATTTATCCAAAATATAATGTTTTTTGTTAGTTTTTAGTCATTAGTTTACTCTGTTCTATAGTGTTTATGGAAACATCTATACATTGCTAATGAATCAGTTGATTAAATAGTCAGTTGACCTCCATCGTCCTTGTTTATTACGTTGTTTCCCCCCTTTATCATCCTAATTTATACAATGTGGATGGTTTACATGAAATGTATCCAAAACCAGGATTGTTCCATCTCAATAGGAGAATCATTGAATGTGACGGTGTGCAGGATTACATTTGTTGCCCAGGTGGTTAATTTAATGCATTTTGCAACTAAATCTCTTCATTATCACTACTATAAGTAACACAAACACTGACTACGGGAATCAGAAATGACAGAGCGATCACGAAAGCAGCGAGGCACAACAGTCTGTAGCAGGAAATTAACTTGCCAGCTCTGTGACTCATTAATGAAACAAAGCTAGGTGCAGGTTCGCTGTTGTTGTTTATTGACTGAGTTTCAGGGTTTGAATGGGGCAGTGATAGGTCATTCTGCTGTGATATAACGTGTGATTCACAGATTGTGTGTATCTGCATGCGTCTGTATCTCTGGTGGGGAGAGTGGAGTGTTGGAGATGGCGTGTTAGTCAGACACTTGTGTATTAGCAACCTCTCGAGAGCCTGACACTGTCCAGGTTGTGATGATGAGATCCCAGCAACTGTTTCCAGAGGAACAATACAATGTCTATTGAGTCTGTAGGGATGTGTATATGTTCCTCAGCCAAGCCTTTACTGTAAGTACCGTCAGGTGGGCGGATTGTTCCTGCAGTGTAGTCGTAGAGGAAAGGACTCGGGCGTCACTGAATACAGTAAAGACGTGTGCTCCGATCAGTTCGGTTGTAATGGTTCCTGTGCAGTGCATATGTAACAAAGCTTTTATTTATGCTAGGAGAAGATAGGAAATTATTGATATTAGTGAAATAACGTATATGAAATAATTTATATATATATATGTGTGTGTGTGCATATATATATATATATATATATAAATATGTGTGTGTGTGTGTATATATCATGGCCAAAAATATCGGCACCCTTGGTAAATATGATAAAGACGGCTGTGAAAATTTATCTGCGTTGTTAATCCTTTTGACCATTTATTTTAAAAATGCACAAAAATATAATCTTTCATTGGATAATAAGAATTCAAAATGGGGGAAATATCATTATGAAATACATGTTTTTCTCTAATACACATTGACCACGATTAACAGCACCCTTTCATTCAATACTTTTTGAAACCTCCATTTGCCAGTTTAACAGCTCTACATTTTCTCTTATAATGCCTGGTGAGGTTAGAGAACACCTGACAAGAGATCAGAGACTATTTCTTCATCCAGAATCACTCCAGATCCTTTAGATTCACAGCTCCATGACGGTGCTTCTTCTCTTCAGTTCACCTCACTCATTTTCAACTGGGTTCAGGTCAGAGGACTGGAATGGCCATAGCAGAAGCTTGGCTCAGTGACCCATTTTTGTGTTGTTTTTGAGGTTTGTGTTTGGATTACTGTCCGGTTGGAAGATCCAAACATGGCTCATTATAAGATTTCTAACAGAGTCTCAGTCACTTATTGATTTTTTTAATCTGTTGGTATTTGAAAGAATCCATGATGCCATGTGTCTAAACAAGATGTCCAGGACCTCCGGCAGAAATATAGGCTCACAACAAAAAAATACTGCAGTATATTTCATTGTACACGTGGGGTACTTTTTATCCCCGTGTTCACCAAACCCATCTTGAGTGTTTGCTGCTAAAAAGCATTTTTTTTAGTTAATCTTACCATAGAAGCCAGTCTCATTTTAAGTTCCAGTCGTGTCTGATAACTGAATATGCTGGAGGTTGTTTTTGGATGAGCTAGGATAATTTTTCTTGAAACCCTCCCAAACAACACGTGGTGATGTAGGTGTTGTTTGTTTGTTTTTTTTAGGTTTTTTGACCCGAGACTCAACTATTTTCTGCAATGTGGATGGTTTACATGTGTCCTTGGAGAGTCTTTCCATCTCAAACTCTCCTTTCTCACCGTGCATTAGGATTACATAGACACACGTCCTCTTCCAGGTAGTTTCATGTAACATTTTCTGTTGATTGGAAATTCTTAATTATTGCCCTGCTGATGGAAATGGGAATTTTTCACTGCTCTAGCTCTTTTCTTAAAGCCACTTCACTAATTTGTGAAGCTCAATTATCTTTTGCTGCACATTAGAAATATATTCTTTGTTGTTGTTTTTTTATCTTTGTGTTGGATGATTAAGAGAATTTGGGCTTTTATTTTTCATCCTATTTATAGTTATGTGAAACAGGAAGCCATGGCTGGAAAATTGTATGTTCATAATCACCCTGGAGTGCTCATAATTGTGAATATGAATGGGAATATACTTCAGAGATATTTTACTCATAGGAATTTCTATGGGTGCCAATAATTGTGTCCAACGTGTATTAGATAAAAATGTTAATTTCATAATAATATTTCCCCCTATTTTAAATTCTTATTATCTAATGAAAATATATATATATATATATATGTTAATCTATTCTCAAATTTGGGTTGGGAGCTTATGATGACTGGTCTATGTGGAAATACAATCGGGCAGGACATCCAAACGCCACCTATCATTCATCAACCTCAAATATGGCTTTTCATCTGAAAGATGTATGTAGTAGCAACTTTACATGCTCAATATGATGTTAACTAGAGAAATGTGCGCTATTGAAGTGTTTGTGTGGAAGCGTTATGCAGGACAGGCTCGGGTGCGCCACTTGTTCTTAAAATCTCCGTAATTCTTGGTCATACAGATAAAAGTAGCCTAATACATCTTTCGAATCTGTAAAGACTCTACGTTATTTGTGTGCACTCAGAATAACAACGAAACGCTTGCGCTTTTAAGCAAACAGGATGCGCTTTAGGTCTCATGTGAACTTGAGAATTCACTCCCGTGTCACCCTCTGCTTCAACCTGTGTGTATGCCTAACGTTACTGTGAAATTACCACATCAAACGTGACGTGCTAACATGGATGCAGCTATGATGCCGCCGGTTTGCTTCAGGAAAATTTATTTTAAGAAGCTTCCCAATGGAAACTGTAAACAGTTCATAACCCACCTCTTATGTAGGCCTACAGTTCAAAATTATTGTTTAACTGAATAAACAGTTAGTAAACACAAGTACATCTTATTGAACAGTTTATTTTCATCACCAATTATCATAGAACAGCTTTCTCAAGCAGTTTGTGATGCATTTTGGAAACAGGAGATGAGTCCCTGGTCTAATGCACCACCTGGCTTGAGAAACCCGTTCTCAAAGACTTACTTTTAGTCATTATTTGGGTAGCACACATATTCTGAATGCCTTCGGCAGAATTCAAATGAGCCATTTTAATCTAGATTAATCTAGATTAATTCCAAAATTATTCTAGATTAATCTAGATTAAAAAAATTAATCTATGCCCACCCCTAATATATATATACACACACACACACACACACACACACAGTGCCTATAAAAAGTATTCACATTATGTAATGTTGCAGCCTTATGTTAAATTACTTTTTCCCCATATCAATTTACACTCTATACACCATAATGGCAAAGCATAAAACAGGTTTGAGGTTTTGACATCTTTACAATTTTATTAAAAATAAAACACTTAAATTGTTTCATTGCATAAGTGATCACCCTTATCTGGGACAGTTGGAATTTAGCTCAGGAGCATTCATATTGCTTGTAGATGTTACTGCACTTCGAGTGAAGTTATCCTGTAGCAAATTCTATTGAATGGGTATGATTTGGGTGCCTTTCCAAAAAGTCTTAAAGTGGACCTATTATGCCATTTTTAAGGTTGCTAATATTGTTTTATGACTGTCCTAAAACAGCTTTACATGCATCCAAGGTCAAAAAAATTGCTTTCGTTTTACCTCATTTCTAAATGATTCCTAAACGACTGGTGCGAAGCAGTTTAAAGAATCAGTCTCTCTAAACCCCGCCTTTCACTGCTGTGATTGGTCAGATGGCGCAGTCCTTTGTGATTGGTTCTACTGCGTACAGCGAGAATGACAGCCATGGGCGACATTATGAAAATGTGTTACTTCGTGACGTACTGCCATAACAGATTAAGATTCGAATTCCTGACGACTCGTTTAGGCGATTGCGAACCGACTCTTTTTTTGATGGACAATAACTTTATTCGGCTTCACAACTTTGCTGAAAGTTCACTCACTGCTACATGATACACTGCATGAAAGGTAATATTCAAAAAGGCATAATCGTGGCACTTTAATAAAAGGTCTAACAGCTAAAAATGCATATCAGAGCAAAAACCAAGCCCTGAGGTCAAACAAACTGGCTGTAGCTCAGAGACGGGAGTGCATCAAACCACACATATGCTGCATTGAGTTTTCACAAAAGCATGTAGTCTCCGTTACCCTTAATAGAAGAAGTTTGGAACATCCAGGACTCGTCCTAAACATCAGCCTCGAAACCTTAATGACTTGGAGAAGATCTGCAAAGAGGAGTGGGACAAAATCCCTCCTGAGATGTGTGCAAACCTGGTGGCCAACTACAAGAAATGTCTGATCTCTGTGATTGCCAACAAGGGTTTTGACACCAAGTACTACTAAGTCAAGTTTTGCGAAGAGGTCAAATACTTATTTGACTCATTAAAATGCAAATCAATTCATTACTTTTTGGAAATGCGTTTTTCTGGATTTTTTTGTTATTCTGTCTCTGTTAAAATAAACCTACCATTAAAATTATAGACTGATAATTTTTGTCAGTGGACAAACGTACAAAATAAGCAGGGGATCAAATAATTTTTCCTCCACTGTATATCAGGGGTGTCAAACTGAAGCCCTGCGGAGTTTTGTTCCAACCCTGCTCCAACACACAAACCATGTAGTGTTCAAATAAGCCTGAAGGACCTGTTTAGCTGGATCAGGTGTGTTTAATGAGGATTGGAGCTAAACTCTGCAAGGCTGTGGCCCTGCAGGAACTGAGTTTGACTTGGCAACCTTGATATATGTGGTGGGGGACCATGAAGGTCAATTCACCTGACCTGCATGTCTTTCAGATGTGGGAGGAAACAGAGTAGCCGGCATAAACCCACGCTGACACAGAGAGGGCATGCAAACTCCTCACAGAAAGACCTCCTGTCTCTGCTGGGGCTTGAACTGGACATCTTCTTGCTGAGACAACACAATAACAAACTGTGCTAAAAAATAACATAAAGCAGTTGTAATCACGCATTGATTATCCAAGTTGATCATCCATGTGAACATTTAATCTTGAATTCTTTAAAATGGCATTTAACACTTGGCACTGCTTATCTGTCTGTCTGTCTGTCTGTAGTGTTTTAGCTCTCCAAGACCAAATTAACTTATCCCTTTTCATCCCTTCTTTCCTGACACATGACCCAGATACTGCAATTACTGCTTCGGGATCAGTGATCAGCTCAGGTCTCATGGCCATAGCACTAACCTAACGCAACCCATGCATTACTGCAACACCACACACAAGTTGCATTATCCCATTTACATTCTTATTTGCAGATGTTGCTGCTTAAACACTTGAAAAAGTTCCAGATTGATAAGCTTTTTCAGCTATTACAACCTAATGTGGTATACATATTGCTTTTAGTTTTGTGTTGGTGGTGCATCACTCACTCATATTATCTGTAATATGATTTCATCATATGACATTTATGTCTCTGACCCTCTCTGATCTCTAATGGCCTATTTCTGATCTGCTCTTAGAGAAGTGAATGAATGAATGAAAGAAAGAGGTAATCCAGCACTCTACTGCGATTTCTCTTATCCATCCAATCCCTTCATCTATATCAATTCTGAATATAGAAGCAGTCATCATAATCCAGCAATTACATTAAGAACTGATTATAATCCGTTGTTTGTTCTTCTTGAGTGAATGTAATCTGTATCTCGGGACATGTTTATGTGCATGTGTGAAATGGAGAGCATGAGCATCTCTGGAGTTGTATTCTGTCTGAACCCTTGATTTGTTGGCATGGCATGTTGTATATAAGAGACAGATGTAGTCGAATGAGAGTTTAGTTTTGATTTAGTTCAGAATTGGCCACATTGATCTCCTTTGGATGTTGCATGCAAGTCTCGACAGAAAACAGGATCACGAGAGGTTATGTGTTACAGAGTTGCAAACTGTGACTTGCATTCAGCAGTACAAGTCTAGCAGAACTTGATTTAAAATATATTTAGTATATTTGCTGTACCAGACAGAAAACTAATGACTGAGATTGTGTTTTAGTTTGTTTGTTTGTCTATACTAAATGTGATTAGTTGTCCTGAAAAGGGCCAAATAGGATCTACTGTCCTGCCTAGGTGTCCTGCTTTAACCCTGCCTTAACCGGTTTACTGTGCTAACCAACAGACTATTCAAGGTTACATAATGCCACTGAAAATGACATTGACTGTACTCAGTTTATTTTATCCAGTTGGTCTGTGCAGCATTTCAGACAAACAGATCCAATAAACAAGGGACGTTCTCAAACATTGGCTAACGTTCTGGTTAGGTTTTATCAAAGTTATAAACAAACATTATTCAAGTAACGCCAACAGAACATTTGTCAAAGTTATCTAGTCCTTAATTCTTTAACAATCGTTCATGATTTTTTTTCCTGAAAATATTTTAGTTTTTCTAAAACTAAGCAAGGTTATTATGGTTTTGAATTTTTGAATTCGTTTTATTTTAATATAGTTTTCAAATTTGCTATAAATTTCAATTTAGTTTTTATTAGCTGCATTAATATTTTAGTTAGTTTTAGTTCAGTTTTTATTTAGTTTAGTTTCAGTTTTAATTAAGTTTAGCAGAATCAACAGATCACGTCCAAAGAAAGACGTAGGCATAATTAAACCTTAGTGAGGCAAACGTCTAGCGACACAAAATGAAGGCATGCTGAGATTGGTTAGATGGTAAAAGTATACAAATATACACCGCTTACATGCGCTTAATGTCATATCTAATGGTGTGTTGAAATATTGAATATGAAAATAAATGTAGCCTAATTTGGTTATACTAGTATTGTTCTTATTTAACTTAATCATGATATTATAACCGTAGTGTCTTGTTCACTTTTCTGTGAACAGCCACGCATAATTCATAACTGGGACTAATGATATTCAATAATTTAACAGTAAAAGGCTCATATTTGAATATGTTCTTTATTTATGAAGAATTATTATTGTGTGCATGATGTGATATAGATTTGTTTATGCTACAAGATGCTAGGCCAAAGTTTTGTATTTGTTACAGAAAGGTGCTGTTCTCATCTTTTTTCTGTTAATTATCACGTTGCTCTGCATGTCTGTTTTTCTTCAAAGTCCCATCTTAGAATGCCTAACGGCCGTTTGATTGCATGTGAAAATAAATAAGTTTACCTACCTGATGTTGTAGATTAATGCGGGTGTGGTTCGGTTATTTTTGTTAATTATTATTTTATTTCAGTTAGTTGTTCAATAACTGTTGTTAGTTTCATTTAGTTTAGTTTTAGTTTTTCAAATATGTTGACATTTTTATTTTATTTCAGTTTACAAATAATTTTTTCATCAATCGTTTAAGTCTTAGTTTTCGTTTACGAAAATAACCTTGGGACGTTTGTCTAACATTTGTTTCTACATCTTGCACCCCCATCCTGAAATATGAAGGTAGTTGTGTATTTTCATATAAAGACCAGTTTATACTGTGTTAGAAAATATTAAGAGCTGTGAGATGGAGAGTGGGAATTAACACATTATCTATAAAACATTGCACAAATATAAAATGTGTTTAAAAATGATTTGCAAATTACAAACACGTTTTCTTGAATCGGGGTTTCTCTCAATTTTGGCCCCTGGTCTTGAATCACGTCTCGATGCGCACAAAAGAAACTCAATTTCACACCCATCGGGCACTAAAAGGAAATACCCGCTGCAGCTGATTGGGAGAGAAAAGTGACGTCAAGGAAATCCTCTCTGCTACTGGGACCTTAATATAACCATGCTCAAAGCACATTACTGCGCAAAATATAGACGAACGGGATTACCAGAGCAAACAGCACCAGTCCTCACTCAGGTGTGCTTAATTGAAGACAAAGAAGCCAAAAGCAATTAGATCTTGTTGAGCTGGTTTCTGCTCGAGGGGACTGAATCTATAATTGGAGCACAATTTGGAGTGTCCGATTTAGTTCGTCAGTTCTTTGTGGAGTCACATTCAAAGAAACACCGTCGTTTAACCGAGTGTTTGTCGTCGAATTGCACAAATGACCCTGCTGGCGAGCATGCGGCGCCACAGTATCCGCGTTCAGCATCACATGCACCGGTGGAGCATCTGCGGGACGGACGGAGGGCTGCTGCTGAGCGATGCTTTCGCGCATCTCGACATCGGTATGTCCGGGTCCAGCTCCTGCTCGTCCACATCTTCAGACTCCGCTCTCTCCACCGAGGCTGCGACTCCAGCTCCGTTGGACCCTTTACTGTTGTCCTGCTCGGGGACAACGGAGTCGGGAAGTCCGCGCTCGCTAGTATATTCGCTGGAGCTTCGGACAGCATGGGCAGCCAATGCGAGTTATATGGAGGTATGTTGACAATAACTGGACTTATTTACTCTCTTTGTTCTCCAACTGTTATAGACACTTTAACTTATCACTTGGCGTTCCATTGACGTTGTTGATTCAGGTTTAAATTTGGATATAATATAATTCTCTAGCGGTTGTGTTGGCTATTACGTATTTAATATTCAACGTTTTCTCATCATAATGGTGCAATTAAAGAAACTCTTACAATTTGGAATGTGGCCTGCTCTAGTGGTCACGTAGAATTAGAAAGTCAAACAACAACACTAGAGAAGGCTAGACGTAATGTGACATATAGGCTATATTGCATTTATAGATAGGCGATATCTAGAGAGAGAGATACGTTACATTTTATGATTTTGGAAATTCATTGACAGGAGGTTGCGAGCTGGGGTCCAGCTGAAAAATTGACAAAAAGTCATATTTAGGGAAATGTTTTTGAATATATTTGAAGTCATTTTTTGGACAACTGATGTGCACACTAAACATATTCATATTAAGTGCAATAATTCGATAAATACACGAATGGGCATTTAATATTATTAGGTTACAAGTTCGACTAGTTCATACATAGAGGGCGCTAACAGAAATCGCGTGCATCTAATGAGGTTACCATAGCAACAGCAGGGAGCTCGAGCGCGTTGCTTCAAGGTCGTGTCTGAACGCTGGCCTTTGTGTAACCGTGCGTTTTACGAAACTCTTCAGATTAAACAGAAAACTTCAAGTAAACCAGTTTGTATTGTCTCTATAAAATATAAAGCGGATCCGAGTGTAATTGTGTACGTTTTTTCCATGGCCACGATTGATAACCTTCAACTCTTTGTCCTTTTTAATGTTCTCAGGTGAAGTATTTGAGCAGACAATAACAGTAGATGGTGAGAGGGCCACGGTTACCCTGCTCGACGCGTGGGATTCACAGGTAACACCTGTACTTAATCAGAAATGTTTATTAATACACTTTCTAGTGATTGGAGGTTCAGAGACATTCTGATTTCTGTTTCCATCAGGATGAGGGCAGCTGGACACAGGAGCAATGTTTGCAGACAGGAGACGCTTTCATTATAGTTTATGCCATAACAGATCGGTCAAGCTTCCTTCGTGCATCAGATCTTCGTATTCAGCTTCGACACCGGCGTGAGGCCGACCGCACTCCCATCATCCTCGTCGGCAATAAATGTGACCTGGTTCGCTGCAGGGACGTGTCCATTAGTGGTGAGTGATTCTGAACTGAAACAGTAAAACTCTTCAGAGCTTCTTTACTCCTTAACCAAAGTTACTGCTCTCATCTTCTTAATCTGCAAATCCACTTGTGGGGTTAATAAAGTACTCTTTGTTTTACCTTAGATCACTGGGAATTTTCATTCATTGTTATATTTTGTGTTTTTTAGAGGGTTGCTCGTCTGCTGCTGTCTTTGACTGTAAGTTCATTGAAACGTCAGCAGCAATGCAACACAATGTCTGGCCGCTGTTTGAGGGCATCATCCGCCAGCTCCGTCTGCGAAGAGACAGCACAGAGAACCTCACCAGACGCTGTTCTCTTCAAAAGCGACGCGAGAGTCTCCCAAAGAAAGCGAAGCATTTCATTAACAGAATGGTTGCTAAGAAGAACAAGCAAGCAGCCTTCAAACTCAAGTCCAAATCGTGTCATGACCTGATGAGTCTGTAGTGCAGAGACTTTGAATTTGTCTGAAGGTTTGAGTTGTATTGTGTGAATTTTGGGTGCAAACATTTTGGAAATTGTTTGTGTTTGTTTTTTTCCCATTTTATGATTTAAGAAAAGCAATGGATGTCTATATTAGACTGTGCTGTAGAAGAGCTTCTCGCTCCCTCTGTGAAGGACCGAACGCTCTACCCATCGTCCTTTTCAAAAGCCAGGAAATACTCAAATGTTTTTGTGGGAACCCCAACACGCTAAAAGTGGTCTTTTAAATAGCTTTGAATCGAGAAACCTCTTTGTCGTACCTTGTGTGTGAAACATTTTGTCCAGCTTATGCTCAGTTTGAGCATATAATATTCAAAATTAATAAAATATAGTTTTTTATGATAAATCTGAAATACTTTGGTCCTTTTGAAAGTGCACACATCTGGAAAAGCATAAGCACTTATCACATATGGTATGGTCTTTTCAGCTGGGTTCACTCTAAAGTATATCATATCATAAATGCATTAACCTTGATATATAAGACATACACCAGCTGTTCCTGTGGTGTGCTTTATGACAGCATATTATTCAGGGATTATCGCTTCAGATACATTATGCACAAATTATCATTTTAACATGTTGATCGTGTGTTTTTAACCAGTTTACAATTAGGCATACTGTAAAGTCTAAATATACACTGAAAGTCTGGGGTTTAATATCTAATTTAATACTGGAAATGGCATTTTTTTTAAGGATTTTGACAGATTTAACACAGAATCATTGAAACAAAGAATTATTCATCTTAATGAATGTTAGTTCAACATCTAGTGAACATGACCTTACAATAAATTAAATTATATTTTTAATGTTAACAAAGAGTAATTCTGTAACATATGTATTGCACATTTTTAGTCAATGCATTAGAATTAATGTTAGATTATCCTAATCTAAAATTAATGAGACTTTATTATAAAGTGTTGCCAATTTACATTCACTATCATTATATTAATCTATTCATTTGATAAATAAAGATAATTCACAGATAATGGGCGTATATAGCAGGATCTGCTGGTGAATATGTGTAATAATTGTGTGTAATACAAGAGCATATTTGTTCCTGTTATTCAGAAACACTCCTACCTTCCTTTCACAGGTGAGAAGGACGAATGAATGACACATTCAGCTGATGTGTGATTGATAATGAATGATTATGAATGTAGAAGATATTTCATGTTTGTTTGTGAGTGTGTCAGGTTTTGCTCATTTGGAGGCCGTTGCCTGTCAGATCCACGATGCCTGAGGCAGCTGGACTCGATGAAACAAACTCGCATCTACACCAACAGTGTGGTAATGTTACTCAAAATGTGTTCACCTGCAGTATAATCGTTCATCTCAGGAGCAGCAGCAGGTTTCTCAGTTTCACTACCAGTGCCTGCAGTAAGTATAATTGCTCTTAATCTTAACCTTTACCCTCGTAGTTATTCTCCATTGTGCTGATATGGCTGCATAATAATTAGCCAATGAAAAACCATGGAAAATTCTTGAGTAACTACAACTCAAGGTGCCTTTAACCTGAGACATTTACATGGAAGGAGTCACTTTGACAGGAAGTGATTACATTTACATTTATTCATTTAGCAGATGCTTTTATCAAAAGCGACTTTATAGAAACAATCAAAACCAGCAAAAGAACAACAACATGCAAGTGCTATGACAAGTCTTGGTTGGCCTAACGCAGTACACGGAGCAAGTGTTTTTTTTATTATTAAAGAAAAATTATAGATAGAATATAGAAAAATAAATATAGTGTTTTTTTAAAGAAACAAGTAGATAGAAAAAAAGGAAGCTAGTATTAGTTTTTCAAGAAAAGCTAGCAGTTACAGAATAAATATGCAATTGATAGAGGGTCAAGTGTGTGTGTTTATAAAAGAAGACAGATAGATCAAATAGAATTAGAATAGAGAGTGTTAGAGTTAGAGGGTCAAATAAAGATTACAATAGCTTTTTCAGAAGTTAATGTCTTACAGTATTCATATCCATATTTGCTTTATTTCATGTAAGTGTGCCGTCACTCTTACCTGTAAAAACTGATGTTTACAATCATTCTTTCATCAAATGTTTGTATTTTAAAAGATTACGTTGAAAAATATTTCAGTTGTATTTGTCAATACAGCAAAAGTTAATGGGGCCCAAAACAACATCATTTGTGTTCCACAGAAGAAAGAAAAGTGAAGCAGGTTTGGAACGAAACAATATAAGGCTAAGTAAATCAAGTTTATTTTTAGGTGTCGTTGAATACCTCAGAAGTTCTTTCTAATGTATTAATTTTCCGAAACTGAGAAACATGGAGCACAACCAAGCCAGAGTCTGTCAAAAGATCAAGGATCAAAGATTGCAGGCCTGTTATTACTCAAGATTGTGAGCACATCTGTGTGAAGGTGACCTTTATAGTGTCACAGCTGGGTTTCAGATATAGTTTTCTCTTTTTGTCCAAGCTTGTCCTCAGAATTCTGATCTGTCCTTATCATCTTGCATATAAATGACTGAATTACAGAGGAAGATCTTTGATGCATTTTAGTTTTGTGCCTTTTAATTTTACACATTAACACATCCACCAATCCAGTACACTATTCGCCAAACGGTAACATAAAAACCTCACATGTACAGTCCACTCCCCTGAGCGGTGAATCAGTAGATAATCATTAGACTCAATAAAGCAGAGTTAAACTTTGACTTAAGCAGGAAGCACTTCAAGACTGAAACGCTCAGTCTTTTGAGGAGAGGAGCTCTGCTGACAGGTCTGTGTCTCTTATCCTTTCTTTGATATCTTCTTATAGATGACTTTATAGAGTTTAAGCTGATTTTAAATGTGTTGTTTGTTACCGATATGCTATTTGCATTGAAGTTTTGCTTTCAAGGCCTACGTTAGGTTATGATCTTGTTTGACTTTGCTGAGTGCGTTCAGAAGGGTGTTGACCAGCTTACATGGAAGGGCATTTAAAGATATCGAAACTTGCTGTATGTCGTAGATGCAAATTTAATTTTTGAGCATATTTGCTTGATGAATGCGTATCATGTTTGAATCTTGTACTGTCAGAATGTCATCAGAGGTCACAAGTGGATTATTTTTGTATTTTTATATCTTGTTAGAATATGTAAGTTTTCATTGAAATCACTTTGAGTTTGAAAAAAGTCAAAACAATGATGAACGAAAATCTTCACGTTTGTTTACTCTTCTTCTTACAACTGGTTGAGCTGATATTTATAATACACAACATGAGTATTAATTTCTGCTTATGCACCAGAACATCCCAATTCATTAAATATGTTGACACAAAGATATGAAAAACCCAATGATATCAGCCAGTTTCTCTGTATATTGTGTCGATCAAGGGTTTTATGCTAAAGTACTAAAGTAGCTTATCAGAGGTCACTTAACTTCAATGTCACCTTGTGTCACATCTGAAGGCGTGTCTGTCTTTCACAATAGATCTGACCGATATAACGAAATAAAACTCAAGTATCAGTAAAGCACTAAACCTTGCAGCTTATTTCAGTGCTCTACTCTTGGACCCAAACTGCGACAAACACAGTCAGATTTATCTCGAGATCTTTATCTCTTCACACACATTGTGTGTGAACAGATACACTTTTATAGATAAATCTGTTTATTGTTTATCTCAATAAATATGTTTATTGAGGGCTAAAGTATTGGGCCACACCTGTAAACAACTTCCTTTATTGATCTGCAAATTACTTTCATTTACTAAGTGTTTAATTATTGTCCCATGTTTACTTAAAGGAATGATGATTATGATATTTTAAACTGAGAAAAGTACTTTGTTTGCTTTTACAAAGCAAAATCTGCAAATGACAAAGTTAAAGTTTAATTTTATAATATATTATAGATATTGTGAATCCTAAAAAGACCCAGAAAAAGCACTATACTGTTTTGCTGAATGTATAGCAGTTGCTAGACGCACACACACTTGGCGTAATGCTTATTCTACTGTACAGACCGTATATTCTATTGCCCTACACCTATACTTAGCCCTCACAGGAAACTTTCTGCACTTTTAGACTTTCAAAAAAACTTCATTCTGTATGATTTATTAGCTTGTTTACCCATGGGGACCTTAATTTAGGTCCTCCTGTGACACGAGTCCCCATGAGTCTGTGTGTGTTCAGGTTTAAGTCCCCACCAAGTTAGAAAAACAGGCACACACACACACACACACACACACACACACACACACACACACACACACACACACACACACGCACACACACACACACACACACACACACACACGCACGCACACACACACACACACACATTTCTTTCTTGAACATTTAGTTTGAATGTTTTGTCCCTTCCTCTTTTCAGACGTGTGGATCCTCATGCACAAACATATTTAATATTTAAAAGTCTAGGCGTTGTAATATATCGGTCAGTACAGACATTGTCAAATCTGATCAACTGTGATATAGCAGTGATACACAAAAACACACATGCACACATAGTCAACTGTGTCTGGCACAGGAGGTGCCGCCCACGCTTGAATGACAAGTGACCTTTAAATAACCTTTTTATGAGCTCCGATTCATGTAAAACACACACTCACACACACTGCATCACATGATGAGAGTCATGATGTCACCATCAAATGTCACTCATTGACTATTTTTATGCATATGAGATGCACAGAGGGACTGACAAAATATGCACAAATTAGTTTGATAATAGAGAATAATAATATAAAATTGTTGTACACACACATAGGAAATAATCTTTCTGAAATGTAATATTTTAAAATGTTACTCAGGACTGGTTGAATAGTACGTTTAGTTAATAATCATTGACTGAAGTTTAACATTAATGAAGCAGATGGGTCTATTTCCTGATTGGGCAACTTGTAATTAGGCTTTTGTCACACCATGTGGCTCCACTTCCTTGCTCAGTTTGCACAGCAGGGTCCATCATGTCAGGGAATAGTCATCTGATAAAGTTATTTGGCAAATACATGTCCCTGCTGTAAATTATAATTGCTTTTGCAGTAACTAATAAAGGTCCTTCACATGTTTTCATTTCTTTTCCTCCAGGTTTTGTTGCCTGGGATCATGAGAGGTGCACATTTGCTACACTTGACCCTTCTCGTCAGCATTGTAAGTGTGTGTGTGTAGGATTTTAACTCGGCGACCTTGTAGTGTCCTTACGATCTTTTATTCATTCCATAAATGAGTAACCGCTGAAGTCCATTTCTCTGCCCAAACTCCATTAATCAGTCAAAGACACACAGACATAATCTGGATTCATTTGGAAAGTGAAATAATTTGTTCTACATAAATAATCCACAGGAATGGGAAAAATTCAGCTATCTTCTACGCGCAGACAGGTTTAATGGATTATTGGCTTAATATTAAATAAATAACTATATTGCAGTAAGACAATAATTTAGTAATTTAATATCTTTATTCATTTATTTATTAAGAAGTTTGGTCAAATATAGGGTGTTTTTATTAGTATGCAGGGAAATCTCATTCTTTAAAGAATTTTGGCCACTAATGTTGTTCATGGCTGTCTAGATTGAAAACAGACAATATAACAGTTGGCAGAATGCTTATCTATAATGGTGATTTTGCAATAAGTCATTTTAAATTCAGCGACTTGGGGTGTTATTTTTCATATGGCTTCATAATAATTATTTCTCTCTCTCTCTCTCTCTCTCTCTCACGCTCTCTCTCTCTCTCGTGCTCTCTCTCTCTCTTGCTCTCTCTCTCGTGCTCTCTCTCTCTCTCACGCTCTCCCTCTCTCTCTCTCTCTCTCTCTCTCTCTCTCTCTCTCTCTCCTCTCTCTCTCTCTCTCTCTCTCTCTCTCTCTCCTCTCTCTCTCTCTCCTCTCTCTCTCTCTCTCTCTCTCTCTCTCTCTCTCTCTCTCTCTCTCTCTCTCTCTCTCTCTCTCTCTCTCTCTCTCTCTCTCTCTCTCTCATGCTCTCTCTCTCTCTCTCTCTCTCTCTCTCTCTCTCTCTCTCTCTCTCTCTCTCTCTCTATCTCAGGCTCATGGGATTGGTCTGGAGGACAAAAAGGGGCCATTAGGACATCTAGTTTTAGCTGTGCCAGAGGCTACACATGTGCCCTATCCCATTTACAAGGTAACGTAGGCTCTGTTTTTGAACGGTTAGTATTGACAGATGGGTTGGTTATGAAGACAGACACAATGCATACATTTTTATTAGAACATCTTCAGTATCTGTTGTCTAAAAATGTTTTCTTTGTTTAGTTTACATCAACAGAGGAAGCGGAGACATACCATGTAAGCGGAGAGACCGAAGGAAAGATCAGTATTTCTTCAGATGGCTGGCTATTCCTGGAGCAACCTCTGAAATGGAGCCTTGATAAAAGCCACCATCTAGATGTAATTTATTATTGTATTATGATATATCACACATTACATGCAAGCACCTGGGTCTTTCAAAAGATACAAAGTCCCTACATTGTACTATTCTAGTATGCACAAAGCACGCTGTTGATGTACAACATGACCATGGATTATGTTTAGCAACATGGTTTTACATTAAAAAAAATGGAAATGGAAAGTCTATATTTTAAATCCAGCTCACTATTTATTTTTCACTATTTTAAATAATTGTATTACATCCAGTACCTCATTTTAAATGGTTCTGTGTTGTGTAAAGAATTTTGCAGTCTATCGCTTAATATGATGTCATAAAACCATGTAATAATTAAATTAAATGCAAATTATTAGATATAATTATAACTTTATAAATGAATAAAAACTGACATGTGTTGACATCTAAATGTAATTCCAGTGTAAACATATCTAAACGTGTGTTTTTCTTCAGATTGAAGCACGTTCAGCAGATGGTGAAACTGTTGATGGGCCTTACTCGGTTGTGTTGCAAGTTGTGGATGTCAACAACAATCCCCCTGTCTTTAGTGAGGGTCAGTACAGTGGCCGTGTTAGAGAGCATTCACCTGCAGGTGAGAAACACGCATTATCAACGGACGTTGAAACTTTAAACTAAACTGTTTGAATGAAAATGAACACACTTTTAATTATACTTGTGTGCGTGCAGGAGTTCCATTCTTGCAGGTGTTTGCCACCGATGCAGACGATCTCAACACAGTGAATGCCCAACTTAGATTCAGCATTGTGAACCAAATCCCAAATCCTGGAAATGTTTTCTACTTTGGCATTAACCCGGAGAGTGGAGAGATCTTTATAACAGAGGAAGGTATTTCAACACATTTAGAACTGAAACGTACACAGAAAAACCCAAATGCGTACATGTTTTTATATGTTTTGTTGAGTGCCAAACCAGTATTTCTCTTTAAAAGAAGATGAACTTGTGTCTTTCTGTTGTTTTGCAGGAGCAGAGTCTCTGAGGGCCAGGCCCGCTGTAACGTACAGCCGCGGGGAGGTCCATGGCAGTCCTGATGTCCTGAAGAAGAAGTTTGAGGACTACTGTATTCCAAGGAACAACATGCCTCTGGAGAGCAACCCCTTTTATACATGTGTCGAACGTGCTGGTGAGAACATACAGAAACACACTCAGTGATCATGTTATTAACGCAGCTGTATGTAGTTTTATTTGTTTTTGCGACATTGGAGCTCCCTACAGTTAACAGAGTTAAGTGGAATTCCTAAATATATATCACTGTTGTATAAATTGAAATTATAGAGGATAGTTTGTTGCTGCCTTTTCACAGAATTGTTTACCCAATTCCCAAACTTACCATCAGAATGATTTTGAAATTGATATTTAACAACAAACAAACAAGACCCATACAGTTGGTTTAATAGTTTTATATAGAAGCTTATTTCAGTCAGCTATGGCATAAAAAATGTAATGCAACTTTTTTATCTCAAATTTCAGAATTTTTTCAGAATTGTGAGATATAAATTTGCAATTGCGAGTCTGGATTATGGGATAAATGTAATTGAGTAAAAAACATATGGGATAAAAAAACTATTGAATTGGGTGATGTAAAGTCAAAATTAGAGAAAAAAAGGGGGGGGGGGCAGTATCGCGTGATGTAAACTAAGAAAAACTCAGAATTGTAAGATATTAACTCAAAACTGCAAGATATAAACTCAAAACTGGAACTCAATTCTGTGTTTATGTCTCACAATTCAGATTTTTATTTGGTAATTTGGCCGAGTATATATCTTGCAATTCAGAGAGTCCTTATTGTGAGATATGAACTCAATAAATTATCAGAATTGTGAGATAAAATGTCAGTAATTTTTTTCCTGTGATGAAAACAGGCTTCCATTCATTCCATGGTATTTTGAAAAAGCAGTTTATGTTGTGAACATCATCATGCCAGACTCACTATGAATAACAGAACTTTGATTAAGAAATGTATACACATGGGCCAAATGAAAGCAGTATCTGGGTCTGTCTCCTCTGTTTGTGATCCTCTTTGAGCAAACGAGAGCATGAGGGATGACTGAACATGTCGTTCAGAATAAGACTGAAAGAACGGTACTGATTACAGTGCTCTCACATACACACTCAGATTAAACTGGGGTTAATGTCTATGAATGACCACTTCTGTGATTACGTGCCACGTGCTGTAAATAAGAACTCAGTCATTGACTGTGCTCAATCAGTTCAGCCCTCATCAGTGCAGATTACTGTCATCTCAGAAATGAGGCTGGATTTAACCCAGATTACTTCTTCATTCAGCATCCACATTACCAGCTCAAATCAATGAACATCATGTGACGGACAGAAATGTGCAGGCCTTCATTAGATTGTATCATGCTGTGGAGTTATATTTTATTGACTGAACCTCACCACTTAAAGGTGAAGACCACTGTGACTTATCAAATAAATAAATGGACATAAAATACTCCTGAACTGACAATATTTCAATATGGGAGAATCACAGCTGTGCTGATACTCAGATCACTAATGAAGGGCGCTTTCTAAACAAAGCTATTACTAATTCAGTAGTTCATTTAATAGACAACAATTTCAAAAAAATAGTTACAATTGTGATATAAAAGGTAGAAGTTTTTATCTCATTTACACAATTTCGACCTGCAGGTGACAACAACCTTTGGTTTTTCAAGAGCTCTGAAACTGTGAATCCTTTGGAAAGCAATTGATTCAACTGATTCAGAGTTAAAGCACAGCTGCAAGTTTGATAGACAGTTCAATAAATAATAGATTAACATCACTAACTTTGAAATGAATAACTTACATTGAGTTACGTTGTCTATATTTTCCTCCACCAAGCAAAATATTTCCAAACGACTCCAAATGAGCATCATGAATCAGTGTGTTATTAATCATTATTTCATTTCTTTAGAAACAGTCAGAATTAATGAGTGTTTATTTTGGTATGAGCAGAAAGAAGAGAAGTGAATCTTCTTCGAGATCCAGACTATGCGTTGATTGTTCACGCAGAGGATTTAGGAGCTCCAAACGCTTTGAGCAGCACGACACGGGTCAACATAGCTATCATTCAAAACCTCTGGGTCAGCCCTGGACCAATCACCCTCAGAGAAAATTTGGAGGAGGAATACCCTATGTATCTGACCACAGTAAGTCTGGATCTAAAAACAATAGTTATGTTATGGTAGGCAGTGTTACTTGGAATGTTATTCATATGATTTTAAATGATTAATTACATTATTTTGTTTAACTTTATTTTTTATTTATTTATTGTTTGTTTGTTTTAGGTGCGTGCCAATGATCCCACTGCATTGTACAGGCTGGTACAGAAAGAAAGGCTTCCTTCCCTTCACCATCAATGAAGATGGAGAAATCTATGTCACCTCTCCTCTGGATAGAGAACAGAAAGATATGGTAAATAGAAACTGAACTGAAAGAGAAAAATAATTAATATCAGTCTGTAAACTACACTGGGGCTTCAATATATTTCACTCCGTATTACTTTTTGTATAGAACTGAGTGTTACATTTTAAACCTGACGTGTGTGTGTGTGTGTGTGTGTGTGTGTGTGTGTGTGTTTTAGTACACTTTGGTGGTCTTTGCAGAGGATGAAGAGGGTGTTGAGCTGGAAAAACCGTTGGAGATTCATGTGCAGGTGGATGATGTGAATGATAACCCCCCTGTGTGTAATGAAGCTGTGTTTGAGGTGCAAGAGAATGAGCCCATAGGTAATAATGTTAGATCCTTTATAAACACTCATACACACATTTGGATACTTTGCATAGACAAAATGATTTTTATACTGCATAAACTGTATATTATATCCACTAACCCTAGAGAAAGATTTCTGCATTTTGTATCATTTATAAGCTTGTTTCCTCATGGAGATCAAAAATGTTCCCTCATGATTAAAGATTAAAATAAATAACAAAAAATCAGGTTTTATTATCCTCGTTGTGGGGACCAAACATCCCCAACATTTCATCCCCACAACATATGGTTTACCTGGACCACACACACACACTCACAATACATCAATTCAACCCAGATAGCTCAAATTGACCAAGTGGATACAGAGGGGTCAAAAAGTCTGAGACCACTGGTGAAAAGGCTTCTATTTGTTAATGTTTTGATGTATTATCATTTTTTTAGAGAATAATAAATACAAAAATAAATGTGCATAAACATTTCAGTCAAACGATTAACAAACATTCTAAATTCTAAATATGGCATTTTTGTAGTCCTTCTCAAAGTTCAAACGAGATTTCATGATCAGTGTCACACCTATAACGAGAACAGAATCTCACACATTCATGTATTTTACATTTACATTTATGCATTTAGCACACGCTTTTATCCAAAGCGACTTACAATTGCATTCAGCTTATACATTTTCATTAGTATCTCATTTCATTTTATGTCATAATATTTGTTTAAAATGAAAAATCTTTTGATTTTAAAAGATTTGAAATAGATTTTGAATCTCAGACTTTTGAAAACCACTTCTTGACATTTTAAATTATTGTTTTATAATTTTTCCTTCGTTTTTGATCTTGAAATGTTTAATTATATGCTTGTTTAGGTAACCAAATTGGTGTTCTGCCTGTTCATGATAGTGACAAGGAGGGCTCACTGAACTCATTATTAGTCTACACACTCCTAAGCCAGAAGCCTACCAAGCCGTTAGACAACATGTTCACCATCGACCAAGTCAATGGTGAAATCAAAGTGGCAAATAAAAACTTCCAAAGGAAGGCAGTGCCTCAGTATGAGCTCAACTTTAGTGTGACGGATGGAGGTAAACGCAACCTGAACTCAAATGAACTAAAAATGAAGTCTTTTTTGAAGAAAGCGCTCCTTAACTTTTGCTCTTGTTTGCAGTTTACACCACGCAATGTAAAGCACTCATCAAGGTCATCGACATCAATAATGAGATCCCTGTCTTCGAGAAAAAAGATGTATATATTTTATTTGACTCCTTACATAAATACAAAAAATTCTCCATGTAGATTATTGAATACTTAATTTCTGCTCTGATTCATAACCACCTTCTTCCCTATTGAAGTATGGGACCCACAGTGTTCCTGAACTAGCTGAAGTGGGAACCACTTTGTTCACCATTAAAGCCACAGATGCAGATGACCCAGGAACAGGAAGCTCTAGGGTGGAGTATCACATCACTGCAGGAGACCGACATAACCTCTTAGCCATTATGGTTGATGAAGCCACTGGAGAAGGCAAAGTCTACATTGCTCGGGTAACAAGCAATGATTTTCACTCATGAGGAAAACGTGTTGAAAAGCAAAAATGTTTACATTTCAATTTTATGATTTTTGCATTTCTTTATTTTTTTTATTCTCGATCTTCAGCCACTGGATTACGAGCTCCAGAGCGTCTTCAACCTACAGATCGATGCCCGTAATCCCGAGCCCCTGATCGAAGGAGTGGAGTATAATGAAAGTGCCACCACATTTGTTGTCATTCAGCTGGTGGACGTGGACGAGCCTCCAGAGTTTGAAGTGGAAACTCTTAACGTCAACGTTCCAGAAAACATCACGGTTGGAACCGTTATAATGACAGCTGAAGCCAAGGATCCAGAGGGAAAGACTATCAAGTAATGCTTGTGTCTCCTACATAATCAGATGATAATAATATCATATCACATCAATATCAATCATAATGAGATGTGTCACAACTTTGCATATTAAATTAGTGACCAATATTACATTTTTCTTCTTTTTACATCAATTTATTTAATCTTAATTTTGGGGGGTATATTTAGTTTATATTCATGTGTTTAGGTTTAAATGCAACAACAAATATTATATTTTCTAAGTGATCTAAGACTTTTTGACTCCACTGTATGATGATAATGATGATGATGATGATGATGATGCATTTTATTTATGGCGCCTTTCTAAACACCCAAGGTCACCTCACAAGCAAAAAAAAATAATAATAATACAAGTCACTGCAAAAAACAAAAACACACAACAAACTCTGTACATATACAGGTAAAACGCAGTAGAGACTCAACAATACATATCATTAAAAAGATGTCTAAAAAGATATGTTTTAAGACGTGTTTTAAAAGTCAGCAGGCAATTGCTATTGCGAATATCAAGGGGAAGGGAATTCCATAGGCGGGAATATGTTGTTTTTAAAATAGCTCTCTGGCAGCCAGTAAAACTTAGCATTTTAATAGCTTTCTTAAATGTAATTCCTGCATTTCAATGTTCTTTTTGTCAGGTTTAAGATGGAAGGTGATGAACATGATTGGTTGGAGCTGGACGTTAACTCTGGAGAGCTGAAGACTAAAGCTGCTCTGGACAGAGAGACGGTGGAGCAGATCTCTCTCACAATCACCGCTTATGAGACAGGTGAGAAATCACGCCAGGTGAGTGTCATTTGGTAAATTTTACAATCTATTTCTGTTCCTCTCAGAGGGAGACAAGCAGGAGGCTGAGATGAAGGTGGATATTCATCTGCTGGATGTGAATGACAACTACCCTAAACTGCAGAAGACACAGGGCTTCATCTGCATTAAGGATATGACCCCCTTGACACTCACTGCTGTAGATAAGGATGCCGACCCCTACGGAGAGCCTTTCACCTTCTCTATTAACCGCAAATCACCAAACTTTGAGATCAAACCTCTGGATGGTGAGCAGATCTTAAGTAAAAAGGCTTACACTCACGCGCTTACACTATGTAACCCTGTTTATGTATCTGCAGGAAACTCAGTGCAGCTGATTTTGAAGAAGAAGCCCTCAAGTGAGCTGAATGTCACTGTTCCCATTAACATCAAAGACAAGGCTGGGATGGGTATCACTCAAAAGTTTGATGGTAAACAATTTTCTCTTTATTTCATATATAACATCTAACATGATGTTCTAACATCTAATCTGAGGTTTTGTTCTGTCTTTTTTCTTAGTGCGTATATGTAACTGCACTAAATTGGGCTACTGTTACATTGAGCCAGCAGTTCACAGCTGGAAGCTGGGCATGAGCGGCACCATCGGCATCCTGGCAGGAATATCCGCCTTCATCAGTAAGACTGATGTGTTTCATTTTGCTCTATTAATATTTAAGACTAAAAGGAAGCAAACTGAGAAAAAGTCTTTTTCCTTCCAGTTCTGTTCCTGATCATTATCTTCTACCGACTCAAGAAGAAGAATCAGCAGAGAACAGAAACTTCTGGAGAGGCTAAAGCAATGCTCTAGAGTCGGGATAACGTGCCAACTGTAAACATCATTCGGTACACAACCCAGGCAAACTGACATCCATGGCCCACACACACCTTTATTTTGTAAAGTAGTCGTGCTGTTTCTTTTCATTTTTAAAACACACTTTTTATTAACATTAAATATTCATGTTCAAGATTTGCGCAGTTTCAACAGTAACTTATTCACCATGTGGCCTGGCTGATATATTCAATAATTTATATTTAAGTGCTATAAATATTTTACTTGCATTTAGACCCCCGAAACAATATATCTACTGCCCCCAGTGTTCTCTTCGAATTTTACGGATTTATCATATGGATTAAAACGATAAAAATTTAAATCTTATATTTATTCCCCATTGTCCAAGAATCACCTAAAATGTGTAAAAAAAATGTCATATGATATTTTTGGTTTTTGAATTTCCTCCAAGAAAATGTCTTGTGCAGGTCAAAGGTCAGGTTCTACGTAATACACTTCAGTTATGAAGGCACAAAAATCACAGAATGACTATTTTTTTGGCCTATTTGACATCATTTGAAATCATTCATTCTGTAAATAAAGTTCTACTTTGACCCATATATTGTTTTTTATCTTTTTAAATTGTATATATACTGTATATCCACATCTATATATATATATATATTCACATATATCACTTTACAATTAGTATGTAAAGTATATTACTATTAACAATAACATATACAACCATAAACAGACTAGCTAACAAGAGAACACAATAGATTTTGAGCATTAAGGATATTTTTTGAAGATAAATAATTGTAATAAGTAAAGACTTGTTTATTGCTTCTTACATAATTCTTATATAATTGTATGTCTTGTGTTTTTATAAAGTTTTATCATAGATTTCAGATCTTGAAAGAGACTGATGTTACTGTCAAGAAGAAAATATGAAATACCAGAGACAAATCAAACAAACTAGAGATGCCTAATACTCACACTCATAAATTCTCAGTGTGTATCACTAGTCTGTGTGTCTTCATGCTGATCTATGACTTTCATATTCTCTAAGTCTCTAAGCAATGTTCCATAACAAACACACAAAAACAAGAGGAGAGCGCACTGACTAAGAACGTTTGAGTGGGAGGTCTGTGGAGCATGTCACGGGGTAATAGTAAAAAGCATGGTTATACCTTTTGTTTGATATTAGCCAGATCTCATCGGCTGGGGTTCTATGTCTATTTTTGGACTCAGACACACAGTGCTACTTGTCTTCTTGCACCCTGATGTCAAGGGTGACAATCAGTTGAGACTGTCGAGTTGTGTGTTTCCATTATCAATTGGGGACCTGAGAATGTATATATATATATATATATGTAACCCCCGGGTCCACACTGCCACAACTCGTCGGAGCGGGTCTCGAACCCGGGATTCCGGTGCGGGAGGCGGGCGCTCTAACAAGGAACGCCAAAGGCTACAGCTTCTAGCGTCAGTCGCTAGAGCGCCTCTTTTTGAGGTCAGGAAAGTGAGGTTTTACACACAGCCCTTACTGGCATAGCTACATCCGTTACACTCACCCCCCTAAACCTCACTCCCATCCGGGTCACGGCACCAATGTAACCCCCCGGGTCCACACTGCCACAACTCGTCGGAGCGGGTCGCGAACCCGGGATTCCGGGAGGCGGGCGCTCTAACAAGGAACGCCAAAGGCTACAGCCGCTAGCGTCAGTCGCTAGAGCGCCTCTTTTTGAGGTCAGGAGAGTGAGGTTTTACACACAGCCCTTATTGGCATAGCTACATCCGTTATATATATATAATTTTTTAAGCTTTAAAAATGCAATTCAATATTTAATGTCCACGTATGTATTTGATAAGTAGCTCTATAATGAGAAGGATAACGTAACGTTAACATAATGTTACAGTCAGCAGGTCCGCAAATGGTCCCTTACTTAACAATTAATGGCGAGTGACAGTGAAATTCAGTTTATTCAATTTAATAGCAGCACAATTCTATTTAATATATAACTTTACTTCTTTTATATGTTCACAGCACCACTTGGTGTGCTGTTCAAACTAGAATGATTTATAGACTCTTTATTCCTTCACTGGATTTTCCACAAGCTAGTACAGAGAAAAAGTTGATCAGATGATTGACAGATGAGCACCTCTCTTGACCTTGCCCATCACTGAAAAATGGACGGATGGATGAATGGGTGAGTAGTAGATGTCTGTGTAGTTACCTTGGTCATTTTTGTCTAGCCATCTGATCATTACTCAACCCCTGACTCGGTCTCTTCCACACAACATGTGCTGTCATGCTAACAGCCAAAATAGAAACAAGAACATGGGAGCTGATTCCTTACCCCAGGCGTGCATCTTTTAGGCAGTTTAGACCCTTATACCCTATACAATTTGTACCTTGACTATATACTTTTAGATTACCCTATTTAAACTCTACGATGGAGGCATAACGATAAAGAAGAAATGCAATTGATGATTGTTTGGTCTCCTTCTCAACTTAACTTGCCCAATATTTGTATGTACTATTTCTCTTTCAATATAGTCTGCACCAGTTAACTGATAGCGACGGGAACAGAACTGTGATGTATTAAATATCAGTGCATTTAAATAGCTAAATGTCCAATCTAAATGGCCAGTTATGATTGACAGATTGAGTCAGTGGAACTGATGATTTGTTTGGCTATTGAGTGGAGGAGGATGTCTGGTGTGGGAATGAATCATCACGCTCACAGTAAAAACACTCTCACTCGTCAATCTGGCCACTATCCTGGAAAAAAACAGTGAAGAAATCTTAAATAATATAAAATCTGCTGTTACAGCTCTACTAACTGCAAAAACGAGATAACACTCAGGAAAACATTCTACAGGTGAAGACGTGCTGGACTGAAGTCAACATTTCATGGCATATTTGTGTTTATCCAAAGTCCTTTATACAGTTTCTGGTTTGTTGTGCTGCAGATAAAACCAATATTTATACAGTAAAATAAGTAAGACAGATTTGCGTCAATGTCATGGTTTACCGTCAATCGGTCAACTATCCACGTAGATCAGTCAATCATCTCAAGCGCCTTACAGTATAAAGATAATCAACACACCTTAGGCAGCATATACCACATGCCTTATGTTACAGATATAGAATGTGTATTATTGTCTTTCAAGTCGTAGTGTGTTTCATGTGTACATTTCGAGTGGTTTTTATATTTTATAGCCGTGCGAGCCATTTCCGTTTGTTGACTATTAGCGCCCCCAGGTGGAGAATTAGATTATATGCAAATAGCACAATTAAAACCTTGCTTCTTAATTTCAGAATCAGAACCAGAATCAGCTTCATTCGCCAAGTGTGCACAAACACACGAGGACTTTGTTGTGTTTTTAAGAAGCTCTTGGTACATACATGCATACATACATACATAACTGACATACACATACATACATAACTGGCACAAGAACAGAAACATTTAAATAAGCCTTAATAATTAATAATGTGTATGCATCTGGAACAGAAGATTTATGTACAGATGTGTGCATTATTTACTCTATATATACAGCTGCATAGAAAATATGCATATGTATAGGTCTTTAGAGATGAAGAATGAATTACAGAACACAGGTAATAATTCCTGTGTTAGCTGTTTAGGCTGGATATGGCACGGGGGAAAAAAATGTTTTTTGCCTAGATGTTCTAGAGCACAAAGATCTGTAGCTTGTGTCCGGGGTGAGAGGAGAAAAGCAAACTTTTTAGATGTCTTCATTAGTAAATGCAAACACACCTCCTCCATGGTCAAATAATCTGTCGGAGTGAATGAAGGATTGTTTACTTATTTGGGGGTCAATGGCCTCTTGGTGGATGAAGAAATGGAGCAGCAAACCCCTGCAAGATATTGCAAAACAGTGGGTATTGCATAGTAATCTAAAATAATGTACATAAGTACCATATTAATACACCACTGTTTAAAAGTACCATATTAATACACCACTGTTTTTCACTAAAAGTACTTTCATTCATTAAGGCTGCATTAAATTGGTCAAAAGTTACAACAGACATTACAATTTTTTTTTTACAAAAGATGTTTCTAAATCTAAATAAATGCTGATCTTTTAAACTTGACATTTTCAACATTGTGATAAAGAAATGTTTCTTGAGCAGCATATTAGAATGATTTCTGAAGAATCATCTGACTCTGAAGACTTGGCTGCTAAAACTTCAGTAGTCTTGGTGAGCGTAAGAGGCTTCTTTCAAAAACATTCATCCAGACCACAAACTCTTAAATGGTAATGTCAGAATAATTAACAAACCGGCTGCTGCCGTTTGGCAAGAACATTACACTTTTAAGTCAGGCCCATAGGCCACATAACAACCTTTACTTTGAAACGGCAGATATGCATGTCCTGAACACTCTGAACTCTTGACATTTAGTTTCAGAATCACCATGTCATAATAGAGGCTTATGATAGACTGACCTACTTACAGTTTGCCAGACCAGAGACTGTGTTCTGACACCATGATGATTTGACCCCTGTCCCTGAGCCAACTACTCTAGTCAGGCAGCATTCCAACCACACATGAAGTTCAGTTATTCTTACAAAATAAATGTGCATTCCTAGAATGAAATGCAGCTTCTGGCAACAAAGTCACCTTGATCTGTTTAGGTCTGCTAGACTGGATTGCTCAGTTTAAAAACCAAGACAACCTTACTCTGCATGCATTCATTTCAACAAAATACAAAAACTGGACAATACTTGGTTACATTTTTATTAAAACATTTGAAATATAAAAGGCAAGAGTACTTAGAGAAGTCATGCCCATGCACCAGCACATTAATAATGTTAAATACATTTGACATGCTGCGAAATAGTTAAATATATACATTTACTTCAAGTATAAAGCAGTCTGTATTTACACTTCAGCAAGCCTATAACTTTAAGAGTATTACATTAATTGACTATCATTCAAAACAGTTCATGTGGTATAATCAGCCGTGTTCTTGTGCAAGAGTGGAGAACATAATGAAAACAGGCAAGAAAGCACCATCAGAGTTGTGGATTTAACCTTGTTCAATAACCCCCAGACCCAAAAAATTTAACTCAATTCTAATCTCTATCTTGTGGCCGGTAATGTTGTGACACCTGGAAAAATACTTAGAAACCAAATTACTTTGGAAACACAATCAAATAACCCTCCAGGTTCACATTTCCCCATTGAAGTGTAAACAAAAAGTGAGAGCATATCTGGCTTGTTGTGTCCTTAACCTATTTCCTTTATTAACCTTATTAACCTTTCAGAAAGTCAGCACACATCCACACATCAGGAAACCAAACTGGAATTTCAGCAATGGCCAGCAGTATTTTAAATAAAAGATCACTGTCAGAAAGAACTGAGGTAAGAAAGATAAGTAACATAATCTTTTGTGTGCAGTAGCAGTTCCGTTTTAATTACAATTTTACTTGTTAAAAGTGTCAATTAAGTAACAATATGGAACTTCTGCCTTACTGTGAACCATCAAATGCTCAACTTCTGATTCCATGTACAGGTCAAAACTTACAAATAACGCAGCCCTCTTTATCAGGACTTTTACAGTAATGAAAAGATCATTTGGTTGCGCAAACCATGTTTTGATGACACTTGAACTCCAAGACATGCTTAATGAAAAACTGTATCTACTAAAGGCATGCTGAACAAAAAGAACGTAGTCAAATAAAAATAGAATACAGATGGTGCTAAAATAAAATACTTTGCAAGAAAAGGAAAACTCTGAAAAACACACTGCTGCTTTCATGTCCCTGGATAATTAGTGGCATTAGCAACTCGTTTAGTTCTTTAGAACCTACATAAAACAGATAGCTAACTCAAATGAAAATTCTCTGATCATTTACTCACCCCTATGTTGTTCTAAACCTGCATGTAGGACACAAAAAAGGCATTATTAGTAACTGTAAAATGAAAGCCAATGGGGTCCAAAATAAGACTGGGACATTTTTTAAATATCTTGCTTTTTGAACACAAAATCATACAAATTTAGAATTACAAGAGCGTGAGTAAATAACACAATTGACACTTTTGTGTATTGTCCTTCTCATTCAACATATCTCGTCAAATTTTGCTTTCTATCCTCATTCTTTCTCACTCAACATTTTAAATAACCTTTACTTTCC
The DNA here is from genome assembly GCA_027564155.1 of Gymnocypris eckloni scoliostomus. Taxonomy (NCBI): domain Eukaryota; kingdom Metazoa; phylum Chordata; class Actinopteri; order Cypriniformes; family Cyprinidae; genus Gymnocypris; species Gymnocypris eckloni. The sequence continues at coordinate 4,209,149 of CM050424.1, forward strand.
TTTTTCATTCATTCAAAAATTAAAAGCACACAACATAAAATACAATTTTGTATCTCTCGAGTCTCTCCTCGGTGCAAAATCTGCTGAACCTACATTAGTACATTTCCAGTCTTGATTTATGGTTTTGTGTTGCATTTTGATGGTTTAAATGTGAAAGTAGGTCAGGGGTGATCTAAAAATATTTTTTTCTGTTTGGTTTAATTCCAAATATAACATTGAGAATCAACACCGCTCACCTATTGACTATTAGAATTCATTTCAAAAGGTAGCTTCCACGAAGATGTGAAATTAAAAATGAACATAAAAATACATTAATACATTCCACTGGTATAAGTAACATTTCGCTGTGCTGATTTTACTTATAATGCAGTGATGAGATTGTGCGTAATATTAGAAATGATGTATGTAACAGAGCATGTGAAAGAAAGAGTGTGTCCACTTCTACTGTCCGCCAATGACGTGTGGGTTAAACTGCACTATAATGATTGTGATATCATCCCTATACATGCGGGCTAATTCCTCTGGCAAGCTTAACATCTTTGACAACCTCTCATGATCCACCATTCCAAACTCATTATTCCCCACCGCGTGCCGAATCAGGTGCGTAGCCGCATTCTGGTCCTCGAAGGTGGAGGAGATGCAACCCTTCCTCTCCTGCAACAATCCCTGCATCTGACCCAAGGTCACCTTATAGCCGCCAACACTGACTGGCTGCTGCTGGTGCACTCCAGTGAGATGTTCACCCACAATCCTCACCACCTCCTGCCTGTGTAGCGTTTCCCACAACCCGTCCGAACCCAGCACCAGGAAACGATCCTGTGGACGAAGACGGTGTCGGGTCACCTCCGGTTCTGCTGTAAGATAGGGTGGTGTGTGATAGTTGGGTGGGATGAACTTGGCGTGCTCATTCTCATGGAGCTGGTCCGGTCCAGACTCAAGAACACAGCGCTGCAGGTCAATGCTCCACTTGAATTTAACATCTCCAAAGGCGCGAAATGGCATGAGTAACCCCAACAGGCGATCCTGCTTCACCACACTCTTGGCCTCAGAAAGCGGGTGCTCAGACCGCAAGCGCTTCATCTCGGATTCATTCTGCGCGTTGTGGTCGTTGGTGAGCGTGAGGGCAGAAAATGAGCCATCAGGTTCTTGTACGCCCAGGACTGCACGGCAATCTCCAGTGTTGGCAATATGCAGCTCGTTACCATCAATGTGTGCAACACATGCAGTAGCGCCTGAGAATGCAACACGAAGCACCAAGTAGTGCAAGAACGCATTCGGGTCACCAACCTGCGCTTCAAGGGATATGTCATTGTCCAATCTTTTGTAGGCAGTCACAAGTGCTTCAGCAACATCTGGTTGCTCCCCAGGAACACTCAGGTCCAGCAGCTCCTGCCAGTATGTGCAAGCTGGAGAAGTAGAGCCGTGAAGCTTCCTTGCTGAAGTAGTCATTGGGATGCTTGTGCCACTGCAATATTGGTTGAAGAGGTCTTCCGCTCTCCACCGCGTTCTCCAGCTCCATCAGCGTCTCATATGGCAGTAATGAGACGGCAATGTAATTGAAGAGGCGCTCTGTGATTGCCTGAGCACATGCACAGCCTGCATGGCCATCAAATACACCGTGAAGCATGCCACGAGTCTGCAAGCACGTTGCTGCACTTCGGCGATCCTCAATGGGTGCATTTGCTGGTAGTTGGTTGCTGTCAAAGCCCATGACCGAACTGAGGTTCTTGCCATCAAACTCAGGAACTTTGAAGCTGTACTCATTAGCTTTTAGAATGCCGTTAACCTGAGGTGGGGTCAAGTAGTAGGTGTGCCATGCAGGTGAGGTCCTGTATCCCCGCACCTGGTGCTGCCATCTTTGTTCAAAGCTGTGTGGCTGAGTTGCATTGATGTATAGATGAGACCAGCTGCAGGTTTGGCATGTTATGGCAGGCACCAGGATCTGACCAAACCTCCTGCCACGGATGACCCTGAACACCTGGGAGGTAGCAGCCATGATAATTTGACCTTACCCTCAAAGGACCTGCAGGAAAAGCATAGCTCAATAAGACAAGTTAAATAAAACTCATGTTGTTTCGCACTTGTCTAGATTTCAAACAGAGCTATACAAGTAAATCAGTTCAAGGTTCTTTTATTCGTCACATACTCAATTATACAGAATATAATCAGTAGTGAAATGTAAATCAGGTCAGGCCCGCTCAATGGACAGTGCAAAATACGTAACACAACACAAGAGAACATATATAAATAGGTAAAAAAAAAAAAAAAAACGCTGTCAGGTTTACAATTTTGACACCACGATCATCAAGTTATTGAGTCTTGGTGTAAAAGTAACTTCGAATGACTGGAGATTATGCATTTTAAATCATCAGAAGATTACTACAAGGATAAGGTCAAGCCATGTAAAAGCCATTCCATTCAGGATGGGAGAGTGTCCCAAGCCTATTTATAGTCCCATGCTGCCACATTCTTGGCATTGGACACACTTAGTGTCCCAATGGCCTATTACTGTCCCCGGTAACATTTACTCACTGCATGAAGCAAAACTGCAGCAACCCAGTGTACATTGCGGTCCCATTTTATAAGAATTTCTGTCAGTGATTATCTGTAGCTTTATGTACTCCCCAATTGTAAGTCACTTTGGATAAAAGCGTCTGCTAAATGACTAAATGTAAATTATCTTTGCCCAACCCAAATAATTTTTTTGCATCTGTCGTCATTTTATAGAGGTCTGAACACAACACTAAATCTGTTGTTCTTATTTTCTTAAAGTAAATATCACTTATTATATTCTTTATTTTATTTTACTTTATTATTATATACTTATTATATTTTTGTATAAAATATGATATTGTATCCAGTGAAAACTGATCAGCAATGTACTGCTGTAATTATTACTTATTTAGGTGAACAATTACTACTACTATCTTACTTTTGTTGTTACTGAAACGTTCGAAAACGCCATTTGAAATGTGTAGTCGGTTGTAGAATAGGCTACTTAAAAATAATATTACATTTTTACGTTTTATTTTGACTTTAGGTTCCCCAATGGGGGTCCTCAAATAAGGGGGTCAACCCTTTACAAAAAATAACACCCTTTTACAATCACACTGAAAAAAAATATGAATTTCATTTACAATTTGTTTTACAAATAAATTTAGTTGAATGACTTTCAACATTTTTTTATTAAATGTAACGTTAGCAACAATTAATTGTTTGCAACCCCTTACCTTAAAATAATTTAGTATCATTTTTATAAAAAATTATACTATAAATACAAAATTGAGTATAATTCATTTTCAGTGCAGTACTTGCAAATTAATATTTCCGCTAGAATGGATTCAGAGGGTTAAAATTAAAGTGCCTTGAGCTCACGGCTTCACGCGCTCTGTTACATGCACTTCAAATGAAGAAGCTAACTTACTACCCGGCGGGTTACTTGATCCATGCCAAATACCACTATATCAGATGTTAGAACGATTTTAAGTTATAATTTCACAACAAAACGACAGTTGCAAAAAAATTCTTCGCAATAAATCAAACCATCAGGCTGATCTGGACCCAGCTCCTTTACCTTCAGTTTTTCTGCCAAAGTTCTCCTCTCAAACGAACATTGGAGTAGAGATTTTACAGACTCAGAGTTAGGTTCGTGTCCGAAATTAACGTAATAACGCCTGAGTCCGCCATTGTCACGTAATTGAAAATTGCGCCGCTACAGACCACGAGACCAGCCTTGATTTTAGCAGCTTGGGGCGACAGAAAAATCGCCCATTTCAGTTAAGATTTGAGGACGCTGATTGGCTAAATTTTATGTCACATCTTGAATATATTTATATCTTGAATCAGGATTTGACTAAGTTCTACAAAGACCCGCCTCCTGTGGGAGAGTTCTCGATCGCCCCTCAGCTGAAATTGACACGTGCTGACAGGCAGATAGGTCATATTGTGATGAAAACATTTTTTTTTTTTCACAGAAGATGTTCTAATAGATCACATCATACAAATATACATTTAAATAATTTATATAATTATTATTTTGTGTGTGTGGTTCAGGGAGGGCGGCGCCCTAGCGCCCTCTATTGGCCAGCCACCACTGAAACTCTTTTGAGTAACTTACTAACGTTACGCCCCGTCAACATCATCCAGCCGACATACTCGCTACGTTAACGTTACTTGCCATATTGTTTACATTTGGGCTTGACAACATAATTTAGTAGATATCATTGCAAATATATGTAATCGGATAAATGCCACTGTATTTCAAGATAAAAAAGTTATTCAGATAGCACACTATTTGGACTGCAGCCCCATGTTTTACTGCGTGACTGTACCGTGGACAAATATCAAACGCTAATGCATCTAAATACGCTGTATCACTGCACACTATCGTCGTACGAACTGCATGCGCAACTCTTTACAGCCAAACAAAAGATAAATATCTTACCTGAGGATATTAGTGGGCGACTGAGTTTGCGCTCGATGTTTGATAAGGCTACATTAGTTCATATGCGCTACTCACCCCTCCCGTATCCTGCGAGCCTTAGCCTCCACCATAGACATTATGTCCATGGCCTCCACGCCCACCGGACACGATGATTGGTCCACTTACACAGCTTCTACGTCATCAGAGGTGTGGCTCCGCTTAACCTTTCCTTTACCGGGGCCTGTGCCATGATGGTGGATAGCCAAAGATGCTAGATACACTTTTATTTTTGTATTTCTTCTTTAAATTTCATAGATATAGATTTTAATAGTGATCACAATAATTGTACCTTTTGTGATGTTGATATTGAAACGACTGCACATTTATTCTTTGACTGTTCATCCAGTAGAGCCTTTTGGTCTGATACATTCGAGTGGCTTAAAGTTTCACTCAAGCTGCCTTCTCAGTTTTCTGAAACATTGCTAATTTTTGGTTTATTAATGGAAGATGTATACATACTCAATTTGTACTGAATGTTATGTTCATTTTGGGCAAATTTTATTTTCCTAAATGCAAGTGCCTTAAAACAAAGCCATTGTTTTCAGTTTTTTGGAATTTCGGATGTACTGAAAATCTGTAAGATTGTTAAAAAAGTAAAACTATAAGAATATTGTTTAGTTTATTGCAGAAATGTACCCTATTAGAAGACCCTTGTATAATTATGTTTCTTTATTTTATTTGTTCTCTTTTTATCTTAGTTTATTTGCATTTTGATTGGTGCTCTATTCTTAAGGATCATCTTATGATCTTGTATTGCCTTATTGTATTTGTGTTTTTTGAAATAAAAACAAAAATCATGATGGTATATGAACAAATTCAGAGTTACAGGATTAGTTTTGAGTTGACAAAACCAAACCACTCCAATCCGACTTTATTGGTAGGTACCATGATGCTGATCTAAGCTTTCTTTCAGACTTTCAGACAATCAGACTTTGATCCTGAGTTTGTGGAGCACGCGCACAAAACTATTTAGTTAAAGGATAAGAGATGTAAAAACATAAGGCAATTAAACGCATTTACATTGAAGTACTTGTCCATGAAACAGGTCAAATAAAATACATTATCTGGCTCTATTAGTGCAGTCACAAATGACACTTCTGAAGTTAGTTTACTATAGTTGATAATGTATAGCGATAGACACTTGAACATGAGGTCACATGTATCTATTTTAAAGCGTTATCTATTAATTCTACCACTTATTCATATGATCTGTATATAATGTCATTTAAAATAAATGCTTTATAATAATTGTTAAACTAAAAGTGCTTGTGTGTGATGGATTAATAATAACATATTAATATTATAATTATATAAATCATGTGTAAAATTGTAATAATCGTTAAAGCCAGACAATCTTGTTGTAATTTTAAGTACTTTATAGAGACCTTTAATTTTTAGGAAGAGAAACAAGACTTTTTTTTGCGTCATTTTGTTCACATCTGATTGGTCCAATTTCAGTTTGAGATCTCTATCTCAGAACATAACCTGCCCGGAGCAGGTTAGCCGTGCAGTGTAAGTTACTAGGGCAATGAACGCAGCTAAAAGCCAAGCCACTTTCATGGTACCTGAAACCCAGGATTGGGGCAAACTAAACTGATACTTACCATGGCTAGCCAGTAAATCCGGCTTCATAGTAATTTAGGTATGCTACCAAAATAATAAATAAATACATATGTATATAAATATACGAAGAAATGTATTCAAAAGAAAAATCAAATAAACAAATGCATAAATAAATCTATAAAGAAATGCATAAATAAATATACAAAAAACAAATAAATGAGTATTTATACTTATATTTCCTTATTTATGCATAATTGCATTTTTCCACATGTATTTATTTTCACATTTATTTATTTCTACATTTCTTTGTCCATATAGTAATAGGGGGAGGGGGTGTATTTTATTTAAGATATTATTTTCAAATAAGAAATGAAAAATTTATATAAAAAAAATATGTGATTTTTTTTTACATACATAAGGAAATATAAGTAGTAACTAATTAAATAAATTATAAATAATGCCCATTAATATGGCATTCCATACAGCAGCAACAAACACACAAAATGTACATAAATATATAAAACATACGTTTTTGTGATTTTCATGTGAATATGCTTATGCTATATACATGGAAATCCTAACTGCTAAATTTCAGTGTGTGATTATGCTTGCATTGGAGCGCTAGATTTAACTTCTTAAAGTATTAATTTCACTTCAGGAGATGCTTAAATGCACAAATAAAAAAGAGTGTAAGAGTCTAAGGACAGGTAAACCTAATCTGCCCTCAAAAGCTCAGTGTTCGAGCACTCCACCCGTTACAAATCCCACCAGGAAGTGACAGACTAAATCAAAAAAGCATCAAATCGAGCAAGGCAGAACTCAGGACAACATCTCAAAAAAGCGTTTAGAAAAGGAATTAAGGGAAATTATTTTTATTTATTAGAATATTGAGAATGGCGAGAATTTACTGGTGTGAAAACAGTATCTTCAGATTCCTGTTCTTCTGTCATGTAGTCCCAGTATCTGTAAAGTGTGTCTTCAGCAGTTCTGGAAAATCAAGAAAACCCAGCAGATCACTGGAGAAGATCCTCAACAGGTGAACCTCTTTATAATCTACTGTTAAAAAACTTGTGTGAGTCATTCACAGCAGAAAGTGCTTCAGGTTCTGAGAAGGTCTGCAGACTGCACAATGAGAAACTCAAACTCTTCTGCTTGGATGATAAACAGTCTGTGTGTGTTGTGTGCAGAGATTCAGAAAAACATGTCAATCACAGATTCAGCCCCATCAGTGGAGTTAAGTGTATTATTCAAAAGTATGTACTTTTACTGTGTAGATATAGATTTCTATGTTGTTTTTTTCTGCTCAGACTCAGTCTCAGCTCAGTGAGTGGCAAATTACAGAAACATTTAATAAACTTTATGAGTTTCTGCAATTTGAAGAATAAGCTACAATCGCTGCACTTAGAAAGGAGGAAGAGCAGATGAGTCAGACGATGAAGGAGAAGTTCGAGGACATGAACAGACAGATCTTTTTATATAATTATATGTTTAATTATTTACAAAACTGATCCTGTCAAACTAACTGATCCAGATTTAGACTGATCAAGTCAGACTAACACACGATTTGACTTTCTCCTCAAACCATTGATGAATCTGTAAAGACGTCTCAGGCTGTCTGCCAAGGCCTATAGGTGTGTCTATGATTGCTATGCTAACTCGAAGTAAGCTCTTTATGTCACACATGAGTCCTAGCCATCAGGTGAGTCTCCATTGCTCAGTGGTAAGAGCACTGGTCTTGTAAACCAGGGGTTGTGAGTTTGATCCTGATTAGAAGCCTTTACTGTGCTCATTTGGATGAACATTCACAGAAGAAGGAACACTGGTACATGCAGGTCCTTCTATGCAGGCTTTTGTTGGCGTGGGAAATACAGTCATCCTTGAAGACACCGAACAGCAGGCAGACCAACATCAATACAATAAAAGTTTAGAATTTATGTAACAGCAACATTGTGAGCTGCTCCAATCAGGGGCTTTCAAGATAAATAAATGATTAATTAACTAATTAAATAAATGATTCCTTTCTCTAGAGGGTGTGAGACCTATTTCTATTTGAAGATCTCTTTTCCAAAACGCTATAAATCCATTGTAATAGTTTTCATGAAAATGACATTTTTTTACCTAGACCCATACATTTTGTTAATATTCAATTTATCATGTTAAAATGGTCTGTTGGCTCAGTCTGAACATGTTAAACAATGATTGTTAAACCCCCCCGGGTGCGCACAATCACACCGATCGGGTCTCGAACCCGGTTTCCGGCGCGGGAGGCGGGCGCTGTAACAAGGAACACCAAAGGCTACAGCTTTTAGCGTCAGTCGCTAGAGCACCCCTTTGTGAGGTCAGGAGAGTGAGGTACATTTTAAACAAGGAAATATAGCGATTTGGCATGAAACATTGATGGAGCAGTGAATAGGTTCAGTACACAGCACGAACTCATTTTTTTTTTATTTGGCGTTTATCGCGTTTTGGAAAAGAGCTCTTCATTTATTACATACTGTTCTGTGATTGTACAACGCTGTTATTTGTCAATGTGCCACTGTAATGCCTCGTGATACTGGTAGATGGCAGCAAACCAAAAATCTATGAATCAGAAAATACAACGTGCACAGTATTGTTTTTGGTTCACATACAGATACAAGGTGACATATTTACAGGTGACATCACAGAGAGAGTATCTCCATTCTTTTATAGCATGATTTAAATTCCTCTCTGAGGATATTACCAGCTAAAGCGGTTGTAACAACAACAACCTGTGTAACACATCTCAGGTTGCCTGGTAAGTCCTTTAGGTGTGTCTTTGTTATGCTAACATTTATGACACTTAAATGAGTGACTGTCGTCAGGTTAGGCTCCATAGCTCAGTGGTTAGAGCACTGGTCTTGTAAACCAGGGGTCGCGAGTTCAATTCTCGCTGGGGCCTAAACATGATAAGTTTTTTTTAAATGTGTCCTGTTCCTAAAATGAACCTGAGGTTAAGCTGAAGATGGTTAAATACCACGAGACATACTGTGGTCATATGGATGAACATGAACCTTCAAGAAGGGAAGCTGGGAACTGCAGATATTAGCTTCTGTTCTTCTAAAAAGAGTCATCTATAAGAAAAGAGTTATCTATAAATAGACCAAGAGGCAGGCAGACCAACATCAATACAATCAGATAATGTATTTATCGGCAATGTTGTGACCTACTCTAACCAGGGGCTTTCAAGACAAAGAGCGTATCAACTAATTAAGCAAAATGTGTATTTTCTCTTGTGGGTGGGAAACCTATTTCTATTTTGCTATTTCTGTCATAGACCTGTACTGTAAAATGGTGTTTTATTTTCTCAGTGTACCACTGTAATACCTTGAGATACAGGTAGATGGTAGCAAAACAAAATGTATGTATGAGCTATGAAAGCGTGCATCATAGCTCATCTCAATGATAATAACTGATCTCAAATGTAAAATATACAGCATAAGAAGGGTGTTCATTTGAAACAGTTCATTGAAAGTCTGTAAGTGTAAAGCGGGCCACTTCACTTTATTTTAGGGTAAAAAATCTAATTCACAATGGAAGAAGCCATACACTAATACATTTAAAGCGGTTTCAACTAATGATTATTTAGTAACTAGTTCCACAGAAATGTTATGTTCAGTCAATTTCTGCCTTCAAAATGTTGCCTGAATTGTTACTTTTTAGTTGGCTCAACCTTCACTGAAGTTTTACAGTGCACGTGTTTTTATTAGTTTAGTCAACGTTTACATATCTAATTGTTGACTGGATTTGAAAATAATAATTCATTCTATGTTTTTCAAATATATTTGTGTCGACTTAATATATGTCCTCTCAACTAAGGCCAAGCAATAAAATGAGATCAACTAAAACATTTTTGCCCTTCCAACATTTTGTTAATTCAATTTTTTACAGTGTATGCATCCACATGCAGATAAAACTTATATAAACTTTATGACCGGACATCAGAGAAGGAACATGAAGTGAGTAGCGGAACTGTTCAATATAGTTCAACCTGTGCGGATCTAACTATGCTCTTGGAATTTCAATAAATCAATAAACATTTACAACAACCTTCGCTTCTATCTCCAGAATAGTTTAAGCTCATGATGGCTCCTAGTATATTTCTAAAGTGATTTAGTTAAAGTTTAACCAAACTCTGGCTTCTTGATTCACCAGATGCCATCAGAGAAACATAAATACCAAACAAAATAACTGTCAAAGTACCAGAAGCTATAGGTCACGATCAGATAATCACAATAACTCCACCATTCAAAACGTACAAGGAAGCGACTATTTCTATTTCTGTCGTTGGTACCATAGACTAACACTTGTCTAAACTCTTGGACAAAAATAACTCAATGATTTAAAGAGAAGAACATACTAAATTATTTTGATATGCATATTTTTGTAGGCCTACTGAGAATAGAATGGACAGCACACCTTCTGATTCTGATGTGGCAACTAGTTTCTGATAATCTAGAGAGATTTGACATCTTTGACAAAATTCAGTGTAGTCTAAAATTTTGAAACATTTTAATAAATTGTCTTACAAATGAAGTGCTTATTGCATAGCAATAAAGATATCAGCCAATTACAGTCATTCTGGTCTGTTACATTTTTTCTTTCCTCAATAAAATAATTAGTTTTATTTTTCAAAAGAAATGATGGTGCTCATTTAGCCGTGCTATCAAATGTTTAATCAGAATGTACAGAAAGATCATCTAGAAGGTTTGTTCTGGAGAAAGGAGTCACTCACAAACAAATGAAGTCAGTTAAGACCCTACTAGAATGTGACCAGTCTGTCATTTATAGGCTAGACTGTGTTTAGCCTGATCCGATTAAAACGATTTATTGAGTTTTCTTAAATGTAAGAAAATGCATATATCTGCAGAGGTGAATGAGTTAGAGGTGGCTACAATTTTTGTTGTAGCTCATATTTTACATCCATCTCATATTTACAAATCATGGTAGAATATGCCTACAGAACGTTAAGTAGAAGTATGAAAGCCAGTTTCTGCCACTGAATAAAAAAAGCAATTGCGACTTTTTACCTCGCAATTCTGACTTGCGAGTTTACATCTTCCTGTTCTTCTGTCATGCAGTTACAGTATCTGTAAAAAGGGTCTTCAACAGTTCTGGAAAATCAGCAATACTCAGGAGTGTCCCGTCTGCAGGAGAATATCCTTAAGAGTGTAATCTGGTGTTAAAAACTATGAGTCATTCACAGCAGAAAGTGCTTCAGGGTCTGAGGAGGTCTGCAGTCTCCACAATGAGAAACTCAAACTCTTCTGCTTGGATGATAAACAGTCTGTGTGTGTTGTGTGCAGAGATTCAGAAAAACATGTCAATCACAGATTCAGCCCCATCAATAAAGTTGTTCCATCTTACAAAGTAGGACACATTTATATATTTTTTTCAAGAAATAATAAAAACTTAATTGGTTACATAATTGGTTCTCCCTGAATTTGCACTTTCACAAATATTCACTTTGTTAAATTCAAGGATCAGCTTAATACAGCATTTAAATCCTTACAAGAGAAGCTTAAATAAAGGAGAGTGTCCAGTCCAGTCCATCAAGGTGAGGATCAGGAGTCAAATCATCAATATTTTCAAAACAGAATACATGATGTATTCTGATACATGATGTGTATATGTAACTTTTTATTTGGGACTGCCTATTATTTCAGACACAGGCTGAGCTCACAGAGCAGCAGATTAAAGGGGAGTTAAAGAAGCTTTATCGGTTTACAGAGGAAAGAGAAAAAGCAGAAGGGCCAGGTTATGAAGAAGTAGCTTGAGGAGTTTAAAAGAGAGATCTCAGCTCTATCTATCAGAGAAGATGAACGCCAGTGAAGTCTCATTTCTACATGTGAGAACTGATTAATTCTTCTTGTGCACAAAACTTACTTATTGCCCAGCACAGTCAAGCTTTCACATTGTGTTGAAAAGCTCTTTTTACATGATTCATGTTTGATATATATTAATAATTTAAGGAGCGTTTAAATTGTTTTGTATATTTTCTAGATCGTTAATGCCTTTAAGTCCAGTACAACATGACAGACTAATAACATAACATCTGCTTTGATGTTAAAGATTTAAATGTTCATAATATTGTAGTTGTTTTCAAACCCAATATTTTTAAGACTTGAACTGAATTATCTTATCTTATTAAAATTAATCTAACTCTTCTGCTACCTGAAATCTTTTACTCATGTCATGGTGTCTTCATTACTTGTACTGAGCATCTCCAGAACCAACGTCTTCCTGTTAAGTCTATCTTCAGCTCTAAACTCATAATCAGGGGTGAGTTTCCCAAAAGCATCGTAAGCCTATAGTTGATTGTAGCTCCATTGGTTTTACGATGTATTTAAGCTTATGATGATTTTGGGAACACAGCCCAAGATGTTACATACATTGTGTTGAGTCACTTTTGACTGTGATTCTTTTTCAGTCTCACCCTACAACTTTAACAGTTGTTCAGGATTTGATCACGCTAGTGGTGAGGTGACTCTCAGATGTGCATTTCTCTTCTCAGTTACTGAAGCTATTATATTACAATTCTAGTAAGATCAGGCATGGTGAAATCATATTATAAGGCAGACTTCATTGATGTTTGCCTGTAATGTTTATGTTTGGGCTTGGATATTAGAGACATCATATAAATTATTGTATAGAAGTATCATCTGAAAATGTTAGATTTTATTCAGGAATTAAGTAAATGCTTATGAAAAAAATAGCCAACTGGGCTGCATACAGTGGCAAGACTTATGTTGTTTATTGGGTAACCATATAATTTACTGGTGTTTAGTTTACAGTGCTGACTTAATGTAGCTTCACTGAGTAACTTTAAAATGTTGAGGCTCTCTTAGAATAATGTGTAACAAATTTTGAGTTTGTTGGTTTTTCTTTCAATGCATCACTGTGAATACCTCATGATGCTGATAGACGGCAGCAAAATAAAATACATCCAGCCAAATACAGCAACACTGTGCTTTATATTGTTTTCGGTTTACATACAGATCACAAATAGAGGTGATTTAAGGTTTTATTTGACCAAATATGCATCATAAGAATACAAGTAGTTCATTGAAAACAATCCATCTAAAATCTATTAGAAAAATTGTCACTTCTTTTTCATTGAGGAAACCAATCAAATTCACAATCAAGGCAAACAAACATTCACAAAAAACTGAACTTGCTCTGATGCAAGTATGTCAGTCCTTTATACTCTGTAGCATTCAGTCAGCAAATACATGTGTTTTGTAGAGAGTTCTACATTAGGGGACAATCCCGGTGGCTTTACGGAGAGCCAGGTATCCAGTCACCACATCTGTGGGCAACTGACGGATGTAGGAGAACTCTTCTGTCGATGCAAAGCGCAGTTTAGTCTGAGGGTCAGTGTAGTTTGCCTAGGACACAGATATGAACATGCTCAGGTGAGGTTACAGAAATTACAAGTTACATCACTTACTCTAGAAACGTAGAGTCACAGTCACACCTTGTTCTAAAATATTTTCATGTAACGTTACATTATTAACAAAAACTATTTACAATAGACTCACCGGAAGTCCTGAGATGTCGGAGTACTTTTTAGCAGGTTTCATTGAAGGAGGCGCATCTATGCTGCAGTCTGATAGAGAAAAAGACAATAGGAATATGAATATTATCAAAGTAAATCAACATTGACACTCTGACATGACATTTAAAGTATAATTTAAGACATAACCATGTACTTAGATGGTCTGGCAATAATCAGTTTTTTGACAGTATTAGTCTTGATTTGTAGGTGTTGTTTTTTTTACTTTTAAGTCGGACTCACAGTTAGGATCAGTGATTTTCCAGGGCAGTGCTTTCTCTGCTGCTAAAATCTGCTTCAGATTCTTCCACGTCCGATTCTTCTTCCCTGCTGCAGCTCCACCAATACCGGAGTGCTAGTGAAGGAGGAAGAACTTATGAATGTATTGAACTGGAACAGAGGACATTTTAGACTTTATTCTAATCTAGAACAATCTTACCGCAAAGTTGGGGTTTTTAAAAGGAAACATTTGGTAGAAGTCTCTAGATCAAAAGCCCCCAGTGGTTTTCCTTCAGAAGTCGACTCCTCTGGAGCAACCTGTGACAAATGCTGCACCATCAATGAGAAACATAATGAAGCAAAAAACGGTACACCTGTCATGTATACTGCTAAAGTTAAGTATTTACCGGAGCCTGAGAAGTTGAAGGCGCAGGTTGTGCTTTCTTCTTTTGCTGCTGCTGCTGTTGTTATTTGGCAGCGGGTTTGTGAGGGTCGCGGGACTGACGGGTCGTTTCTTGCTCCGCGCTTGAGCAACTAACGCCGCCGCTATCTGAGCTTTACCCGCCAAGAGCGTCGCTGGATTTATTTCCCTTGCTTTTGATACTCCCGGCTCAGAAAATGCAGACATTTGTCTTTATTGAGTTTTAACAATCATAACCTGAAATGTTGTAAACACGTTAGCCTACAGCTCTTCACAACATCCCGCTGACCCGGAAGTAATGAGAAAGTGCCAGACGTTTATATTCGGTTGCTACACTCGATGTCGCCCGATGGTTCCGCTGGTTGGACTATACTATAAAACAAAATGAAAGATTACTGTCATTCATTATATTTACATTTTCATTGGTATATTTACACTAAAATTAATACATTTTCAGCTTGTTTTATATGCTTTCTTCTTCTTAGTTAGATATGACCAAGACTTCTGGATATCTTAAATGAAAACAATAATATGACTGAGCATCTCTGTAATATATTTGAAGTTTAATTCGAAAAATGGCCAACACATTGCCTATTCCCTTTCACAGCAGTTAGCACTGAAGTTAAGTTTGATTTATGCTCTTTGACAGACTCATTATAGAATACAAGGGGTAATGGCATTTATATTTCAATCACACGTGTTGCTGAGGGAAGTAAATGACTAATTAACTTTGTTAAAAACAGATGTCAGGTAATTATTTCTGCTCTCTCTGTCGAGTTTGATACAACATCCACCATAGTGGCATTATCCTTTATGTCTCCCTTCCCGTCTGTCTTTCACTGAGAGAAAAATGTACACAGAGAAGATTTACACAGCATCAAAATCAGTTATTTCCATTTTAACTATTATCAGTGTAGTTGTAAATTTGTGATTTTAACTGTTGTACAGACCAAACCAAAACAAGCCTGTATATGAAAACATTCATATCTCTTCTCTTTAAGGATATTTAACTTGAGTTTATTTTTATTGCAATCAGGTATATAGATATAGTATAAATATTAATTTCTTCATATTTTGCCTATATTACATCATATCCACAGAGAGGAGGCTTCAAAGAGGTTAGTGTTTTACCTTTCTTAATTTGATTATCTCTGTTCTTGTCCTTTCTTCATATGCCATTACTTGTCATTTCACCTTTTCTGCCATTTACATTTACATTTATGCATTTAGCAGACACTTTTATCCAAAGCAACTTACAGTGCATTCAGGCTATACATTTTTTTGTCAGTACATGTGTTCCTGGGAATCGAACCCACACTGAGCCACAGGAACACTTAAGTTTTCTTTAACTTCAGAGTTCACTTCGTTCACTTTCATATGGACCCCTCTGAATGTTTTGAAATATTGTTGGAGACATAAAGAGAAAAATGTGAGAGAGAAATCCCCTCATGCAGAGCTACATGCTCAGTAGAACATTATATTGTCCTTGAGTTTATTCAGTGCTTCCGGTACTTTTATCATTCAAACTTCTATTCAAAAAGAATGCTATGCCTTCTTCTTTATTCTGCCAGGATTCCTTAAAAATTTAATGATTAAAAGTGATCCTGCTGTTCTAAAAGCAAAGGTGTTGCATTGCGTTGTGTTGTAGCATTTTGTGATTTTGTAAATATTACCTCGTAGAGTCGTATTTGGTTATTTTATCAGAATATTACCAAGTTGCCTGGTAGGTTAATAATATTATTCACAAACACACAGTGTTTAGGTCTGCAATGCAGGATGTTCAGTAAAAATGGCTGATAATTGCTGTGAAGTTGGAAATGCTTTGAATCATGAAGCATTTCGATAAACTAACATATTCAAATACAAATGGCCCAACGTCAACTCATTCCTTCTCTTTTCTACACCAGTAGTTCTCTGCCTTTTCCAGCCAATATTTAAAGACACCATCATATAGGCTAAGATATTTCCTCTGGCACTTCTGCTGTTTTACAGTGGATACAACTTTCCCACAGTTTACCCTGGTATCCTGTTGACATTGCTCGATAATTATCATTATTATCCCCCTCACACACACACACACACACACACACACACACTTCCTTGAAGAAAACAACTGAGATGTTGCAGGCAGCTGCTGATAAGAAGGGACAGAGCTCCTCTTTCCTGCTATAGTGCTGGGTCTGCATCCTCTCTTGGAAGTTGACCTGAATACATCTGTTTGATTCATCTCAATTTAGTCCTGCTGTAGTGTTTTGGCTGTACTATGGCTGAGTAACTTTTTATAAAAGGTTGAGAGAGGAATTGGGCAAAGAACGCACTGAACACACTTGACGTCTCATTTATATTTCATCAAAACGATGTTGCTACATGTGGCTGCAATGCAATACATAAATAAACTATAGATGGAGATTCTGTGTTGAGGTTCAGTTGCAAACCACCATGAATATTTTATGAGTCAAACTTAAAATACAATAAATGAAAGATTGGGCTTTTTCCTGGGTCATTGTTTAGAAAGTCACTCTATCTCAAAAACCTCAAATACACAACTGAATACTGAGATGTTCTATCTCTCTCGCTCTGTGTGTACTTGTTTGTGCTACATTGTGGAGACCAAATGTCCCCACAAGGATAGTAAAACCTGACATTTTTGACATTGTGCCTGCAGTCCCCATGATGGAAAAAATTATAAAAATGGTTAATGATGTTTATCTGAAAGTGTAACAATGCAAACAGGTTTTCTGTAAGGGGTAGGTTTAGGGGATATAAATATTGTTTGTTCAGTATAAAAGTAATAGAAGTCTATAGAAAGTCCCCACAATACACAGAAAAAAACATGTGTGTGTATGTGTGTGTTATAGTTAGTCCCTGAAACAAATGCACAAAAGAAGAAAGAAGGAGACAAAATATATAGGTTCAGGCAAGTTGTGAAAATAATATTATAGTGTACTCTTAATAGCACTAGATATGGCACTGTTATTTTCCACAAATATATATACTGAACAAAATTATAAACGCAACACTTTTGTTTTTGCCCACATTTTTCATGGGCTGAACTCAAAGATCTAAGACTTTTTTTATGTATACAAAATGTCTATTTCTCTCAAATGTTGTTCACAATTCTGTCTAAATCTATGTTAGTGAGCACTTCTCATTTGCTGGGATAATCATCCACCTCACAGGTGTGGCATATCAAGATGCTGATTAGACGGCATGTTTATTGCACAGGTGTGTAGGCTGGCCACAATAAAAGACCACTCTAAAATGTGCAGTTTTATCACAGCACAATGCCACAATATTTTGAGGGAGCATGCAAATGGCATGCTGACTGCAGGAATGTCCTGTGAATTGAATGTTCATATCTCTACTATAAGCTGTCTCCTAAGGTGTTTCAGAGAATTTGGCAGTACATCCAACCGGCCTCACAACCGCAGACCACATGTAACCACACCAGCCCAGGACCTCCACATCCAGCATCTTCACCTCCAAGATCGTCTGAGACCAGCCACCCGGACAGCTGCTGCAAAAATCAGTTTGCATAACCAAAGAATTTCTGCACAAACTGTCAGAAACCGTCTCAGGGAAGCTCATCTGCATGCTCGTCATCCTCATCGGGGTCTTGACCTGACTGCAGTTTGTCATCGTAACCGACTTGATTGGGCAAATGCTCACATTCGATGGCATCTAACTCTTTGGAGAGGTGTTCTCTTCACAGATGAATCTGGTTTTCATTGTACAGGAAGATGGCAGACAGTGTGTATGGCGTCGTGTGGGTGATTGGTTTGCAGATGTCAACGTTGTGTTTTAAGTATAACACTATAATAATATACTAATATAGCACTTTATTGCATATTATTGCTCTTTTTTTGGTATTGATTGCTTCTATTGTCCTCATTTTTAAGTCGCTTTGGATAAAAGCCTCTGCTAAATAACACAATGTAAATATTATGTAAATGTAAATAACAAAACTAAATAGAAATTTTTAAACAAGCCCCAAATCAAATCAAGTAACACAAATAAAAGAAATCTCTTCGTATACACAGAATAAGGCTTTGTCTGTGCTCTTTCCATTTAAAATTAGAGGCAACCACTGCATTTAAATCATGATCCAAACTAAGATGCTGCATACATGCAACATAATCAGTTTTTAATCTAAATTAGATTGTACAATTTAGAAATTTGAAGCAAAAACCGATTGGTTTTACTTCAGTTTTGTGAAACTAGAGATGGAGATTCACTCTCTGCCAGCAGGTGGCGCTTCAAGCCTTTCCATGGTTCCCGGTGATATTCCCCAAATTCCCCTCAGATATACATTCATATAAACTCCTACCCAAATATAATCGCGATTTGTTTAGCATCTCAACCGATTGAAATCGCATATGGTTTGAATCGATTCTCAGCCGGCTCGTGGTTAATCGTTACATCCCTAGCAGACACCAGTGCAGTCTGTGCTGAAACGCTACTGTCAATCAACAAGTGTGGGAGGGGCCTCCGTCCAAGTGACGTCACACGGACAGATGGCTTGATTTAAGAAAGGGGTAATGATTTTAGTAGATAAAAAACAAAACACTGGGTGGATTTTTATCATTATAGGGTGGTTGTGTACACACACTGCCAAGACACATTTCAGTTCAAACAACTTGTAAAAGTACATGTAGCATTATATGAACCCTTAAAAAATATATTATAGTAAACATAAAATAGTGAAGAACCTATTTTTCTCAAACCAGGAAGTGAGTGTGTGTTTTTACAAAGTACAGAAATAATCCCACTACAGGATGTCAACATTATGGAGAAGTTTATTTCTAAGCAGTGCAATAACAAAGTGGTAGAGGTAGGATGACGAGTGACATTCCATTTACATTTAGCAGATTTTATCCAAAGCGACTTACAGTGCATTCAGGCTACATATTTTTGTCAGTACACGTGTTCCCTGGGAATCGAACCCACAACCTTTGCACTGCTAATGCAATGCTCTTCCACTGAGCCACAGGAACACTACATTATGTAAAGTTATATAAGCAATAAAAAGTAAGTATGCCTATCTCTTTAATAAAAGGGTAAACACATTGACCAAACATTCCCAATAGCGGACCCACATCACAACATAAAAATGGCCTCACCTGAAATAATTACCAGTGGTCTCAAATGATCTCAAAAACACAGGTCTACTCTGATGGGGTATGGACAGAAAGGCAATAACAATGCTACATTTAATTAAAAAATTAAATGCAATGGTCAAATACAAATATTTACATAAAGTTACGAAAGCAAAATATATATTTTAAAATGCTTTTGTTATTAATGTCAAAGGCTGTGCATGTAATAAACACTATTTTGGTGCAAATTTGATAATATACCTAATACAGTATTCGGACCAGTGTTTGATTGATGTGTTATCACATCTCTGGTGTTCATGCAAAACATCAAACAACACTGTCAACATTGTTTATGCAAAACAAAAGTCTTGAGTTTCCTCATCGGCCGAGGTCATTTTTAGTAATTTTGCACTTTGTTGGGCCAGTGCAGTTCATAAATCAGAATTATATCATGAATATATCACGAACAAAGCTGAATAACCATCATGTATTTACTATAAAACTGAACAAAACTGTAAGAACAACAGCATCTGGGAGGTATGCTTTGGTTGGGTTAGCAAAGGAGTAAAGCTATACATAACTCTCACTTTCAGAAGAGAAACTCTGCAGCTTTTTTCTTCACAGTTCATTATTGATTTAGTCAGTTAGATGGTTGATAATTATATTTCCACTGTCCACCCATGCCTCTCACACATTGGATGCATTGACAGTTTTCTTCCGGGTTGACAGAGTGGGCGGGTCTCTTCAGATACTCCGTCTCCGTTCGTCCGTTGACCGAGTAGCGGCGCTCACTCAGTGCTTTCAGCCGGAGCGCTGCGCTCATCCCGCGGACGGACTGTCCTCGATCTTCGGCCAATTTACCCCGTGATTACCATCGAACAGGCCGCCCCGCGCCCACTAAACCAACGGGTTAACATCCCCCTCGGAGCGAGACAGCGGAATTAGAGAAAAGCGCTATATTTCAGACCAGCTCTCCTCTCGATCATGTTTGGGATTAATTTCTGAGGTAACCTTAACGTTACTACGATCTGAAGATCATATTTTTTTCCAGCGCGTGGAGCCTCAGATTTGCACCGGGACGAAGCGAACGGACTCCGCGGTCTCTCCTATCGTCCAGTGCGCTGTCAAAACGAGAGAGAAGGTAAAATCATTTACATCCTACAGCTAATATCTAACGTTAACCCGCATAATTATCATCGACTCCCGGTTTCTTGTGTTCTTCTGTAGCAGACTGCTTTTCTGGCGTCAGTGTTAAGCAGAAAGACAGTCAAGAGGTTAACGTTAGGCAGGAGCAGTGTTTTCGATTTTTTTCCAAGCGTACATACAATTTCTTGTAAAAAATCGCACCCGGACTCAGTGAAGGCATGTAACGTTATGCCAACATTGCCAAGCCGTTATAAAAAAAAATACCCTTTTAAAGCTAACTAATAGCCTATGTGTCGAACTAATAGCCTATGTGTGATTGCATTACTAATTATTCTGTCATTTACAAAGAAGTAATCAAATATTAACGTACAATGAGCAATACATTAGGCTATTTATTTATTTTATGTTAATAAAATACAACTATTCATTGTTAGTTCATGTTAGTGTAAGTCCATTCAGTAATATTGAGTGATACAACTTTTGCATTAATGTATTAGTAAATGTTGAAATTACTATTAAACAAGATTTAGGAAGTATTTTTCAGTGCTGGTTCATGTTAACTAATGCAGTCTGTTAATCAGGTTCTTGCATCATTCTAGTAGTTACTACTGTCTACTCCATCTTAGTAGCTATAGAACTAATGAGACATTAGTTGTTTTTTACTGTGCGAAACTGCGAATGTAATTAATCAGTCAAAATGGCTGCTTTATATGTATAATATAATCTGACCACTAGTAATTTTTTTTTTACAGTAGTTGGATTATACATTCCTGTCTAATAAACAGGTACTAATATTCAGTTGTCATTAAGAAAACTGGAACAGATATTAGTAACCCTTAGAATAGTCACCAGTAGCTAAGACATTAATACTAAACATTTAGAATTTAGAATTAATTCTAGTCAGAAATAAATAGCTTAGATCTGAATGACAAATTCCCATAGAATTCAGTGGCGATGTTTTGTTCCAATTTGTTACCGGAAACATTGGAATAGTTACTCCTCATTTTGAGATAGTGACAAATGAATAAGTACTGATATGATAACTAATTAATATGTACTAGTAGTGACTTATTCATACTAGTCATCAATGGAATAAATATAGTGGAATGAAGTATGTAATTACTAGCTACTAGTGAATAAATACAGTTTTGCAAAAAATAATTTACAATGAAAAAGCCAACTAGTCACTGTTGGATTACTTGAAATGCCTTAAGTTGCCATAAGTACTTTGCTGTTCAGATTGCCATTGCTGTTCAGACATTTGCTCTTTTGAGGGCTGCTCCAGTGTGTAGGAAGAGTCAGAGAAGTAGGCTGACTTTAAAAAGAAGTGATCATGGAGCTGATCCTCAATGAGTTGCTTCTATTCTTCTGCTGTCGATTTCAGTAATAGTAAACTTTGACCCCCAGATACCTTGTTTGTGTGTTTGAAATATATAATTCTGGTATGCTTATTACTGAATAGCACTTGTCTGGTAAAGAGCTGTTTTATGGTTCAGTGGCTCTGAGGAGCCCATTGATGACATGACAGGTGAACTTGAGCATGCTTTTGTCAAACACCCCAAGTTGTCATCGTCACGTATTGTGTTGCATGCTGCTGAAGCACTACTAAATAAGTTGTCAGTCATCCTTACAGCCAATGACGCCCCTCAAACTGCTGGCACATCGGGCAGCGTCCACTCCTTTAAATTTGATTACATTTGGAGCTCTGTGGTGGGGCCGAATAAATAGATCCAACGGATGATTGATCATCAAGACAGACGGTGCACTTATGTCTCAGTAATCACTGGAAGGACCATTAGAAGATGAGAGCATGGAGACGGCGGGCGCTGGGCCCTAGAGTCAAAAATGAAGCTGTACAAGCAGAGGGTGCAGGAACGGATCTGTCATGTTTTCTCACAGAGGAGAGAACGAGCTATCCATTATTTATCTGCTGCTGCTTTAACTGGCCTTCCTCTCGGCTCTAAACAGCACACGGGCTATGTGGATTTTGGACAGACCCCAGCTACATGTGTGCTTTAGTTGGGGGAATTGATAGTCCCAGTGTGTGAGGGGGTAAAGCGTAGCCTGAGGGCATCAAATGGTAGCTGAGCTTGGAGAATACGTTAAACCAAAAAGGGTAGAGGAAAAGCATCGCTTTGAGACTGCAATATATCTCTAGTCTGTGCAGTATTGTTTTGATTTTTTTCATCAACACAAGATTTTGTAGGTCAGGCAGATTTTTATTTTAAAAATAGTTTTAGTTAAATTTTACAGTTACTGTATTTAACTCCAAAAGCTCAACTGACATTAACATTACAAAACAATATTAAATAAAAAAGTAAAATTAAGTAGCAGAATAACATGGAAAAGAACAAAAAGACATGAGATGTAAATTTAAAATGGAAGTAGATTAATATAAACTATGGTAAAATATGGTGGGAAAAGAAAAAAAATTAAATGAAAAGAAAAAGTAAAAAGAACAATTTAAATGAAAAACTGTTAAAATAACACTAGCTTTCACTAATAGGGTGATATTTTCATGCAGTTGAAAAAAAATTATGAATGGATAACATAATGAACAATCTTAATGGAAAAAAAACACTTATGATAATAATGAAGGCATTTCCTAAAAGGAAACAGAAAATTAATTCAGTTGTGATAAACGGACATCATATTTTGCTAAATTGTTTTGATTCTGCAGTCCTTTTTCATATATACAGAAATATTGGTAGATTGAATTAATTAGTATATTTAACCAATGATTGATGCTTAAAGTTTGCATGATATAAAAATTCACACTATGTAATAAATGCAAGTTAAGATCATATTGTATATGGTTCATCCATGTACAGGTGCGTCTCAATAAATTAGAATGTTTTGGAAAAGTTAATTTATTTCAGTAATTCAACTCAAATTGTGAAACTCATGTATAAAATAAATTCAATGCACACAGACTGAAGTAGTTTAAGTCTTTGGTTCTTTTAATTGTGATGATTTTGGCTCACATTTAACAAAAACACCAATTCACTGTCTCAACAAATTAGAATACTTCATAAGACCAATAAAAAAAAATGTTAAATTTTTGTTAAAATCATCACAGACTGTGGAAACTTAACACTGGACTTCACGGAACTTGGGCTATGAGCTTCTCCACCCTTTCTCCAGACTCTAGGACCTTGGTTTCCAAATGAAATACAAAACTTGCTCTCATCTGAAAAGAGTACTTTGGACCACTGGGCAACAGTCCAGTTATTCTTCTCCTTAGCCCAGGTAAGACGCCTCTGACGACAACTGTAGCCAAATTCCTGACTGTATTCCCAAATTCCAAACACACTGTGTGTGGTGGCTCTTGATGTCTTGACCCCAGCCTCAGTCCATTCCTTGTGAAGTTCATTCACATTCTTGAATTGATTTTGCTTGACAATCAATTTGATTTGGCTGCGGTTCTCTCGGTTGGATGTGGATCTTTTTCTTTCACACTTTTTCCTTCTACTCAACTTTCTGTCAACATGCTTGGATAAAGCACTCTGTGAACAGCCAGCTTCTTTGGCAATGAATGTTTGTGGCTTATGCAAGGGTGTCAATGATTGTCTTTTGGACAACTGCCAGATCAGCAGTCTTCTCCATGATTGTGAACCAAACTGAGAGACCAGTTTGAAGGCTCAGGAAACCTTTGCAGGTGTTTTGAGTTGATTAGATGATTGGAATGTCACCATATTCTAATTTGTTGGGTTTTTGTTAAATGTGAGCCAAAATGATCACAATTAAAAGAATCAAAGACTTAAATTACTTCAGTCTGTGTGCATTGAATTTATTTAATACACGAGTTTCACAATTTGAGTTGAATTACTGAAATAAATGAACTTTTCCACAACATTCTAATTAATTCATTTTGGCTGCTTAAACTCAGCCCCCTCTAAAATCACCCACATCTCAAAATTCAATCAACAACCACTAAATAGAACCAGACTCCCACCCCACACATTTTCCCCTTTTGGATAATCTGTTACACTCAGATTTATGTCACAGTATCCAAAAAATAAAAAGTCATTAATAAAATACAGTTCTTGGCAATAGAAAAAGATAAGGTCAGGCAGATGTGGAAGTAGCTCAATGCTGAGAAATCTTGGAAAAGAGAAGCTGCCGGGTCATACATTTTTAGGAAATTACTCATATTCCATGGGACCCTCGGTGGCCAACTCCTGCATGCTGTTGTCCTTCTTGATCTTTGGCCTTGGCTAAACCAGCTAATGTGCCTCTCTCTAGCATCAACATCTTCCAGACTTGACCCCTGATTCTTATCAGATCTTGCTTTGTTCTTGATGTGTGAGTTTATGCTGGTGTGGATTCGTCGATGTTTGTGTTGGGGAAGGGGGGGTGTTTAGTGGGTTCCTCCAAGAGGCTTTGGAACAATAGTCCCATTCTGTAACTCTCCCTAGCTGCTGCCCAGGCCTGGCCGAGTGCTTGCCAGAACAGACAGACAGATGGAAGGGATCGTGTTCCTGCCGGCACCTGGCATCACAGAGCACAGGAATGCCATTGTTCCTCAGTAAACCAGTGTCCGACTCGCTTTCCTGGACAGGCAATGTCGAAGCGAGGAGGAACTGAATTATTAGTCACATGATGCATGTTGCCATTGACTGTCATTGGCAACGTCTGACATGAGAGCTTGGGAGAGCGAAAGCTTAAGAAGGAAAGCCTTGGACTGTTGTCCAGGGCCATCGGTAATGGATTAGATTAAGACCCTCCTTTAGCACTTGTGAAGCGCTCTGATATTGTCATTTGGGTTAATGGGATCTCCAGGGGGCGGTTGATGGCGGCTGCTAGACGAGGTGGGACCTTTAAGGCCGTATTTTAATACAAAGGTCTTAAATAGAAATGACCGCAAACAAATAATGATTCATAATAACCTTTCCTGCTGGTTCCTCGCAGTCAGAATCCACCATTTGCTAAAGCTTCATATGTAACCTCAATCTGTTTGTTCGGTTTGAAGTTTGCCCAGCTGATCTCTTCAAGATTGCAGATCTAAGTTATTAGAAATAGTGTTACTGTTGTAGATGGTTAAATGTTTATCCTTAAAATATGGTTTGGCCATTTTTAACCATTGTATACATTAGACACCAGTATTCCATACATCGACATCCATGAATGCATAGTTTCCACTATGCATTCATGGATACTCATTGAGTTACAGCTGAAGTGATTTATATATATATATATATTAGTGGTGGGCCGTTATCGGCGTTAACGTGCTGCGTTAAAGTGAGACTCTTATCGGCGATAAAAAAAATATCGCCGTTAATCTATTCTCAAAGTTGGGTTGGGAGCTGGGTCTATACTCTCAAGCTATGATGACTTTCACCCTGATATTTTAGCGCGGATGTATACCTAGCCGAATTGCACTGTAGGGGCGAGCGAGTCTTGAACTAGAGGCTCGCAGTCCGTGATGGACAGATTGTTAACGGCTGGTCTATGTGGTAATACAATCGGGCAGGACATCCAAACGCTCACCTATCATTCATCAACCTCAAATATGGCTTTTCATCTGAAAGATGTATGTAGTAGCAACTTTACATGGCCGCTCAATATGATGTTAACCTAGAGAAATGTGCGCTATTGAAGTGTTTGTGTGGAAGCGCGCTTGCTGCAGGACAGGCCCGTGCGCTCACTTGCTCTTAAAATCTCCGTCATTTTTGGTCATACAGATAAAAGTAGCCTAATACATCTTTCGAATCTGTAAAGACTCTACGCTTATTTGTGTTCACTCAGAATAACAACAAAAGCGTTGCGCTTTTAAGCAAACAGGATGCGCTTTAGGTCTCATGTGAACTTGAGAGAAACTTGAAACTCCGTCTTTGAAAAATATATCTATAGAGAGTGAAATGTCTAAAAAATAAAAATAGAAGACGTGTGTGTTAGCATGGATGATTTACATTAAATTTAATCTGTGCAACACTGTGCATAAGATGGCTTTCAGTTCAATATAATAACAAAAAACGACATTTTGGGTTTTTATTCAACTAATAAGGTGGGCACGCTGTGATCTGTACTATATTTTTACTGTAATTGACAGTTATCAAAAAACAAAACAAAAAAAAAACCAAAACGGGAGTGAGAGGGAAATTAGGAGTCATTTTTCCGGGAGTAGAATGGGATTTTCCTCCAGTTTTTTCGTGGGATTGGGACGGAAGAGATTAAAGTTTGTGATGCATTTTGGAAACAGGAGATGAGCCCTGGTCTCACCTGGCTTGAGAAACCCGTTCAAAGACTTACTTTAGTCATTATTTGGGTAGCACACATATTCTGAATGCCTTAATTCAAATGAGCCATTTTAATCTAGATTAATCTAGATTAATTCCAAGATTAATCTAGATTAATCTAGATTAAAAATATATATATATAAAAAAACAGAATTGTATTTTTTTGTTTTCTCTGTCAGTCAATGGATGGACAAAGAAACATTTATGTTAAAGAGCATGGCAGGAGTTTGAATAGGGAGTGTTTTTCCAGAAAATTAGCTAAACTCTTTTTTGAAGGTTTTTGAAGAATATTTGAAAAGTGTATTTTCGGAAATACACTCTTAAAAATGTATTGGCATTGATGGTTCCATGTAGAATCGTGAACATCCATGAAGAGTATTTCAAATGCAGAAAATTCTCAGATAGAATTTGTGCCCCCTCAGTTCTCTTAACAAACTTATTTATTTAAACCGTTAATTGAAAATTAATTGAAGAGCATGGGTGCACCGTCTGCACAGCGCATAAAGTTGTGTTCGATTTGAGAAGATCAATCAGTACCTCACTTGAAGCAGTATAGCTACGGTGACCATATGGGCCATTTTTACAGGATGCACCCTTGCCAGGATTTCTATATTGCCTAAATTATCAAGGTTTTGGCTGTTTGCACTGTGCAGGTCGATCGTTTTGTGACATTCATGAGAGCTATATAAAGCAGAGCAGATGGCTCCTTATGCTTTCGAATCGCTGTCGCGCCTACTTTGGTGTCTTTTTAGATCGGTGCGCAACGACCGTTTGTCAAGTCAAACTAGGGCTGGGCGATATGGCCCAAAACATTATCACGATAATTATTTTCATATCAGTCGATATCGATAATTATCACGATAAATGTCAAATCTTTATTTCTTTCAAGTTTAAAGCCAGATTTTTGCTCCAAAGTGAAAGTTTTACAAACCAGACCATTAATTTTCCTTAACACAATAATTATCTAAATAGATATGTATTTATTAGTTTCTGCATGTTCTAATGAGTTGATATTGTTTCAAAATCAAGAAACCGGTTTGGGTTGAATCATAATATGAATGATAATAATATCACTTTTTTGTCTCTTAGAAATACACATTTGATCATAGCTTGAGTTAGGATGCAGTAACATTTTTGTTCATTATCAAAATCAGTAACATCTGTAGCAAACCTCAATTTGATATGGTATAATGTATTCTGACCAAGTTTTTATTTGTATTAAGCATTGGTCTCCTATAGTAGCATACATTTAAATAATGATAAACAGTTAAAACCACACATATAGCACCTCAATAACATGGTCAAAATATTACTAAATGGTTTTTAGGTAGTCTATTTGTATGAAAGACAGTAGTCTAAAACCATTCAGTATAAATGTACACATGCTATAGCTGCCTTAACCACACATACTTACTATAATTATATACCATTACTCCTGTAATAATATTAAATGTGAATATCCCACATTTCTGCCACAATACCATAGTGCAGTGAATGTTACTACAGTAAATCCATGGTAAATAATGGCGATGTGCATATTGAAAAGCCTTCTGACTGTCTCGTTGCACAGTGTTTCTCATGTTCGCTTGTGTTCTCACATTAGCGTGTTCGACTTAAGCGGCGCTGCACAGAATGGTCAGTGTATGACATCAAAGTACCGCGAGTGATAAGAGCAGATTAAACCTATGTTTTCAAACGGCTCGCGGTACTTTGATGTCTTACACTGACCGCTCTGTGCAGCGCCGCTTCACTGGATCTCACTGCACTGCTTAGTGATCGTGACCGAGTAAACATCTGCTCTAGTGAGCTCGTGCCGCGCGGCAGTTTGAACTGTGATCCAAGCGGATAAACGGTCCGTGTGGCGCGATTCAAATGAGTCACGTGGTTTCGTTCCGCTTTTGGCACATAAACATTATATCGAACATTTTTCGAACTTTTCATATCGTTTTAGAGGAAAATTATATCGCGATAATTATCGTTATCGAATTATCGCCCAGCCCTAAGTCAAACAAACTAACAAATATGTGCAGATATTTGCATCGCTTTGATCGTTCTCTGTAGAGCTCACCTTCTCATGCACAGCATCATGATTGGTCGATTATGTATAATACCAGCATGTTATTGGTCAAACTACTTTGGATGTTTTAAGCAATATTAAAATCCTGGCCAGGACATGTTCCTTATAAATGGCACATATGGCCAAGTATAGCCTATCAAAGTAGGCTACCGCATGAGCGATTTGCGAGCAGATGTGGGTTATGGTCTTTAGAATCAACCAAATTTTGCCATAAGTTAAATATATTACATTTCTGCAATATATAAATCTATTGTAGAAACTGAATTTCCTGTAAAGCTGCTTTGCAATGATTGTTTTGTGAAAAGCGCTATACAAATAATCTTGAATTTAATTTAATTGAATGATCATCGCAGTTTCTCCAGCGCGTCTGTGCTTGTTGGACTGGTCTGAATACTCAAATAGAACAACGTTTAGCACCACACAACCACAATATTGACATCTATAACCTTTAACAGAAAGTAAATCTTACAGCTAATGTTTATATTATTTGAAATAACAAACATGTTTTTATGGATGTAGATTTAGTAAACCGTAATAAACCTGCATGTTCACATTTAGTAACTAAAACTGTTTTACTTGAAACGGTGTGAGGAACTGAAACATCAGGGAATGTAGAAAGAAATCTGGCCAGACATAGACAGGGAACTGTCGTTTGAGCGTTGGAGCAGTAGACAGATGAGATCAGCAGAATATTCCTCTGACACCAAAGTTACATTTGAAAAAGAAAAGTGAAATTATGGAAACAGCTCCTGAATATTGGTAAGTTTTGAGTAGTATTAGTAAGTAGCATGTTCTGTATGTGTCTTGTAGGGATGTGGGGAGCATGATGATATTTGGTCTCAGAATGTTTGGTCTCAGTAGTCACAAAATGGTTTACCAACATTCTAAGGTACCTTCTTTGATGTTCTCGAAAAGAAAAGTCATACAGATGTGGAATGACATACGGGTGAATAAATTAATAACAGAATTTTGTACTTTTGTGCACTATCCCTTGAAGTTCCAGCCATGCGTTTGTCAAACAGAGGCAGCTGGGCTGTAATTAGATTTGCTCCAGACTCTTATTGCTGTGCAGATCTCCAGCTCATGGTCCTCCGGCTAACAAATTCACCACAATGATGATCTCTGAGATTTTTCATTCGATTAGGGGAAATGTCTGTAGGAAATGTTGACAGGCTTTTTTTTTTGTCGATGTTGACGTCTGCTCTCTTATAGCTCTCGCAGTACTTTGATGACACACCGCGTTTGGTCTAGCTGCACTGCTTCAAGTCGAACACATCTAAGCAGTCTTAGAGTCTCAGGAAGTTGGCACACTTTGTTGCCAAGTCCGCGGGTTGCCGTGGGTTGTTTTCATGTCCACGGGTCTTTAATAACATGCAGAATTGACGCACTACATGTAAACGATATCCTTTGTTTTCCTGTCAAATGCAGTGAAAAAAAAATCTGAAAATGCAGTGTAAACGCCATTTTGGACAAGGATTGCTTTAGTTTTAAAACAAAAACGCACCAGTGTAAATGTAGCACAGGGGTTGGGATGTAGCTTTCACATTACAGCCTCATGTGTGAGCCACATCTTTGAGTGTAACCGGTGAAAACTAGTAGGTGTTTTCAATTTACGCGGCGCTGCACGGCGAGATATAGAAAGCAGACTGCTCCGTATGCTTTCGAATCTCTCATGCGGATGTCCAACACAGATTAATCTGCATCGCTTCTAGTTGAACACATCAGTGCTGCAGGCTTATTGGCTCACTGACGTTGATGAGATTAACCCCATAGGTATCGAAGTGTGGTCTCAAACGACAAGACGTTTTTCGATACTCAATGGTATCGAGGTAATTCGGTCGGTGCCTAAAAAGTATCGAACTCAATACCCAGACCTAGATCTGAAATTAAATTAAAGGTCATTAGGACTGATTTGATCTGGCCCATCGGCCAAACCTTACATGTTCTTTACGTTACATTGTCTAACAGATAGCGTGACATCATCTTCAAGCTGCCATTTTGAATCCCCACATTTTGAAACTGCATTTGGAGCATATTTGGCATCGTTGACATTAACAAGATTATTTCTTCTCATAGTGGGCTGGAGGATGATTAATCGCAGGATATCCCCTTCTCCACGCATTGGGGTCCTACTTTGATTTCCTTTCATCTTCGCTCCTCATGTCTCCCTTGCTATCATTCTCTCTCTTTCTCTTTCCCTCCTCTTCTGTTTCGTTCAGTCCATCTTTCTCTGAGATTCTTTCTCTCGCCGTAGTCATATTTAGCAATGAATCATTTTGCCTTTGAGCGTATAAGGACCTAAATGCAATATCATAATTTTCTGATCTGTGTCAGTTGAGACACAGTGATCTAAATTGATGTTCTGTGATGACCAAAATATTATAGGCAAGTATTGTGATAGTAAAACTAATTTGAACCTCCTTCAGTAGCAAAGCTAAATATATATCTGGAAATGGTTGAGTTAGTTGTTCACTTGTTTTCGTCTCATAATGAAGTCAGAGACATTAAATTATATTAAGTGGCGGATGGTATAATGGCTCAGGATGTAAAGTGACCGTTGAAGAGAGAGCTGCGTTGTGTGAATATGAGTGGAGGTGAAGAGGGGATGTGACATTGAGACGGGGGTGATTCTAGGATTTCAGTCTTACAGGGGCTCAGCTTCTCGCTTGAGCTGATTTGAAAAAGTCTGAAAGGCTGCGGTTTTGAATCTTACTTGACATTTTAAATAAAGATTAATCTAAAAATGCAGTAAAAAAATTAGAGATGCACAATTTATCAGCTCTATTTTGCTATCATTATTCATTTTTTATATATTGGTATCTCACCATATTGAACAACAAACATTATGGTTGTTCAAAAGTCACTTATGCTGATCAAGGATGCATTGATTAGATGCAAAAATACAGTAAAACAATAATACTTTTTATTTTATTGCCACTGTTTTTCTTTTTTATATATTTTAAAAAGTGCCAAATGATCCTTCAAAACTCATTCTGATTTGATGCTCAGGAAACATTTTTATTAATACTGATGTTGAGAAGAGTTATATTTTTGTGGAAACTGTGATGTTTTTAGGATTTTGGTCTTTATTGTCACTTTTGATTAATTTCACAATGTCCTAGCTGAATTAATTTCTTAAAGAAAAAACATAATGACCCCAAAAATAAATAAAACTGCATGTAGATGTGTATTATTATTATTATTAACTGTAGTATCATTTGTGGCATTTTATTTTGTGAGCACAGAGCGCTTATATCACTGTATTTGGCCTATGGCCCGGCCCACCACTATCCCAAAGGATAGTTTTACGTTAATTTCTGTCAGGACCACTATCGTCAAAGATGATTGACAATTAGCATACAGCTTGGATTGGCAGTATGGTTCTATTCTGGGCAAGAACTCCCTGCGCATCCATGTAGCCTAGCATGAATGAGAGCAGGGAAAGAAGCGATAACCCCCAGGGTAAACAGAACAAACTAATGTATTGCAGATATTGTTAGTTCAGTAATTTTATGTACACATTTTAGAATTAGTCTGATTCAAAGGAGAATCAGAAGGCTGAATCCTGACTGACAGAGGAGGAGTTGGGAATGGAGGAGGGTAATTAGCTATTGAGCAATGTGAAAACTGCTTATAATACTGAAGGACCATATTATATATGGATGCTTAGATAGGTCGGTGTCGTATTCCTATAGGTGGATGGGGATCAGCTGAGAGTCAGCTGATGCGAGCTTTAATGTGACCTGCCAGAACTAACTCTACGCTTGATAACTTTAAAGTTTCACAGGTTTTTATGGTGCTGAGTTTGAGTGTCACAGTAATGAAGGGTTAGACAGTGAGATGACTGGTGACCTCATTCTATGCCTTATGACATAATTGAAATGTCTTCTGACGTGCAGATTTGGAGACAAAACTGCTTGTGTGTGTGCATGTGCTTGATGCCCTGCTGTTAGCCTGTGTTTGACAGTGCTTGTGGCCTTCTTCGAGTACAGATAGTGTTTTATGGAAATAGGTCATCTTTAGCCAAAAGGGATCAGAGACAGACTTGTCTAAAGGAACAGTGCTGAGTTGAACTTGTTAACATCAATGCAAAACTGTACCATTAATGGACAGGCCAGCTCAAGTTTGTTACACTCCAGTATTTGGGAAAAGTCTTTCAGGGCTAATTAAATCAATCCCATTAGTGGTGCAGAGGTCTTGTCGTGATTAGCCTTAGCTTTTATGCTAGCAAACTGTTTCTCCTTTTGCAATAGTTGGGAGGTCACAACAGGGTTATTATTGTTAACTAAAACTAAAGCCATTAAAAAATGTTTGCTACTTGAAATAAAATAAACATTAACTGAAATATTACAAAACCTAGGTAATACCTCTCATTTTTATTTAGTATAGCTTAGGGATGCAACAATAAAAACAATTTCTAATCTGATCCGATCAAGAAAACTCTGAGAATCGGCCAATTCCGATCCGATACTAGCACAGTTTTTTTTTGTTTAAATCAATGTAGAATTTCTATACTTCTGTCACTCTTTTGTGTGTTAAACACAATCTACTAGACAACTTAATTTTAATGAAAAATTTAAATCTGGTTGTTGAAACCACATATGTAAATTTTACTCCTCCCAAAATGTAAAAAAGAATAAACGTGCGAGACTGTGTTATAGGCTATATGACATTATAGTCAGATATGACTACGCTAATGGAACACGCATCACCGCGGACGAGTAGCTGAGTATCTCTTCAGCAAGCAGAGTGCAACTGCAAACTGCCATGAATGAAACTGAAAGTAAGACACAGACGCTCAATCATCTTCATTAAAAGTAGTAAGACAAACTTATCTTTCCAGTGTTCCTATTCCCTATTTTGCGACTATGTGGCCAAGTTTAAATGGAAACGTTTTAGCAAATCAGATCAGTAAAAACACATGAAATGACCAGGTGACCAGACAAAAATGCTATTGTAAATTAGGTTAGTAGATACTTTAGCAGCAAAAGTTATATCACAATTTTATAAAATCTAAACATTTAGTGAAACAATATTATTTAGTGGGGAATAAATAAAAGTGAATATGTGAAGGACTAAATCTGGTAAAATGTTACACATTGGACTTTTTATTGTTGTAAAATACATTAATGAAAACAAGTAAATGTATTTATTTATCAATATAAACTACAAAATTAAAATACATTTATTTTAAATAGCACAGCAATGAAGGCAGCAACATATGAAAGGAGTCCTATCTATCATATGTTGCTGCCTTCATCACTGTGATATGCATTAGATTATTAATAGCCTTGATAGGACAGAGCAAGAAACGCTATAAATAAATTTTCATCGCGCAAGAGCTATATAATACGGAAAGCTCCAATAGAGAGCGGCACAAAGCTTATGCGCTTCCCGTGAGCAAAATGATGAGCAACACGGAGTCACAGCGCGCATTCCGGATAGAGAAGTTCAAAGCACAAAGGAAAGAGATATTGATGTGTAACTTATTAAATCTGTGCGAGAGTTTACTTGAGCCTTTTCTTTTACCAGTTTTAAATCTCAGTTACTGTGAGCTCTTGAAGAGAGTTTCATCGTCTTGACTGTCTTAACCGAATGTGACACAGTTTGAAAGCTGAACGGAGGATGAAAGACACAGCGGAGAGAAAAGTTGACGTGAACTTGAGTTTAACGACTTAAATATTCATCTGTACCTCACATTAAACTATGGAACGGCTTCAGAACACTCAGACTTTGACTTTATGGTGCTTTATAATGTTTTTGTGCTTTCATGGGGCTCAACAATAACAGAATAGTATCGCACACGATTTGGATCGGTCTCGTCTCACTCTCACGATACCCGATCCGCAGAAAATGACCGTATCGGAGCCGATACCAATCCTAAGTATCGGATCGATGCATCCCTAGTTTAGCTGGATGTATCCTGAAACAACAAAAACTGAAATATAAATTAATACAATTATATAGACATATTAAAAAAGAACTAATAAAATTGCAAAAAAGCTTATCTAAAATTAAATGATAACTGGAAGTGGAAAAATCTAAACTTATGAAAAAATTTAATCCTCTAATAGCATCTAACAAAGACGCATTGTAACAAGAGCCCAGTGCAGCAATTTGTTTTTCTACACCAAAAACAAAAATTATGTGCGATGCTGCGCAGTCAAACACTGCCAATCTGAAAGATTTTCTCTGTTTTATTTTACTTTTAAACAAATGCAATTTATTAAATAATAATAATAATTGTATCTTATTGTATATCTCATGTACATTTAATGTCTGTAAATATAATCTCACACAGAATGTGGCAAATATTTTCATATTCTCACTCTAACTCCGTTTACTTGCAAACTGCTACCATAGTCAGATTATCTGCTGTTATCTATATGTAATTTAGGTGTGTTTTAGGGGAAAGAACGGCTTGCTTGCTCAAGCTCAGCCATTGTTGTCTCCACAGATTTCATTCCGCAATGCTAAGTTCTCATTTTCAGCATATTGAGCTTGTATCGTTTCTCAGTCGATGGGAAATCAAGCCTAACAGTGTTCATGTTTATGTAGCTGGTCTCCAGAGTTTATGAAACAGGCTGTTTGCACCTAATTTACAGCTACCATAGCATGATGCTTAGGAGAGCAATGCAGTGACTTGGAAAGAAGGATGTAAGTATGTGAAGATCCCTGAAGATTTTAGACTGAAAAATAATGATGCAATATGAATATTTTTTTGTGTATGTTTTGCTTAGGGCTGCCCAGTTATTTGTAAAAATTGAATTAATAGTGAAGTGTCCATTACAGCATTCTGCCATTATGACAAAGGCTTTTCATTCATTCATTTCAAAGGGGTGGGGCAGAATCAGTAACATTAGTTTGCTGATGCACAATATATTGTTACCATATAAGGCTGTGCAATTAATCGCATGCGATTCTCATGCGCATCTGGTCAGTAAAGCCAGCTCTTTACATTTACATTTATGCATTTAGCAGACGCTTTTATCCAAAGCGACTTACAATTGCATTCATGGTATACATTTTCATTAGTACATGTGTTCCCTGGGAATCGAACCCACAACCTTTTGCAGACGCAATGCTCTACCACTGAGCCACACAGGAACTTTAATTGGCACTAAATCAACATCACCTGTTTTCAAAAGGAGCGGCAGTTAATACACAGAGCCGTAGTTCACTGACAAGCTACACGATATCATATTCATAATCGAATGCGATTGATAAGCGACCTTTGACATCATAAAACGACCACTGAAACTTAATCTTTAAAAAACTATTTAATAACATTTTTAGAAGATGTCTAAATTAATATCCATACTATACATTATAATGTTGTGAAACCTTAATTCACAAATGATTGATTTTAGTTGACATTTTAATGATTAATTTACACAAATAGTAATTTTAATATCTGCCTATTAACCGTAATATCTGTTTTTAGTAATAAAGCGAAAAGCATAGGTTGGTAATCTTTAGTGTTTGCTAGATGTTGCTCCCCTTGCTCATGTAGACATCGTAACAGCCAGTGAGTATTCACTAGAACTGTCATATTGTAAACAACTCAATGTAAATAAGTGATTCATTCAGTGGACAGAGTCCAGAAATCATGGACAGTCGATGATCTTATGCTGAACTTCAGGGCTTAAACAGTCATGTGAACAAACGTGAACTTACAGTGACACTGTCATTCATTATAACAGGCTGAGAGTGTTCTAGTGTTGTTGTGTTTCGCTCACATCCCATTATTTGTAAAAAATTGGAATAACAGTTCTGTTTTTCATGGCGCTAAGTGAGCCAGTGTGAAGTTGACCCTCTAGACAGCTTATCTTCTTGATCTTGATGTATTGATGCATGAAACAGCAATAAAGTAATTCAGAAACATATTTTACACTTGTTTATGAATGCATAGTCTAAATAAAGCAATTACCATACACAAAACAAGTATTTTAACTCTTTCCCTGCCAGATTATTATAGGGCCCTATGAAATCCCCCAAAAATTCCCAAATTGCCTAATCTGTTTTAATTCTCAAATTAAGTTTTAGTTTGACCAAGTATCTTCTATTGATTTTATGTATTACATTTTAATGGTTTTATTAAATTGTAATAATTAATTTGATAATTATTTAAATTTATTGATTTTATATATAATGTTTTTGTTATTTTATTTATTTCTTATTTATTTTCAGAAATATTTATTTCAATTTTTCTATTAAATAAATTCTGGTAAAAAATTCTGGTAAATATTTCTGAAAAATAATGTTTTAATAGCAATATTATTAGTAGTTTATTAGTATTAGTAATACTATCATTACATTAAGTAATATATTTCTGTCACAGTTTCTTCAAGTTAAATCAAACTTTTATTTTGACGGCTTGCTGTGGAGACATTTAAGCTTCTGTTTGTATATGAATTAGGGGTGTGCACGAATAATCGAATAGTTGGTCAGTAATTATTATTCAAACAATAAAAACACATTGAATTTTACTATGTGTTAATTTGCTGGCCGCAAATGCAGGGAATCCATGATAAATCCTAAGCAGTCATAGCTAAATGTACTGTGGAGCATGTTAACAAGTTGATAGTATTTGATCACAGAACCTCATCATCTGCCTCGCGAAGTTTGGATTTACTTTGATCTACATTATCTTACTAACTGATCTGACAAAATGTAATTACTTCTGATCAAATTAATAATTAATTATCATATTTTGATAATTATGATTTATCATAATATCACCAGCACAATGAGAAATCATGAAATCTAAACACAGTCGACTGAGGAAAGACAGTTGTCCATCACTGTATTCACGACTGCAGGTAAGCGCAGCTGTACTCCGATTGAGCCGAGAAGATCTTAATAGGGCCATCTTAAAAATAGGGGTGTGAATCTTCACTGGTTTCAGATTCAATTCAATTACGATTAACATTATCAACTCAATATCACGATGCATCACATTCTCAGTTTTCAATATTACTGCACATGGCTACATTTTCATATAAATTGTGTAGCAAAATTTAGCCTACTTTATATATATATATATATATATATATATACACACACACAGTATATAGCCTATAAACAGGTTACTTTTTAAAACAATTACTTATTTAAAGTTTTTGAAAAGTTTACAGCCAATAGTTATGGGTTTTTATTTTCCCTTCAGCATTATTGCCTTTTGATTATTACTGATGAGATCATATCATGCAGCTTTAACAGGCTGCATTCAGACTAATGCAAAGATCTATTTAGATATATCAGATGTTTTGCCCTGCTCGGAAAACATAACTGACTGTGTGTAGCCTACATAAATTTAGTATAAAAGGATTTGAAATGTAAGTGCATTTAAACACAGCCGCATTCTGTTTACACAGATCTTCTGCGCTTGCTTTTTGATCTCGAGATGCCATATTATTTCAGAAGAACAGCACCCATACCCTGTAACAGTAAAAAACATCAGTCGCCTGAATAACTTCTCAGTGGCGGAGAAATGTAATCAGTGACGGAAAATGTTGTCAATGGGGAGGAAAGATTTAATGTAAATTGTGTTCATTGACTTTAATAACTGTGAATGTCAAGAGAAATAATCAACACTTCTGATTTGTCATAATTGAAGTCTTACAGCAGTGTTTTGTAAATTCACCCACACTGTCTCTGCCTTGCTGTTTTTGCTTGGAGCTGAGTGAAGACAGCTTGAGCCTTTCTTGAGGGAAGATGCATTCTCTCATTTTGCAACATATTTCATTGCGTGTGTGTGTGTCTCGCTGCTTTGGGGCTGGCAGGCGTGACTTGTCCATAGCGCTTGCATCTGTGCCTGTGCCACCCTGAAGTGTTTACTCACACTGTGCTCTTGATTGATTTTTCTCTCTCTCTGTCCTCACGCAGTCACCCTCTGTGTCTCAAAAAGAGAGAGAAGGCCTGTGTAGTGATATCATCAGGGTTTTGCAGGGCGCTTTCTCCAAATGGCTTCAAATAAATCGTTTTAATGTTCCCTCATTTTCTGCAGCCAAGTTCTAACGACAGCACTGTAATATAGGTCAGTTCAATCAAGCACATTAAAACTCTCACAGACATTAAACTGTGTTATCTTTGCTTTGTGCCTTTTGTTACATTAGTGCACTAGTCTGTTTGAACAAACTGTCCAGCTTGCAGAGAGTGGGGTAAAATGCGTCACCTCCTAAATCTAGCACACCAAAACAGTATTTTTAGACACATGATATAGTTCTTGGAGCCCATCATATATTTGTAGATAGAAGTTTTGTTTTTGTTTTCTGTTGCAACATTTAATTTCTGCATGGCAGGTAAACATAAGTTTGTCAAAGAATTTTTTTTACAAATAATGCATTTTTAAAATAAATAAATTGCCAGTGTATAATCGCAAAATGTGGCTCAACTATTATTAAATTAAGTATTTCACCCAAAATATTAGCAACTTATCTTGTAGCGATAGTAAGGTTTGCCTGCCAATGCAAAGAAAATACTATTATTAAAAATATCAATACTATTTCTAAATGTGGAAAATTGTAACCTTAGAATAAAATATTTTGATTATTAAAACATTTTCTTGCTGGTTTATGGAAATGTAAATGAGATCATGCATTGGTAAATCATTTGTATTTTTATTTGCAATTTAATTCCTTAAAGATTTTGTCTGTGGAATTTTGTCCTATTTCAGTTGGAAGCAGACACTTCTGAAATATATTTAAGCATATTAGTTTTACCGCTATCTCATTTCTCCTTGCCCAGAGGATAATGTTTAAA
Source organism: Gymnocypris eckloni scoliostomus (assembly GCA_027564155.1). NCBI lineage: Eukaryota > Metazoa > Chordata > Actinopteri > Cypriniformes > Cyprinidae > Gymnocypris > Gymnocypris eckloni. The sequence continues at coordinate 4,248,730 of CM050424.1, forward strand.
GAAGTGGCAAAGCTTACCCACTCCCCTGCTTAGTTTATTAGCACAGCTTCTCCTCTCCTGCAAGTTATCGTCATGCTTCAGACTGTGCTGCATGTTTGCACTATGCTCTCACAGTAAACTTTACACTCCATCGCTCCGTCCAGACCACAGTCAGCCACAGATGCAGAGTCCTCCACAGACCTGCGATAAGGGGACGGGCCTCAGCGATGCAGAGCTGTGTGTGTGTGCTTCTGTTTGCACTGCTGTTGCTGTTTGTTGGTTTGACTCATCCCAATGATGGATGCTCCAATCCCGAGCCCACTTCTGTAACATTGAGTCACATGGTGTCAGGGTTTAGCGAGACACTTTGAAGTGCATGCTAGCATAGAGTCAGGGATAGGTCTGACCTTTTGGATCTGTGCAGAGGTAATTTCCCTCCTACTTTGTCTCCATAGCAACTCACCTCCTGATGAGGTCATCTCATGCCCTTATGCACATGCTCGATCATGTCTCTCCCCTGAGTCTCATCTTGCAGTGAGTCGGGAGAATTATTCCAAATGTCAGACGAGATTTGTTTTGGAGTGCTTGCTTTCTTGTTAACATTTTGCACATGTCTCAGTGCAGAAACACTAACTGGTCATGAAGGCCCGAGAGTCTCTGCTGTTGCACAGACAGTGAGTCAGCCTCTTCTCCAAGTACACTCATCTGATTTTGGGAGGTGTTTGACTCCTGGTGTTTGACTCTCACCCAACTTCTAGTTTTAAGCTCTTTGGAGGGGCATTTTCTTTTTTTGAGATTTCCCATCTCCCTGAGTGGATCAGTTATAGACAAATCCAATCATCCTGGCAACAAATGGAAAAGCCATTCATCCAAATGTGGCTTTGTCAGATATCATTATCTGTATTTCAGTGTTTCCTGCATGCAAAAACAAACACAGCGTGAGTCGTGATGTTTGATTTGTGAAAAAGCGCATGTTATGAACAGGATCTTTTTAATAATTCAGTCAGACATATTCACAAAACAGCCTCATACTAGCTTGAGGCTTAAATCAGACGAATTATTCATTTGTCATTCCCAACTAGGGATGGGCGATATGATCAAAATGTTATATCACGATATCAGTAATTTTATTTCAGTGTAACGATATGCATCACAATGTTGTAAAATGCTACATACATTGTATAAAGTAATCAAATGTATAAAGAGATATGCATTTTGCTCTCTGTGTAAATTACAATTCTTCTTATTAAAGTTACAATAGTGATTTAGTTAAGAGCAATGAGAGATTTTCTCTCTTTTGTTGTTTGATTAACATGAATGACAGCCAGCAGGAATATTAGGCTGCGTTTACACTTGGTATATCTGTCAGATGAGATGAGGTCGAGGACTCAAGTGCAGAGGAAATCAGGGTTTTTTAATAACAAAACCAAACAAAGAACAAAAACCACCCCGAAGGGGAAAAACAAGCAGGCAGGCAGAAGACTGGAGCACAGTCAAACGTGAAACACTCACACGACATTAGACAACGGATCAGCACAGGACTGCAGACACAAGGAGACTATTGGCGCTTTTCCACTGCATGGTACGGCACGGTACGGTACGGTACGGTTCACTTTTGGGGGGTTTTCCACTGGGTACTGTACCTGGTACCTGATACTTTTTAGTACCACTTGATCGAGGTTCCATCGAGCCGTGCCGTTACCAAAGCGTGGCGTGTAAACTCTGCTGATCACTGAATGGCGGAGAAAATCGTCATTACTGCGTCACTGAACTTGCGACACGAGACCCTCCTCTACCGCTCTACCCGCTAGATTTAAATCAGCACAGCCAGCGAAGGATCGGACGCAACTTCTGTTTAAACAAACGCACATTTTTGCATCAACCACAAAATAGCAGTGTCGTTGTCTGTTGAGGAGGTACAGATGTTCTTCTCGTTGATAGCCGAGGAGCGGATCCAGCGAGAGCTTGATGGCACGACGCCGAAGGAAAAAGTCTTAACTTATGTTTATACTTTTGAACTTGCTATATTTTCAGAGTATGTTTTCTGTTTATATTTTTACCTCTGTATCTGTGTTTTGCTTCAATTAAAAACAATCTGATCGAATAAGTGTACCTCCAGACTATATTAAATGTGTATCATTGTATGAGCACGTAATGAACCTCTTGAAAAGACAAATGATTAATGGCGATTATAAAAACCATCACATAAATAAAAAACAAGGGATACATTGTACATTTTGAAATATTCAAAAGTTTATTGATAATTCACTTTACAGAACACGCTGCATGAATAGTTAACTAATCAAGTAACGCAGCACACCTGCACGGACATCTCTGCTCTCCTCATCTAACGTTACAGCCCGTGTCACTGCACCACAGTCTCTGCTGCTGGGGGTAAATCACAAGCATTCTCATAGACCTCTCCATTGCTGTTAAACACATCCACATGCCGAGAATGAAGAACACTATTCCGTCTCCTTTCTTTGTTGTGAGTTTGTTTGTGGCGCGTTTACGATGATGTCACGGCAGTAGAGGCGGCGCAATTATAACGACGCGTGAATAATCCCGCCCACTCTATAGCGGTACTAAACTGCGGTGGAAATGCAAACCGACCCGAACTGAGCCGTACCGTACCGTACCGAGCCGTGCGAACCGTACCGTACCATGCAGTGGGCGCGCCATATATAGGAGACAAAGCGAGGGTAGCAGGGAGACACAGCTGAGCCACTGAAACAATGATTAAGTAACAAGATGGGAGGGACAGGCAATCGACATGGGAGCACATGGCACCAACAAACAACAAGCCATGTGCTCAACACACAGAGACATCTGGTGGCCAGCCTGGGCACACCAGCAGGACCGTGACATAACCCCCCCCCTTTAAGGAGCGGATCCCAGACGCTCCACACACACTAAACAGAAAAATGTCTAGGAGGGAGGTGGGCCAGGCCCGTGGAGTGGAAGAGTGGAGCAATGGGCACACAGGGGTGCCAAGGTGGGGCTGGCCCTGGAGCGGGCTCTGTGGGTTCCCAGACCGGAGCGGGGTCCAGGACTGGAGTGGACTGCATGGGCTCCCGGACTGGAGCGGGCCCTAGAGCGGAATCTGTGGGCTCCCGGAACGGAGCAGACCCTGGAGCGGACTCCGTCGGCTCCCGGACTGGAGCGGACTCTGGAGCGGAGTCTGTGCTCCCGGAACGGAGCGGGCTCTGGAGCAGACTCTGTCGGCTCCCGGAACGGAGCGGGCTCTGGAGTGGACTCTGATGGCTCCCGGAACGGAGCGGGCTCTGGAGCGGACTGCGTGGGCTCCCGGAATGGAGCGGACTGCGTGGGCTCCCGGAACGGAGCGGACCCTGGAGCGGACTCCGTCGGCTCCCGGACTGGAGCGGACTCTGGAGCGGAGTCTATGTGCTCCCGGACTGGAGCGGGCTCTGGAGCGGACTCTGTCGGCTCACGGGGCGGAGCAGGCTCTGGAGCGGACTCTGTCGGCTCACAGGGCGGAGCGGGCTCTAGAGCGGACTCTGTCGGCTCACGGGCGGAGCGGGCTCTGGAGCGGACTCTGTCGGCTCACGGGGCGGAGCGGGCTCTGGAGCGGACTCTGTCGGCTCACGGGGCGGAGCGGGCTCTGGAGCAGGCTCTGGAGCGGACTCTGTCGGCTCACGGGCGGAGCGGGCTCTGGGGTGGACTCCATCCTGAAGGTTGAGCCGCTTAAACTCAGAGCCAGATTGACGTATTCCCTCCAGTGAATCCTCGGTGCCAATAAGGCATCCGGGATTTGAAGGGCTCGGCTAGGCCTCCCAAAACACCATGAGGCAGGCCTCCTCCGTAGCCGACTGGCGAGCCACTCCCACGAAGTCCCTGGCATAAACCTCAATGGTCTGGTCTCCCTGGTGGACGCTGGGGAATCTTACGCCCTGGACCCATGGTTGCCGGTTGCCCCTCTGCTGAGTCTCGCCGTTGGCTGATCCGTTCTGTCAGATGAGATGAGGTCGAGGACTCAAGTGCAGAGGAAATCAGGGTTTTTTTAATAACAAAACCAAACAAAGAACAAAAACCACCCCGAAGGGGAAAAACAAGCAGGCAGGCAGGCAGAAGACTGGAGCACAGTCAAACGTGAAACACTCACACGACATTAGACAACGGATCAGCACAGGACTGCAGACACAAGGAGACTGGATAGTCTCCTATAGATATAGGGAGACAAACAAGGGTAACGAGGGAGACACAGCTGGAGCCACTGAAACAATGATTAAGTAACAAGATGGGAGGGGACAGACAATCGACATGGGAGCACATGGCACCAACAAACAACAAGCCATGTGCTCAACACACAGAGACATCTGCTGGCCAGCCTGGGCACACCAGCAGGACCGTGACAATATTAACATGGGACCTGTATCCGGATGTTGTCCGTATAAACATGCTCCTGATTGGAATGTTATCCGGTCAGCGTGTCCTGGTCCAGAGGTAGTCGAGGACGCATTGTGATCGGATCTAATGTAAACGCAACCCAACCATCGTGTCTGCATTTGCAGGTCGATAGCATGTAAAAAACCCACATCCTCTCTCTCCTGAACTGTCAGAAGAATTTTGCCTGCGCACCCGAAAGTACCAGAAACAATGCGCTTTATTCCCACCACAGCTGGCAGCGTTCTTGGATCCACATGTTTTTTTTGTTTGTTTTTACCGTTTCCACAACAGGATTGATCCACTTTATTACTAACTGCAGCCTCCTCATCTTGCAGGACTGAAAATAGTTTTTAAAAGATAAACTATCACTTCAGGTAACGTTACACTTTGCTCTCCGGGCCTTCCTCGGCAGACTTATTTAAATATTGCGCTGGAAATAAAGATCCGGTAGAGAAGATTATTATATCCAGATAGAGAAGTTAGTTGATGTTGCCAAGTGTAAACGCGCCATGTCCTGATTCACTGATGATCTGATCTGCTTGATCGGATCACGGTGATTACATGTTAATGCCAAGTGTAAACGCAGTCTTAGACTGCTGTCACATTAAGAGCTGCCTGGATCTAATATACAGTTGCACATGCGTTTTCTTCCTCAGCTATTTACTTTCACATAAGACCTAAATTACTGTGTTTATGAGCATACTTGCAAAGATGTGTGTATTTAACCCTTCAAGGACTATAAAGTGGCAAAAATACTCCTGCGTCTCTATGACGGCACTCGTAAACAGTCTCTCGGCCTCAAAAATGTGTGCTAATGATACGTTTTCATGACCACATTGCACAGAAACGTCACGTGAACGTGTAACTGAGATGATAGTCCAAAATCTACTGGTTGAAAAATTTTGTAGCGTGACATGTAGCAAGTATGGAGACCCATTCTCGGAATTTGTGCTCTGCATTTAACCCATCCTAAGTGCACACACACAGCAGTGAACACACACACACACCATGAACCCACACCCGGAGCAGTGGGCAGCCATTTATTCTGCGGCGCCTGGGGAGCAGTTGGTGGTTCAGTGCCTTGCTCAAGGGCACCTCAGTCGTGACAATTGAGGGTGGAGAGAGCGCTGTACGTTCACTGCCCCCACCCATAATTCCTGTCAGCCCAAGACTCAAACTCACAACCTTTGGATTACGAGTCCAACTCTCTAACCATTAGGCCACGACTTTCCCCGGTTTCTTCCGGTTAGGCAGAATGTCTACTGCTGATGTCTACTGGTATATCATCCACCCCAACTCTCATCCATAGTTGCTTAAAAGGTTAGTTCACACAAAAATGAAAATTATGTAATTAATTACTCAACCTCATGTCGTTACAAACCTGTAAGACCTTCGTTCACCTTCGGAACACAAATTAAGAATTTTTTTATAAAATCTGAGAGCTCTTTGACCCTCCCTAGACAGCAATGCAACTGCCAGGTCCAGAAATGCAGTAAGGACATCGGCAAAATAGTCCATGTGACATCAGTGTTTCAACCTTAATTTTACGAAGCCACGGGTATACTTTGTTATTATTGTTTTCTTAGCAAACAAAATGTATTCAACAATTCTTCTTCTCGAGTTACCTTCTTCCACTGTTTTGGAGAGTACCCCAGAATGTAATCAATGTAATCAGCATGCGCGTGCTGTCTACTGAACGTAACATACGCTGATTACATTTTATCTGCTGATTGTGTGAGTAACTAATGACAGCATTTTCATTTTTGGATGAACTAACCCTTTAAATTGTGAGAACAAACTTTATTGGTTCTTGAGCAAGCTTGAACTTGTTTGCGTTAAAAATAAAAACAAGCCTAATTATCTTCTCCTGCATTAAGCAATCTTCGGTTTTCCATATTTGGTGAACTTTTAAGTATGTGTTGATCAGTGTTTATATGTGAATAAAAGCCAAAATCACTAGTCACTATCTGTTCATTTTATAAAGCAACTTGGATTAAACAGCTCAATTCATAAAGATTATGTTTACATTGATTTTTATGAACTTTCTGAAGCGTCAATTTTAGGGAAGGAACTTTGAATGGAGTGAAAGGAACCTCAGTAGCACTTTATTTTAAGGTTTCCTTGTTACACGTTTCATGTACTTACTAATATAATAACAATAAATTATGCATGATTACATGCAAGTAACCCTGAGCCAAACCCTAGGCCTAACCCTAAATATAGGGTTATTTACTATATACATATAGTAAATACATGTAGTTAGTTATATTATTTAGTACTTAAATGTATAATTACACTATAACAAGGACACCTTAAAATAAAGTGTAACCAAAACTTCTCCTGTTTCAATAAAAATATCTTAATCTGTTTTGAAGATTAACGAAAATCGTATTGCTTTGGAACAACATGAGGGTGGGTAATTGATGATGTAATTGTTATTTTTAGGTGAACTACCATTTGAAAGTGAGACGCTGTGAATGTAGGAGCTCAGTGAACTGAAGCACTTCTGAACAACCATCTTTACTCAATTTGTCAAATAAAAAAGTAATTTGGCTTCTAAATGTTTCATTGTACGAGACAAACAGCTCCCTAGTAATTGTCTTTTTGTCTGGAGCACTGGTGTGGGGGTTTTTGCTCAGAATGAAGTAATTAAGTTTAATAATAATAAACAAGTCTCAGCAGCATTAATTATGAAAGCACGACAGCATGCTTTGAAAATGGATTGTATTGTGTGGGAAACTTTTGGTCTAAAGAGAAATGAGCATGTCTTCTAAAAAGTAATCAGTAAGAATCCACAACGCTCATCTACTAGAACGAATCTGTAATTAATTTGTGGACGGACATGCCATGAACATACACACATTCTCCATGAGATTATGAAGTTTGAGGAGCCTCTTATCCCATAATTAGTTGAGATAAACTTGTGGTGATGTTAGTCTCAAAGAGGATTGGTAAAATACACAGACACCTAAAAGAGCGATATTGTACGTGTGTGTGTGTGTGTGCTATACACGCTCGGACGATTGCTGGCTTGATTGGTCACAGCCCGGTCACAAAAGCCACAGGAGATCCAGCAAGGATTTACGAGAGTCCAGCGGATCAACTCGCAACATCTCTGCACAATTCCCTCTCATCCCGTGCTCATCTCTCCATCTCTCCATCTCTCTCTCTTCATCCTCCCTCCATCGGTCCTCTCATCCTGTGCACAGGCCCAGAGGATTAGGCTGGATTTAAGAACACACTGTATGAAGAGATCACCCCGAACCGCCCCGGTGCGCTGCAGACGGCGAGAGATCGCCACATCTCGTCTCCGTGGGCACTGCTCAGTTCAGTTCAGTTCTGAGTAGTTCTGCTGGCTTGCACCCATTAGTTGTACTGTTTAAGCTCTAAAGCTAATGGTATTACCATGGATCTGCCTGGCAGTCAGTTAGTCATTTATTTATCACCATATCTGGCAAGGTTTGTCTCCTACCGACTGATGTCTGAACAATTAGTTTCATTTTTCATTAAATCATTAAATTAAAGTGAGTTTGAGATTTTATCAAATAATGAGTAGCCTGTAAGGTGTTATATAGAAGAAATGAATGATTGTTTTTTTGTTGTACAACATAAATGTAAAATATTTAGGGATGCATGATATATAAGTTACATATAAGTGATCGGCTAATCATTAAAATTGTATTTTATCAGCATGAATATTTCCTCTCTTTTTTTTCTACTTTTAGTTCAGCTTTGCCCATTATATATCTCTCACATAAAGTTAATATTTAAAAACACTAATACATAAAAAAACGCAAAATGTAAACTTCAGCAAATCTCAAAATATATATTTATTTTCTATACTGTACATTATAATGTTCAACTGCTTCAATTTACTGCATGCTTGATGTTAGATTTTTCTGCTATAATTTTTAAGACATTTTGTTTTGTTCATTTATCCAAAATGTTACAGCAATAATTAGTTAATAATTTAGCTGTTAATTATTGACTTAAAATATTTGTATTATTTAAATATTCTTAATAAACAATCATTTAATGCTGTCTAACTTTTACTACTAAAATTCACCTTTTTGTAAAGTTAAATTGTGGAATGTAAATGTTATTTAATCATTTAAAAAAATGTTGCTTCTCTTGCTCACAAAAAAAAAAAAACCTGGAGGAAGACATTGGACAGTTGTTTACTACTGGTCACGATGACATCACATCCTGTGCACCAGCTGTGTTTCCTGGGCAGATAGCAGTAGTATCCGTCTGTCGAGAGTTAGGAAGACACATAAGGCATTAAACATGTCCTTTTGGGCATGTGAATAATACCATTTGGTGAGTGGAGAAGGATAAAACCTAAAGTTTTAAAAGTCGTCGTCTACAGTGACATTTCATAATTTTGTTCACAACTCATCATGGGCCTTTTGGAAAGGAGGATGTTTTTACATGTGCGTGCATGACAATAGACCATATGGGTATTTCCATATCAGACAGGAAGCACTGGGACAGTTAGGAAGCTCTCCTAAAAAGCTCATCAAATGCACAGTTGGGGATCTCACCTCAGCAGTCAGCCGACGTAATCATAGCTTAGTGAGATAACTGCAGTGTCAGAAATTCAACTGCATTCTGTGTGTGTTCAAAGCCTGTCTTTTCTCTCAATGACTTTATCTTCAGCCTCTTGATAGCCAGTATCAGCTCCTTGCAGCTGTATACACACAGTGTAAGCATCGTGTTTGAGAGAGACATTGAGCAGAAGAATGGTCTTGTTTGTGTGCGTTTGTGCTCCAATGAGTTTACATATTAACGGTATGAATCATGTCTAATTCGTCTTTGAGTGCGCCACTGCGTCAGCTCATTTTATTGCTGCGGTCACGCATGCATTAAGGAGATGGGAAATATTTACATGTATTTGCGTGCATGTGTGCGCTTGTGCCAAAGCTAAGCCGGTGGAAATCGCTCTCTGCCTTGGGCTTGAGTGGCCTGAGCTCCACAGACTTAATCTGCCAGAGGCCGAGAACTAGGTCAGCCGTCGGACACTGTGTGCACGTCAATTACCACACAATAAATAGAATATTGATGAAGCTCTAAATCATAATTGAGAGGCCTTTATAACGAGTGAGCTGGAATGATTGCTAACCGGCTGATTCAATCTGAAGCCAATAGCTTAATTAGTTTAATTCCTACGGCCTGACTGTTCCACTTTCCACATTAAGGCCATCTGATTTGTGCAGCTCAACTTGGAGAACGCGTGTAGCTGCTGGGTTTTAGCATGTTTTTGTGAATCACAGATGTTAAAAGAAATAATTGAGTGATAATTGTCTTACCCTCATGTCGTTAATCCTGGTCTGGATGATGTTTTTTCCTCTGTGGAATCCAAAGGAGTTTTTAGCAGAATGTGTTTTCCATACATGTGAGAATCAATGACATAAGAGTGTCCACCACAATGAAGAAAAGGAAAAATCTTTTGCAAAATCGAATTTAAAGCACATTTAGAGTGCCTTGACATGCAATGAGAATATTTCATATGTGTTTGAAAAATGTTTGCAAGAAAAGATTCCATTTAATGACTCGAAAATGATATAGTATAATCAAGTTAAAAGTCATTGTATATTTTCCTGAAACCAAAGTGAATTAACAAACCTTAATCATTATTTTTAATCTTTTAAATATTATAATTTTTAAATATATTAATAAAATATAATATTTTAAAACTTGTATTAAATATATTGTATTTTCCAAAGGTAAATATAATTGCATATATCATACATTATTAATTTACATTATTTACATTTCTGAAGAGACACACCGCATGACATTTTACAACCTGAACTAAACTTGTCTTGTTATAAAAGTCAAATGATCTGGTATTTTAAGTGACTTACTGACCTTGACACAGATTCATGCGTGTTTACAGTGCTTCCTCTGATATAAATTCCAGATTTGTTTTGTCCTTCTGCATGTTCATTGGACCACATGACTTGGTTGCATTGCATTACTTGATATTTTTTTCTTTAAAAGTTTGAGCCAAACTACTTCACTTTTTTTCAAGCATTTCTTTCTTATAATGAGGAGTTTTCTTTATTATAATATCAGGATTGTTGTATTACCTTGACATTTTTTACTTCATTCTTGCTTCATTATTTTTTTTTTCACTTTTGAAATGAAAAACCTGCATAGCAGAGGTGTATTTTTGTATTTTAAATGTATTTTTGAATAAATGAATGTATTTAAACAAATACCGCCAACTGCCAAGCCACTGACCCATCTCTCTTTGTGTTTAACAGAAACATTCAGGTTTGAAATGACATGATGACAGTGCTAATGCACTTTTCCTTTAAAACAATCAGACGTTGATCACAGTGTTTCATTCTCTTACTAGAACTTTTTGGGTTTTCCAAACTGATGTTTGCATGTGGAGTGAGAGACTGAGACAAAGCAGAGGAATTTGTGTTAATTCAGATCATTCAGCCTCTCTCTCTCTCTCTCTCTCTCTCTCTGTCTGAGCTTTGATTTGCATGATTGGTTGGTCTTCTCGGCTCAGCGGGTCTGCTGCATTCCTTACTCTGACCCCCTGAGAGCCGGGCTGAGGAAAAAAGGGGTGCAATTTCTCTGTTGTGTCCCTCTCTTTTGCCTAGCTATCTTTGTTTCCTGTTTTCTTTCTACAATAAATGTAGACACTATGGTAATTAATGAGAAATAGAAGTTGATGGCTGAATACAGGTGGTCTAAATTTCCATATAACTCTAGTTCTGTTTTTAGAAGTTCCTCTCATTGTACAGCAGGGCTGTGCTTTTTTATGAGTGAACAGACTTGTTGTTGACCGGGTAATTCACATGTCTTTAATGTTTTAAAGAGAAAGTGAAATGAATCTAGATGGAAACTAAAAGCTTTTGAGACATCAGTGTGCTCAGTAAGCAGCACAAGTGTATTGTGGATATTAATCTAACTGGCGGTTATAGATGTTACAGCCTTTGCCTGACCCCTAGTTTTTAGATATATATTATTATGGATGTGTATTGTGTACAAGATTTGTACACTGATTTGGCAGAATGACTCAGCAGACTGAGACCAAAGCGAACGTTGTCGGTAATTTAAAGCACAGGGTCGTGTGGTGAAATGGCAGTGGAGTTAAGACATGCCCCTCATTCCTGTAATTCTCGTTAAGAGTAAATCGAGGCCAAAAGGAAGTCTGTTAAGCGTGTGCTGGGGACGGAGGGGGGTCTATTGAAGTGCTACAGGTGCGCAGCATAAGCTCGGATGCTAATTATAACTTGCAGTGACGTTGGCAGTGACTTGCTATGAATACAGCATGGTGGGCCTGTCTTTTTATTCGCTAAAGGGATCCGGTGTGTGTACTACAGATGGAGTAACTCTTTAGAGGAAATGAGCTGTTTAGATTGTAATGAAAGACTCGTTGAACTGCATAAAATGGCTTTAATTAGCCTGCGTATTTGAGTAGGTTTGAAATAAATGACATATTAATAGGACTGTTAATAGATTAAAAAAGTTAATGTGACCTTTGTTGGTTGTAATCATGCATCACGTGACTTTTTCAAATATTAAGCAGTAATACAGTTTGTTGTTTTTTGTGTGCCTATCAAATTAAGCACAAATAATTGCATGCATTCATATTTGTTGAGAAAAGCTCCAAACATTTGGGTAGACAAATATACACAAAATAAATAAAAACACTTTAGAGGTCAAATATATTGTTTGTTTTCTTTCCATGCCACTTAATGACAGTGGCTTACAGTAATCAATTTTGCAATCAAATTTGATTTATTGTGCACACAGGATGTGTTTGTGCATTCCTTCTGTGGTGTTTTGTAATTGTTGATCAGTTGTGGCAATTGCATTGTGTCTTGTGCAACGACACCCTGCCACTTTGACCACTTTGTTCTGTTTTATTATGTTTCGTACCATACAGCTGTTTATGAACACTATGAAGATCGTGTCCCATGCTGAGGCATCATACTTGTAGTAGCTGTGCTGGGCTAACATGTTTTTTACATGATTACATGTTTTTTAAGAAATGTTAAATGTGGGTTGGTATTCCAAAAACGTCTCGGTTACGTATAACCCTCGTTCCCTGAAGGAGGGAACGGAGACGTCACGCCGGAGGACCGACGAATTGGGATCTCGCTTAGAGACCTATCCACTTCGAGTGTAAACTAAACGAGCCAATGCACATTGGCATGCGATTATTGCATCCAGCTGCCGCTGATCACAGCGTGAGCATAAATAGGCAGCAGGTGCAGCGCATATTCAGGTTTTCGCTGAGGAGCCGAGCCGGGCCCGCCGCCAGCGGTGGTACAGGAGTGGCGGCGACGGACGTGACGCCTCCGTTCCCTCCTTCAGGGAACGAGGGTTACATACGTAACCGAGACGTTCCCTATCAGTCGGTCACTCGACGCCACGCCGGAGGACCGACGAATTGGGATCCCTACCAAAGGCCACGGATACTGCCCTTCCAGTGTCCCGTGGAGGCCTCCTGTGCCGTTATTTTCTGGCGCAGGTTAGGGCCCCATAGGAAGATCCGTTACTGTTGCTCTGGCACTACCCACTCAGTAGGACTGGATAACACTGGGAAAACGTAACTGCTCAGCTCAGAACAGAGACGCTATGGAAGCCCTTACCTTCCCGAGGGAGGTTCAGAGGCAGTTACACATATGGACAATAGTCAGATGCATATGGAAGATTGGAGGTGATTGTAACCTCTTGGAGTAGCAGGAAGTCTGCCGGGAAACACGGGCTCTAAGGCTAACCGTGGAAATACACATATGGGATCCGAAGCGTCTCTACATATGGAACCCAGCCCTCTACCGGTTCTCAAGGATTCATCGAGTGAGGGCCTGGCGCCGACGCCCGCCACGTCCAGCTGCCGAGGGATGGAGGAGCTCGACAGGGTCTACAGTGGACTCTCTGGAGCAGTTTTAGCAAGCCGACCCGAAACCGGGCCCCTCAGTGCTTCTACCCGTTTGAGGTGAGAACACAGGAGGAAACCGGTTCCACACGAAGGCTATAGAATCTAGCGAATGTGTTAGGGGTCGCCCAGCCCGCAGCTCTACAAATATCTGTCAGTGAGGCGCCACGAGCCAGCGCCCAGGAGGACGCCTACACTTCTTGAGTGAGCTCTCAACCTGAACGGGCAAGGCACACCCTGTGCCTGATAAGCCAGGGTGATGGCATCCACTATCCAGTGGGCCATCCTCTGCTTGGAGACGGCCTTCCCTTTCTGCCGGCCTCCGTGACAGACAAAGAGCTGGTCTGAGGTCCTGAAGCTTTGCGTCCTGTCAACGTAGTGTCTTAATGCTCGGACGGGACAAAGCAAAGCCAGGGCTGGGTCTGCCTCCTCCGGGGGCAGCGCTTGCAGGCTCACCACCTGGTCTCTAAATGGAGTAGTGGGAACCTTGGGCACATAGCCGGGCCGGGCCTCAGGATTATCTGGGAATCCGCCGTCCAAACTGTAGGCACGAATCGTCGACCGAAAATGCGTGCAGGTCCCCAACCCTCTTGATGGAGGCCAGTGCAAGCAGGAGCAGAGTTTTCATTGAAAGAAACTTGGGCTCGACTGTCTGCAAGGGCTCAAACGGGCCCTGTTGTAGTGCTCTAAGCACTAAGGACAGGTCCCAAGAGGGTATAGAGGGGGGGCGTGGAGGATTCAGCCTTCTAGCCCCCCTAAGGAACCTGACGACCCAGTCATGCTTCCCCACCGACTTCCCTTCCACAGGGTCGTGGTTGGCAGCAATCGCGCCACGTGAGACCTTGAGGGTGGAGGGAGACAGCCTTCGCTCCAACCCTTGCTGCAAGAAGGATAGCACGACTCTGATCGGGCATCTCCGGGGTCTTCTCTGTGAGAAGAGCACCACTCGACGAACAGGTTCCACTTCAAGGCGTGGCGTGTCTCGTGACGGTGCTCTCGCCCAAGTGATGGTGTCAACTACCTCTTGGGGTAGGTCACCTAGAACCTCCGCGTCCGTCTAGGGACCAGACATGAAGTTTCCAGAGGTCTGGACGCCGGGTGCCATAAGGTGCCCGTCTCTGAGTCAGTAGATCCTTCCTCAGAGGAATCTGCCAGGAGGGGCTGTCACGAGGAGCATCAGCTCTGGGAACCAAGTCCTGGTAGGCCAGTATGGTGCCACACGAGCAGGATCTGCTCCTCTTCCTCTCTGACCTTGCACAGAGTCTGTGCGAGAAGGCTCACTGGGGAAATGCATATTTGCGAAGGCCCGCAGCCAGCTGTGTGCCAGTGCGTCCGTGCCGAGTGTTCCATCGGTCAGGAGTAGAACAACTGGCAATGCGACGTCTCTAGGGACGCCGAACAGGTCTACCTGTGCGAGTCCAAAACGCCGCCAAATCAGCTGGACCGTCTGGGGATGGAGTCTCCATTCTCCGGGAGCGCAGCTCGTGACAGCTCGTCGGCTGTCCGGTTGAGCAAGCCCGGGATATGAATGGCGCGGGCGACCTCAGATGCTTCCGACTCCAGAGGAGGAGGTGGCGGGCGAGTTGTGACATGCGACGGGAGCGTAGACCACCTTGTCGGTTGATGTACGCAACGGTCGCCGTGTTGTCCGTGACGGACTAGTACATGCTCGCCTCGTAAGCGCCTCTTGAGACGGTTCAAGGCCAGGTGTACTGCCAGCAACTCTAGGCAGTTGATGTGCCAGTGCAGTTGGGGACCCGTCAAACCCCTGACACTGCATGCCCGTTGAACATGGCCCCAGCCCTTGGCGGGCGTCTGTGTAAACCACAGCGTGCCTGGAGACCTGTTCCAGGGCACTCCTGCCCGAAGGAATGAAAGGTCTGACCACGGGGTGAAGGTTTGGCGGCAGGCTGGAGTGACTTGGACCCTCAGCGTGCCGCTCTGCCACGCCCACCTCGGGACTCGGCCATGGAGCCAGTGTTGAAGCGGTCTCATATGGAGCAGCCCCAGCGGCGTGACCGCCGCGCAGCCGCCATATGCCCCAGGAGCCTCTGAAACTGTTTCAGTGGTGCCGCTGTCCTGTTCTTGAATGTATTCAAGCAGTTCAACACCGACTGGCGTTCCTGCGTGGTAGCTGTCTGACTGACCGAGTCTAACTCCATACCGAGAAAGAGATCCTCTGCACCGGGAGAGTTTGCTCTTTTCCCAGTTGACCTGAAGGCCCAACTGGCTGAGGTGCGAGAGCACCATGTCCCTGTGTTCGCATAACTGGTCCTGCGACTGAGCTAGTATAAGCCAGTCGTCGAGGTAGTTAGAATCGCACGCCCTGTTCTCTCAGGGGAACAAGGGCTGCCTCCGCTACTTTCGTGAAGACACGGGCGACAGGGACAGCCCGAAGGGCAGGACTTTGTACTGATATGCCCGTCCTTGACGCAAACCGCAGGAATGGCCTGTGGCGCGGAAGGATCGACACGGAAGTATCGCGTCCTTCAGGTCGATCGCTGCAAACCAATCTCGGGGGACGGACGCACCCAAAGATGCGTTTCGGTGTGAACATTTTGAGCGAGCCTGTGAAGGGCCCGGTTCAAAACGCAGATCCAAGATTGGTCTTAACCCACCGCTTTTCTTGGGTACAATGAAGTAAGGGCTGTAAAACCCGACCTCATATCGGCTGGAGGGACCGGCTCTATCGCGTCCTTCGCCAGTAGGACTGCGATCTCTGCTCGCAAGATGGGGGCATCCGCTGCCCTCACTGTGGTGGAGTGGATGCCGCGATGCTTGGGAGGTCGCCGGGCGAACTGAATCGCATAGCCGAGTCTGATGGTGCGGAGGAGCCAGCGAGACGGGTTGGGGAGCGCTAGCCAGGCCCCCAGAACCGTACTAGTGACACCAACGAACCCACTGGCGTACCCACGGTGGGGCAGCGAGGGGAACGCAGGGACCCGGCTCGGGCGTCTCGTTGCCGGTCCAAGCGGGGTCGGCGTGTGTGGCCGCCTGCGTTCTGGCAGAGGGTGCGTGAGTAGTGCGATTGACCGCCTCTCGAACCGCCCACAGCTGCCCACTGGCGAGAGAGGAGGTGAGTGTAACTCAAGTTTGACTCGTTCACAACCCCGTCCCTCTGGGGACCCAGAGATAGAGGAAACTGCTCTTTTGTCGAGGTTTTGGGTACCACTGACCGTGAGGCCAGTGGCAGAAAAGGAAACAAAAGATTCTCCGCCCGGCCCTCCTCCGGGGGAGGGAGTGGTGCGTTCACCATCTCCCGAAGAGCAAACATCTCCATCCCTGGGTCGTCCGTCTCAGGGCCGCTTGCTCCGACGCTTGCCGCCTGGTTTGGCGGGGGCCTGGACGGGCGGGGCGGCTGCCCTGCGGCCGGCTCCACGGCGCTGCTTGGCTGGAGGCTGCTGCGTCTGCTGCGCGGGAGCGGGGGCGGCGGCAGGGGGCCGCCCTCGGCGACGAGTAGACCGAGGCACTGCCGCCGGCGGCCGGGTGGAGGCAGCAGCTGCACGCCGGGGCAGGATGTGCCGGATTGCCTCAGTCTGCTTCTGTGCAGCGGAGAACTGCTGGGCGAAGTTCTCCACCGCGTCGCCGAACAGGCCGGTCTGGGACACGGGGGCATTCAGGAACCGTGCCTTGTCTGCCTCCTTCATGTCAGCCAGACACAGCCAGAGGTGGCGTTCCTGGACCACCATGGTGGACATCGCACGGCCCAGAGACCGCGCCGTAACCTTCGCCGCCGTGGCGCGAGGTCCGTGGCGGTCCGAAGCTCAGAACTCCTGGGTCGTGACCACCCTCGTGCAGGTCCCTCAGTGCCTTGGCCTGGTGAACCTGCAACAACGCCATAGCGTGTAGGGCTGAAGCAGCTTCTCCGCAGGCCGCATAGGCACTGCCGGTCAGGGCCGACGAGTGCCTACAGGCCCGGGAGGGGAGCAACGGATTACCGCGCCAGGTAGAAGCGGTCCTTGGACACAATTGCATCGCAACCGATCGCTCCACCGGCGGGACCTCCAGTATACCCCCGCGCTCCGCCCGTCAAGGGTGGCGAGGAGGATGAGCCACTGGGCGGTTTCTGGCAGTGAAAGGTGCCGTCCATGTTCCAGTGAGCTCATCATGCACTTCCGGAAGAAAGGCACCGGGTGGGGCCCTGAGAACCAGCGGGCCACCCGAGAAACCAATCGTCCAGCCTTGAGGGTTCGGGACACGGTGGAGGCCTCCACTCGAGCCCAACACTCTCAGCGGCCCGGGCAAGCATAGCCACCATTTCCGGATCCGAATCCGCACCGCTGACCGCCCGGAGGGTGGCAGCGGTACTGAACCATCATCTCCGGATTGGTCTGACTCACCCTCCAATGTAGCGATCGACATCCGATCGTCGGGGGAGCGCCAAAGCGATACAGCCCTCCATGGGAGGGCCAGCCGTTAGGCAGCTCCATCGGTAGCGGTGCCAGTAACAGGAGGAGCCCTCGCTGTTTTAGGGAATTCCTCACTGTCACTGTAAGACCAGCCCGGCTACTGCCGAGTAGCCTCCCCGGTAGCCACCAGGGGAACCCTAGATCTCGGCAGAGGCACGGGTACCCGCCTTTGCAGGAAACGAAGCCTGGTCCGCAGCGCGACGGTCATCCCCGCAATGGGGCATGACTCGTCCACAAAAACCGCCTCTGCGTGTTCAATGCCCAGACACGAGAGGCAGCGATCGTGACCATCACCCGGCGCCAGGTAACGCATCGCATCCAGAAACGCACGGGCGGAAGGGCATCTTTAAAAGACGCTCTTAAAAAGACGTTCCGCCCGTAACACTCTTTTAGAGAAGTGTTTGCTCTTTTAGCGTGCTGAAGCGCACAGGGGAGATGGTCGCTGCAACACAACAGGGGGTAGTGCAGCCTGATGTGTGCAATCCACTCGACAGAGAAGACCACCACCGCTGAATCGCCGTCCGCCAACACCAGAGTCTTGAGGCACTCAAGAAATAGGTAAGTGGAGCAGAACGATAACACCGCTCGGCTCGGCGAAAAGCTGAATATGCGCTGCACCTGCTGCCTATTTATGCTCACGCTGTGATCAGCGGCAGCTGGATGCAATAATCGCATGCCAATGTGCATTGGCTCGTTTAGTTTACACTCGAAGTGGATAGGTCTCTCTAAGCGAGATCCCAATTCGTCGGTCCTCCGACGTGACGTCGAGAGTGACCGACTGATAGGGAACTAAACTTGTGTTTGGTTCAGGGAGTATGAATAAATATTTTAACACTTTATATTTAGTAAATTTTTAAATTGAGTGTACTAAATGTAAATTAACATGTCAATCTTACAGCCCTACAGTTTAAATTGTAGTGGTTTTATCAGTTTGGGATTACAAGGCAGCAGAAAGTCTGATGTTTTAGAAAGGCTTTATAGTACTTCAGTTTTTTTCTGTTGCACTGAGAGCTTTTGGAGCACATCGTTCATCAGTGCTCTGGCTCGGCTTCTGTGCTTTAGGAAGTTCTTTAAGGAGTGCCTCAGTCAAGTGAAAGAGTTTATTTCAGGTCAAATTTGTTTCAGTCCCATTCAAAATGCTGTAGTAGCATGGCATGCATTTAGCACATACTGCCAAAGTATTGAAGTGTAAAAAAGGTACTAATGTCAAAAATAATGCTCATTTAATTAATGATTTAATAAAAAAAAAAATATTTTTATAATAAAAATAAATAATACAATAAAATAGAAAACAGAGACATGAATCTGAAATTCATGTTGCTGTTATTGCAACTTAACTTTTAATTTAAATGTGTAATTTAAACATTTTATTAACCCTTTACGATTCCTGTAAAATTTGCCTAAAACGCCTAAAAAAGGCATACCCAAAGTAAATTGCATGCTGTTCTTGGGCTATTTGGATGATATGCATGGTGTTGGTCTCCTTTGAAAGGTGACACTCTGAGGTTTGTTTCTCAACAGTCAGAATCACTGTAAGTCTTACTGATATTGAGTAATAGCACTTTGAATACACAACAAAAAAAAATTGTAAATAGAAGCCTGCAGATGACTATAGCTGGGAGGTATGAGCTGGAAAATACATTGGGATCACAGAACGAAGCCTTACCAAGCCAAATTTCGCATTTGATAAACAATATATTAGAAAATGTGTGTTTTACACACGTTTATCTAATTTTATGTATAGACGCTTCCAAAAAAATTACACTTGGGAGACTCCAAGCGACCCTTTGTAACCAACATAAATACAATGCTGTAATTCTTGAATGCTTTAATGTACAGTCATCATTTTGGGCTCTAATGAAAGGTTACACTTAGAGCTATTCAATTTCTCATCCAGATTCACTGTCAATAATTGCTGACACATAGTAACTGAAGCATAAACACATTATAGTGACATTTATTTATAGAATCCAAAATGTGTACACTTTTAAAATTACATATATATTTATAATTTATAATCTAAATACATTGTTTTCCTATATTTCTATTTCTGTACACAGTACATTATTTAATTTGTGGGTTTTTGTCTTATATTGGTGTTATATTGCATCCCTACTGTGTTATTCCTATGCATGTCTGTACTATCATGCATGTCTGCATTGTGTCAACAAAAAGTCGTCTGATAAAGACACAGATTGAACATGCTGTGTTTATTGTATCTTAAAATGCGCTGGATACGCTGGATTCTTAAAGGGTTAAATGAGAAAAGAATGCAATATAGAAGCATCGCCATTCACTAGTACTTTTTTATCTCCCTGTAAACAAGAATTAATGTTTCATAATTGAGCTAAATATGCAAATGAGACAGGTGATGTGCTGGATGTGTTCTGTTCTTAGTAAGAGAACCATTTTTACATTTTGTACGACCATCACATAACTGCCATAAACTAAGATTTTAAATTTCTCTTTTTTGTTGAGTGAATGAAAAATCTCTCTTTTCTAAATTCAGAATTCTCTTGTTATTTTCTCCTAGAGGAAATGAGCCGATGAGTGGATTTAAAGATGAGAAATGAATGCTTGGTCAACTCTTCTTCCTCAGTGCTGTGGACTAATAAGAGGAACTGACTGAGGCAGCATATGTTTGTGTTTATGGTGTGAGGTTTAAAATGGAGAAAACTTTCACAGTGACAAAATTAGATGTGATTATCACTCGCTAATACTTCTACATTCATCCACAGGAAATTGTGTGTGGATGTGTGTTTAAACAGGCTTAGCGCTGCATGTGTTTATCGGAGGGAATGCAGGAGCCCTCCAGTTGGCCTTGTGACTGTGTGAATGTCTAAATCACTGATTTGCTGGTTTCCTGTGCAAATAGATAAATGCAAACATATTCTGTGTTTATTTGAATTACTCATAAAGTCTGGATCTTGCAGGGTCAGCACTCATTCATAACTGTGAGTCACCTGACCGTCAATCTTTCTGATGGCAGTACACCGATCTGTTCATTTATTTGTCTGACATTATAAACAAGCGTGCTGTGTTTCAGCAGTGCGTGCATGAGGCTGAGTCTCTAGTGCGTGACCGGCAATTATGGGCAGGAAATAGCTTGCATAGATTTGGTAATTCGCAGTAATTTTTGGTTTTGATGTGAGTTTGAAGGTGAGAGTTTTCCATGCCATCTCTTATGTAATAGTAAATTCACGATCAGGTCGGTTTCATTCTTAGTCAAGAGCTACTGTTGTGGAAGCTTCATTAATTGAACAAGACATGGGATTTGGTTCAGAATTTATGTGATTTTGAGATTAATTCAGGGAATAATTTTTAAATATGTATTTATATATAAATGTTTTTTTTAATGTGTTTATTCCTGTGATGGAAAAGCTGAATTTTCAGCAGTCATTACTCCAGTGTCATATGATCTTTATAATATTCTGATTTGTTGCTCAAAAATCATTTCTTATTATAATCAATGTTGAAAGACAGTTGATTTACTTAATGTTTTTGTGTAAATGTGATACACAAGAATCGCTTTTCAAGAATCTGTGATGAAAAAAGTTCAAAATAACTAAAATAAAAAAGTTAAATCTTTTGTAACTATAAATGTCAAATGTCACTTTTGATCAACTATAAAAATATAAATTTCTTTAAAAAACACTTATTGACCACAAGCTTTGAAGGTTAGTGTATATAAAATAGGGATGCACTGATATTAAATTTTTGGCCGATACGATAACCGATAATTCTTTATATTTGTAAGCCGATAACCGATATGTTGGCCGATAAATCTATATCCAAATTTGTATATACTTCTCTGAAGGAAATATCGGTCATCTTAAAGATATCGGCCAAATTGTCTTATCGGGCCGATAACCACTAACAGAAAAATGGGCATTTATCGGCCGTTACCGATATGGTGGCCGATATATCGTGCATCCCTAATATAAATCATAATATCTGTAAATTAATATTTATGAAATTCTTGATAAATACACAATGCAAAAGCCTCTAAGTGCCATTTTAAATTGTCTTCTAAAATTATATATTTCTTCAAGCTCCTGTGTTTATGTTCAGTTATTTTAATATAATGGCAATGAAAAGAGCCTATTTATTGCCAATTAAAGTGAAATTACTGAACCTACACAAAGCAGCCTGATAAAAACATTTTACAAGACAATTTCAAATGGCACTGCATCTGAACTCTTCAATTCTTAATATTAAAATACATATTTCATTGGTTAATTAGCTTGCTTTGTCACATTTTGTAAATTCAACTTTTTCTCTCAGCTCTTCTTTAATCACATGTTCTCTCACAACATTCCTGACGGTTTATGTCTGAGTTGGAATTGAAGAGTGTCTTCCTTGTTCTGCTGCAAAATCCCTAAAAAGAAACCGAGAGACAGACCATAAAGAAGACACATTGGTCGTTAAAGATATGAAAGCAGTTAATCTCTTCTATGAACCGAAATAATGCTCTTCTTTTCCTCATATACAGTAGAGTTCTCTGGGCTGGAAGCTCTCTGCACTGTTTCTTTTTCCTCTTTCTGCTGAAATTTACGACTGGAGTAGTGTTAAGATGGAGGAGGGGATTCCTGCCAGGGAAAAAGCACAGAGAACGGGGAGAGAGAGAGACTGAAAAAAGTTAAAAGCTAGAAGCTGTGCGTGATTTTATACAGATTTACGTAAGTCTTTCTCTCACACTCAAGCTTTTTTCTTTGTAACATGTTCATTCTGCCAATCTTATGGTGGAATGTTCTACCAAACAGAGAAAGAAAGTGGGTCAGCAAGTGAGAGGAACAGGGTTGAAGATGAGAGAGTGTGTATTAGGGTTTGGGAGGGGTGTTGGCTGTAATACGGCAATGAGATCACTGTAGGCTGCACTGAAGAGAATCACATTTCACTCACCAGAACTCAACACATGTACGTCTACACTACTGCAAACTGCAGTGTGATCTTTATTACATTGATGGATCAGTTCTGGAGACTGCATGTGGTGTATTTCCATCATATTTAAAATAAATACCACAGTTATTACTATAAAACATGTTTTTTCGTCATCCTATGTCATAACATCTTTGTTTCCATTCATTTTACTTAATAATATGACAGCATTAATTTTCTTGTTTCAATTTTCTTCTTCAGTAATTAAATTCAAAGTGGTTGTAAAAGTGCAAAGACTGTCACAGTAGGTTGTAACTTCAAAATTTAAAGCAGCAATTACAGGCAAGTTTTATTTTAGTGAGTACATTAGTGTGTAACTTATCCTGCACTGCACGTGTCTCAGATCGTGCTGCTTTTAATGCTATTTCTTTTCTGTCTACCTGGTGGGTGATAAAAGGGGCAATGAACCTCCTATAGATTTTACAAAATAAAGGAGCCTTAAACTTTTACATTTGGCAGATGCTTTTATCCAATGTGACTCAAAGTGAGTGGATTCACGCCAAATCATTGTGCTAATTTTGGCAAATTTTGCCATTTAACATTTTCAATTAGAACGTTTTTTTCCCTCAATAAATCCACTTGCTACATTCGGTCTTGGGCTTTCACCAACTTTACCAGCTCAAGGACACTAACAAGTAGCCTTGAAAACTCCTGCACTTCTTTTCTTTGCACTTGACCCTTGTATGTAGCTGTCACACAATAGTCTGTACTTGACCCGTGTGCGAGGACGCGTTGGTCTCTATTCACTGAAAATTCATTCAGCAGGCATTTTGAAAGCCTTCATGTAGCAGAACTAGGACTGTGTGCTGGAATTAAAACTACTAAAATGTTGTACTTGACTTGTTAGAATCATGGAATGACATTGAATTGATTCAGCTGCAAGGTAATTCATGTGCTGGATGAATTGGAAAGTTAATCTTCTGTATGTCAGTCATAATCCCAATCTCAATCCCAATGAATCTCTTTCATGCTTTAATCCCGTTTGTATGTGGCTGTTGTCCCTTAAAGGAGCAGCTCTTTGATTGCTGCTGAACAGCTCTTTGAATGTAATTAAATATTAATTCATTTTATATTCCAATTCCATTTCAGTTTCAGTTTCATTCCAGTGTTCTGAGTAGAGTTGTCACGGATGGGTATTTTTGCTGTTGTCTGTTCCAGATATGTACGCATACTGCATTGCAATCATTTTCCCAAAATTTAATTTATGTGGAAATAAAAGTGTGTAAACATGAACACAGGCCAGAGACAGGACATGCTGAAGTCAGATGTAATGAGGAAAGGAGAGCTTAGGCAAACAGCAGAGAAAATATTGCACCAAACGCAGAAGCTCACTATTTGCAATGTTAGAAATATTGGAGAAAAATGTAAATACTGAATTTGGGGTGGCGTTTACATGAGTGTATCTCTGAAGGAAATGCTTGTCTTCATAAATGTCTCAGTGGAATTTTTTTCTTCTTCTTTTCTTCTGGTGGACACTGCTGACTTGCCCGAGGTAAATTAAATGCTATGTGACATTTTGTACGTGACGGCTTTCCAAGGTTGAAACTAGGGATGGCCCGATACTATAATTTTGGCTTCGGTACAATACCAGAATGTAATACCTCGGCATCGATACCATTGGTGACAAATAACCAGCCTCAAAAGATTACTGAATTACATTTTTTATTAATAATAATAATAATAATAACAGATTCATATCTTAATATCTTTGTATCAAACTGTAACAAAAAACTGGAACATAGGTTACATTTTGATGTTGGAGAAAAAAAATAGGCTAACTGAAGTAATAAGATGAAAATATATTCAAATCTTCTTATCTTTTCAGTGCAAACGTGCAAACAAAATGTCTCAAAAATGTACAAAAAAACCCATAAATGTAACATAGGTTACATTTTGAACATCGGTGGAACGGGGATTTAGTTTCACAATACTACTAAAGTTTTGAGAAATTTGAAACCACTGTAACAAAAATACTTGGAAAAATACAAATGATATTTTCTTGGCTATGAGGCATATTTATATCCAGTAACTTTTTTCAAATTCATTGGCCATTGGATGGTGTAGCAAAAAGTTAATTTTCCACCCTGGCTAGATGGTTCTTGAGGTGAATATAGAGGCTCTTTATCTCATTTAATTATGAATGGATGATAAAACATGTTTTATCTGTAGCCATTTTGTGATGCTTCTGAAATTTGGCAATTTTATTGCAGTAAGAAAGAGGTTTGTCATCGGGTTTATGATGGATTATGTGTGCAAGTATTATTAAATCGGTTGAGGTTGTGGCTTGCATGCCTTGCATTTTAATGAGGAGGGACATTTTGTTGTTTTTCTGGGTTTTACACACACAACTGTGTCTGTGTTGGGTTGAGTGCCGAATGTGTCGCTTGAGGCCAAGCTCTCAGACGTTTCTCATGCTCTCTTAGGTGTGGTGAGGAGCCAGATGGACAGAGTCGCTCTTGCTCCCTCATCGCCTCAGATGACGTACCTAATGTTCCAGTGCTGTTATAGACACACTAGGGCTGTCAAAATGGCTGAAAAACTAAATTCAAATTTTGTACTTAAATATGATCACAATTCGAATTATATTCAAATTTAAAAGGCATAATTTCATCTTCTCTACTGGGGTCACAAGAGGGCGCATCAAGCAAACTATTACTAATGCACTGTTCTTCAAAGCATAAAAACACGGCTACTTTTGAAAAATGTGCATAATGTTTAAAATAATGTTTACCCATATATAATGAATTAAGTTGCTTAAACGGTTAGAAACAAAAAATTATCATTTATATACAGTTTAATACAAAGTACGGAAAGCCAATCACAAAGAGTAACGTTACTTTTTTCATTTAAAAACATGAGATGCAGTGGAATGGGGAGAGACCCATCCCGCCAGAAAGTTTTGAGACATGTTTTTTCAAAGTTGAACTTACAATCATTTTAAATGGCTTTCTAAATATCCGACTCTCTTTTGGGAGAAGTGAGTGCAACGCTGATAGATGTCCCTCTAGAAATGTCCCTGGTTCCAATTTTGACACAAACATCATCTCCGCATTGATGTTCTCTTTTTCCGCAGTATTTTGAATGAACAACGTATCCTTTGGGTTCAACTGGATAGACTAAAAAAAGCATTAAAATGCAATGACACCTACCTACATCTTCATCGCATCTCTCTTGTGCGCCACTGATAAGGCAGCCTGTCAGACACCTAAAATTTGAATGCAACGTTTTGCATTCGAATGTGGATTTTTTTTTTAAATTCGACGAATATTCAAAATTATTTTTTTGACAGCCCTAATACCCACACTCTTCATAGTAGTAAAGGCCCCGGAGAGTGTGTGATTTCACATGCTCAACTGTGATACGCCGCACACTATGGTCTCTGTAACACTTCTGTATCTTATGTAAGCAAACCAAGCAGGCTTTGTATATCACTCGGCTGAGCGCCAGCATATCAAATAGCACCGGTATTACACGCCATGTTCGTCCATATGCTCCATAAAACCCTTGTGAATTCCTGTCTCGGTCACATTAGCGCCAGCACTTATAATATGCCACATTGATTTCCTTAAAAATCTTGTCATGTCACCTTTTCTGATGTGCAGTCAGATGAAGTGCACTAGTTTGAAGATTAAAGGATGTTGCTGTCATTCATTTCCATTCAAGTTGTACCAGACCAGGATGACTTACTTTCTTCCGTGGAACAACGCAACAAATAATGAGACATTTTGAAGATTGTGCTGGTTGCTCTTTTAGATATAATTAGATTGAATTGGCACTGGACCTTTTTAAAGCTTAAAAATGGACACAGAAGCACCATAAAACTATCATGTCATAAAAGTCCATACAATTTACCTAAATCCATATGCTAGTTCTGTGAGAGATTGAAACAGACTGAAATGTTATTAATGTGTGGCCAAGTGACCCTGACATGTTACCGTGGTAAGCAGTGAGGGGTTCTGTCCTCTGTCTGTGTTTTCTGTAGGGTATTGATTGACAGGTGTTATTGTGAATGATTTTCTGTCTGGGTTCATTTCCTTTCTGAAACTTTGACAGCACTGTGGTTGCTGATCTCATAAAGAAAGTATCACTGTGAGTGAGAAAGCACATATTTTCTGGTGTGCGTGTGAAAGAGAATAGTTTTTTTCCTTAATAGCATGCCATCCATTTCCTTATGGTTTGGGATGATGATGGTTGCACCGATGATCGGATCTATTAGCAGGAAGTCAGTGTCAGGCTGTGCAGTGGAACAGAGGCTGTATCCTGTCACGCTGCCCTGATGTCATCAAATCTGAACATATGACCAAGGTTTTTCCTGTATAGAGAATTATGAAGCAGCTGTCTCCGCCAAATTTTGTGCCGCCTCTGGTTATCCACAAAACTCAGACAGGCAGTCATGTGCACTCGTCACTGAACAGCGTCCATTAGAGCTTTTAGTTCATATTTGGAAAAAACTGATATTTTGTACAAGTTAATCAACATTTCTTTACACAGAATCCTAATTTCTATTAATTTTCCACTGATTTACGCGACCTGATGAGCATTAACTCAAATTACGCGATCATCTCTGTATGAATGACACACACTGAAGTGCGCCACGCATCTGCCATCTCTCTAAATGAGGACATAATACATTAAAAACATCTCCAGAACTGCTCTGAGAGTTACCTCTAGAGTATCTTACCGTTTCATTGGAGTAAAACTAGCGTTACACAGAACTGTATAAGTATTCACGGCAACCCGTCAAAATAAAAGTTCGGTTTAATTTGCAGTACTGCTACCAGTGGCAGCGTTTCACAAAACCATAGGATATGGCGGTGGGTGATATAAAAAATAGAATGGGAAAAAATGTATCAGACTTTACTGATCAGTGTGCCCTTAATGCACTTAACATTTTATGAAATTCAAGTTCAAATGTAGTTAACAAGGTTTTTGACCAGCGAATGATGGAGATGTAGTGTTTTCTCTCATTAGAATGGCTGTAACTGTTATCTGAGGCAACAAGTGCATCGCATTATGTTTTCATCAACTTTTACAACTGCCATACTCTGCCATACGGAAACGCCGCCCTGACTGCTACTACTAAAATTATTAAAGCTTTATTTTTTAAGTAATGATCAAACAAAATTTCTTCCATGGTTTGTTTTTAATAGTAAATCTCATTTGTTTGCCTAAATAAGTAAAGTTCGATTTTTCAATAATTTAGAGATAAATTAAATGTAATGTTTTATGCCTTCATTTGATAACTAGACAACACAGAATTTATTAAAAGGGTATTTTTAGTATTTTAAGAATACGTTTGAATAAATTAAGTTGTTTTTATGTTTATTTATTTTATGTTAAAATAATTAGACATGCTACAACACATAATTTGGTAACAATAAACATATGGTGAAAGAAAATAAAACATTTCATAGAGCCCTAAACATATAATTTTTGTTAAACTTTTAATAAACTAATATGAAGTTGTATAAGTTTCATGATTTTAATTAATTAGACATGCTTTTTATTAATAAAATTGAATTTACCAATTAAAAAGTATACCAGAAAAATTTGAAAGGAAAAAAATGTAATTTTGAAAAATATACAGGAAACACATTAAAACACAGGATTATGATAGTAAGTAGAATTCATGTAAGGTTGAAAGAAAATGTTTTATTTTCTTTCCATGGATAAATGTATATTGGATCAAAGCGATGTAGACCAGGAGACTATGAGGAGTGGATAAAGATTTTCAATTTCACAAAGTGTTTAACAACCTAATGTTATGTTTATATTCACCTATACTACAAATGGCTTTTAGTATATTTGTTGTTGTATTTAATTTAATTTTGTTTTTGTCAAATGTAACTTTATAATTGTAATTTTTTTAAATCATATAATTATTATAACATCTAAGATACGTTGTGGGTAAAAAGTGTTTGTTTTAGCCAGTTAAAGCATTGTGTGCACGTGATCAGGATGGTAACTGTCACGGATCTGCCTGTCCTGCTCCCTTCCCAATCACAGCGCACGCCCTCACCTGGTCTCACTTATCATTGATTGAGCACACCTGCAATCACTCACCTCTACCCTACATAAGCTCACTCACCTCTGTCACTCGTCGGCTGGTTTTAAGGTCACAACGCTGCATGGATGCAGCGCTCTACACTGGTCATTGTCTGCCTGTCTGTCCTGGATCTGGTCCCCGCCTGAGGAAACGCAAGTTTACGTACAGTGCGACTGTACATCCGGCTTCCAAAGCCTTCTTTGTTATATCTCCTATGTTGGAAGTCCTGCCTGAGTTGTATTGAATAAACCACCTTTTGCTAGCATCTGCCTCTCTGTCTCCTTGACCAGTGCGTGACAGAAAACCAGCCCCAAAGAAATAGAAGATCCGAACCGCACCGATGGAGGAGCGAGCGCGATTTATTTCGCTGGCTTGCGCGAATCCGGAGCCGTTGGAGTTCGCCATGGCTTTCATCCCTCTCGCCCTCGTCAGCTCACTGGAGGATGGGGTCCTCAAGACCCTGTTCCGGCTCGGGATCTCATACCATCGACCTGTGGAGCTCCCAGACACTTCCAACCTGAATTGGGAGGAGACGGTGACCCAATATCTGGGAGATCTCCAATCCCGAGCCGGAAGCCCGTCCAGCTCACCTTCTTCCCCGCTGGTTCCGTCCAGTTCTGCGCTAACCGAGCGCCTTCCAGTGCCTACTCCTCGCCAGCGCCCTCCGGTGCCTGCTTCTCGCCAGCGCCCTCCGGTGCCTGCTCCTCGCCAGCGCCCTCTGGTGCCTGCTCCTCGCCAGCGCCCTCCGGTGCCTGCTCCTCGCCAGCGCCCTCCGGTGCCGACTCCTCACAAGTACTCTCAAATTCTTCCGCTGGTCCTGCCCAGCTCATCTTCTTCGCCGCTGGTTCCGTCCAGCACTCCAGAGCACCCACAAGAGTCAGAGCCGCCCGAGCGCCCACGAGAGTCAGCGTCACCCGAGCGCCCACGAGAGTCAGCGTCACCCGAGCGCCCACGAGAATTAGCGTCACCCGGGTCCGCGTCACCCGAGCGCCCACGAGAATCAGCACTTCCGGAGCGCCCTCAAGAGTTGGTTCCGTCCAGCTCACCGATGCCTCCGCTGGTCCCGGCCAGCTCACCGATGCCTCCGCTGGCCCCGTCCAGCTCACCGATGCCTCCGCTGGCCCCGTCCAGCTCACCGATGCCTCCGCTGGTACCGTCCAGCTCACCGATGCCTCCGCTGGTCCCGGCCAGCTCACCGATGCCTCCGCTGGCCCCGTCCAGCTCACCGATGCCTCCGCTGGCCCCGTCCAGCTCACCGATGCCTCCGTTGGCACCGTCCAGCTCACCGATGCCTCCGCTGGTCCCGGCCAGCTCACCGATGCCTCCGCTGGCCCCGTCCAGCTCACCGATGCCTCCGCTGGCCCGTCCAGCTAACCGATGCCTCCGTTGGCACCGTCCAGCTAACACGATGCCTCCGCTGGTCGGCCAGCTCACCGATGCCTCCGCTGGTTCCGGATGCCTCCCTGGTCGGCCAGCTCACCGATGCCTCCGCTGGCCCCGTCCAGCTCGCCGATGCCTCCGCTGGTTCCGTCCAGCTCGTGTGCTCCTGTGTTCCCTCCCAGCCTCCCTCTCCCACCTCCTCTCCCAAATCCAGCCAGTGCCTCTACTCTGTCTCCGCTGGTTACTGCCAGTCCCTCAGCTCGCCCTCAGTCTGCGGCAGCTGAGTGCTCTGATCCGCGCCTGGGACTTCCAGCCTCCAGCTCCACCCAGGCGTGAGGACCCCTGGCTCCACCTCCAGCCTCCAAGACCTGGACTCCATCTCGGTCCTCCGAACCATCGGCTGCACCTTGGCTCCTGGCTCCCTCGCCTCCACCATGGCCCGCCCTCCCACCAGCTCCACCGGCCTCGTCCCTCCGGCTCCGCCTTGGTCAGTCGTCGACCATCCGCCGCCTCAGGACTCCACCTCTGCCGCCACTCCGCCCCTCCGGCTCTGTCAGGCTCCTCCTTCCCTTCAGCTCCACCTTTGTCCTCCGCTACCTGCCCGCCGCGGCATTCCGGATCCCCGCCTCCACCTCAGTCGCCTGAGCCGCTGGCTCCGCCTAGGCCCTCCGGAGCCTCGATGTCACCCTGGCTCTCCGTCTGCTCGGCTCCATCCAGGGCGCCCACCCCCCCTCCCCGGTGTTACTATTACGGCGCGGGTCGCGCCTTCCGGGAGGGGGGGGTAATGTCACGGATCTGCCTGTCCTGCTCCCTTCCCAATCACAGCGCACGCCCTCACCTGGTCTC
The DNA here is from genome assembly GCA_027564155.1 of Gymnocypris eckloni scoliostomus. NCBI lineage: Eukaryota > Metazoa > Chordata > Actinopteri > Cypriniformes > Cyprinidae > Gymnocypris > Gymnocypris eckloni. The sequence continues at coordinate 4,279,643 of CM050424.1, forward strand.
ACTTATCATTGATTGAGCACACCTGCAATCACTCACCTCTACCCTACATAAGCTCACTCACCTCTGTCACTCGTCGGCTGGTTTTAAGGTCACAACGCTGCATGGATGCAGCGCTCTACACTGGTCATTGTCTGCCTGTCTGCCCGTCTGTCCTGGATCTGGTCCCCGCCTGAGGAAACGCAAGTTTACGTACAGTGCGACTGTACATCCGGCTTCCAAAGCCTTCTTTGTTATATCTCCTATGTTGGAAGTCCTGCCTGAGTTGTATTGAATAAACCACCTTTTGATTATCACCTGCCTCTCTGTCTCCTTGACCAGTGCGTGACAGTAACACCTCTGCCTCATTTTGAGCCAGGAAAAACCCTGCATATGACGACGTGTCAGCGAGACAAAGAGTGCGATAATGGAAAAAATATTGCCCAGACATATAGTGTTTTTGACATTTTTTCTCATTTGGCATGCATGAAAGGTGTATTGACAGAGCAGAGTAATTTATGTTCCTCCAAGCAGTGATTTATTTAAAAACATCACGTCTCATAATTTTCAAAGCTATTGAGTAGATTAATCACTGAATTGCTCCAGTGAAATCAACTCTAGAAAAACAGTGTGAAATAAAACTATCGCAAACATGACTTATTGTCAATAAGAATGTCCTGTTTATACACTAGAGAGCTGAATATAAATTCTGGTGTCAATTTTCACAGTAGCTTTTGCAAATACTGATAGTACTGATAATATATGTACCTTTTCAAGATTATTTGATAAATAAATGAAAGAAACAGCATTTAGTGTTGACATTAAAAGGTTTTGATGTTTTTACTGTCGCTTCGATCAATTTAATATGTCCTTGCTGAATAAAATAAATTTATTTTTTTATTTAATTTCTTTATGTATGCATAATTGTAAAATATGTTCTTTTTATGCCCAGTGTAAGGGGTGCAAAGCATGCAGGACATACACTCACTGGCCACTTTATTAGGTACACCTTGCTAGTACCGGGTTGGACCCCCCTTTTGCCTTCAGAACTGCCTTAATTCTTCGTGGCATAGATTCAACAAGGTGTTAGAAACATTCCTCAGAGATTTTGGTCCATATTGACTTGATAGCATCACGCAGTTGCTGCAGATTTGTCGGCTGCACATCCATGATGCGAATATCCCGTTCCACCACATCCCAAAGGAGCTCTATTGGATTGAGATCTGGTGACTGTGGAGGCTATTTGAGTAAAGTGAACTCATTGTCATGTTCAAGAAACCAGTCTGAGATGATTTGAGCTTTGTGACATGGTGCATTATCCTGCTGGTCTAAAGCATCAGAAGATGGTTACACTGTAGTCATAAAGGGATGGACATGGTCAGCAACAATACTCAGGTAGGCTGTGGCGTTTAAACGATGCTCAATTGGTACTAAGGGGCCCAAAGTGTGCCAAGAAAATATTCTCCACACCATTACACCACCACCCCCAGCCTGAACCGTTGAGACAAGGCAGGATGGATCCATTCTTTAATGTTCTTTACACCAAATTGTAACCCAACCATCTGAATGTCGCAGCAGAAATCGAGACTCATCAGACCAGGCAACTTTGTCCAATCTTCTATGGTCCAATTTTGGTGAGCCTGTGCGAATTGTAGCCTCCGTTTCCTGTTCTTAGCTGACAGGAGCGGCACCCGGTGTTTGGTTTTCTGCTGCTTTCTGATCTCTAACCAGTCTGCCCGTTCTCCTCTAACCTCTGACATCAACGAGGCATTTTCGTCCACACAACTGCCGCTCACTGGATATTTTCTCTTTTTCAGACCATTCTCTGTAAACACTAGAGATGGTTGTGCGTGAAAATCACAGTAGATCAGCAGTTTTTGAAATACTCAGCCCAGCCCGTCTGGCACCAACAACCATTCCACGTTCAAAGTCTCTTAAATCCCCTTTCTTCCCCATTCTGATGCTCTGTTTGAACTTCAGCAAGTCGTCTTCACCACATCTAGATGCCTAAATGCATTGAGTTGCTGCCATGCGATTGGCTGATTAGCATTTTGTGTTACCAAGCAACTGAACAGGTGTACCTGATAAAGTGGCCAGTGAGTGTATATTCATTGATATTATATATTTAATTGTGCATTATTATTTCACCTGTTTTATATTTCAATTGCCTCTGCTGTCTAATTCGGAAAAACCGTGCTGCAGACATCTGTGTCAATCACAGGTGTTGCTTTCTGTATGTGATTATGTGTGTTAAAAGGGCAGCAAGTCAGCTGACCTGAGGGGTGCAGCCCTCTGAGGGTGATAAAGTATTTAAGAGGGAAGAACAACTGCTTTTGTGATTAATTTAGTCCAGGAGCCTTGTTGCTGAAAGTGAATTGATCTTCATTGAGAACAGTCAGCTCAGTGTTTTTTTATTTATGTGTTTGCAAGAGGGTTAATGTAAGTGCCTTTGTGCGAGTTCTTTTGTGTCCGGTGAAGATAAAGGGTAGACGTGCTGCGCGAGTGGGCTCTCTGTCTTACTGAAACAACATTTGTTTTGCAGAAATACACAGATAGAGAGCTAGCATGTTTTAGCATGTTCATGTGTGGTTTTGTGACTGAGCACACCTGGAATGAAAGGAAGAGGGTAAACTGACAGTGTTTATACTGTTTATCTTTGCTAGTGGTTCATTGAAAGAGAGATTTGCTCATCATTTGAGAGGGAAAGAGGATAAGGCCATGAAGAGAGGAGGATTTATTGTATTAGTGGTGCCGTTAGCCTTATTACTTGTGAACCATATCAGCTCTTTACAGTTCTTGTCACAGAGATTTGAGGATATGAGTATCGATACAGCTGGCTCTGTATCGATAGTGTGGTACGTGTGCAGCAGTGGACTGCGCTTATTTTGAATACAAGAACACCGTCTAAAATTAAATAGAAAAGTGCAAGGTTTCTAAAACATAATGAATAGAGCATAATATATTGGCTACATTACAACAAGGTTTAATCTGGCCGCAGAGGAACACTACTGGGTCGCCTGATATAAAGAGACGTAATCCCCGAAACAGAGCCTCCCACTTGCGCAATACGGAAATATCTGCTAAATGTGATGCTTATCTTTGTCAACCTGGCAACATAATGCAGAGGTCAACTGCCTGCTCTACTTATAGCTAGCAATAGCCCTGTAGTGTGCAGTGTTTAATAAACAACTGTTTTACTAAATTCTGCTGAGGTGAAATTCAGTGCAGTCCTGTATCGTGATACGTATCGTATCATGACTTTGCTGGTGATACACTGCCCTATCTTTCATGTTGACATATTTCCTACTTAACAGGAAGTTGAGGTAGGGCAAACTCAAATATATAAATATATATTAGTGGTTTTGTATCGGCGTTAACGTGCGTTAACGTGTTTATCGGCGATAAAAAATATCGCTTAATCTATTCTCAAAGTTGGGTGGGAGCTGGGTCTATACTACGCAAGCTATGATGACTTTCACCCTGATATTTTAGCCGGATGTACCTAGTGAATTGCACTGTAGCGAGAACAGTGAACTAGAGGCTCGCAGTCCGTGATGGACAGATTGTTAACGGCTGGTCTATGTGGTAATACACTGGCAGGACATCCAAACGCTCACCTATCATTCATCAACCTCAAATAGATTGTAATATGTTACTTTATTTGTGTGCACTCAGAATAACAACCAAACGTTGCTTTTTAAGCAAAAGGATGCGCTTTAGTTCTCTTGTGAACTTGAGCGAGAAACTTCAAACTCCGTCTTTGAAAAATATATCTATAGAGAAATGTCTAAAAATTAAAATAGAAGACGGTGTGTTAGCATGGATGATTTACATGAAATTTAATCTGTAACACTGTGCATAAATGGCTTTCAGTTCAATATAATAACAAAAACGACATTTTGGGTTTTATTCAACTAATACGGTGGGCACGCTGTGATCTGTACTATATTTTTACTGTAATTGACAGTTATCGGCAAAACAAAAACAACAGGGAGTGGGAATGAATGGGAGTCATTCAGTGGAACGGGATTTTCCTCCAGTTTTTTCGTGGATTGGGACAAGAGATTAAAGTTTGTGATGCATTTTGGAAAGAGAGATGAGCCCTGGTCTATCGCCACCTTTGAGAAACCCGTTCTCAAAGACTTACTTTAGTCATTATTTGGGTAGCACATATTCTGAATGCCTTCAGAATTCAAATGAGCCATTTATCTAGATTAATCTAGATTAATTCCAAGATTAATCTAGATTAAAAAAATTAATCTATGCCCACCACTAATATATATATACCTGTTTGAAACTGTCCAGAAACAACGATGTTATCATGTTTACAAATGAACGTGTAAAACTAAATTTTGTCCAACAAGTAGACTAAAATCTAAAGTTATTGGTGAGTTGTTTACATTGTACATCAGGGCATTTTATTATTCACTCAGTACATAAGTTCTGAATAATATGGTGATAATCATTTAGTATGACAGCTTACATTTGCGAGGTATTTATTTTAGAATATGGTTATATAAAACTAAAGAAAAAAAAAATGAAAGAAACTTTGACTAAAAAGCTAGGAGAATATATGAAATATGTTTCTATACGTGTATTTGGTGTGTTTCGGTGTCTTGTGATGGATATAAAGGCTGTTTGTTGCTGTAGTGACCTGCACACAGTGGACGAGAGTCTTTAATTGGGCCTTTGTTCACCTAGCAGCCGTTGCCATGGTTCCTGGGAAAGGCTCTAGCACTAGCAATGTCAAACACCTCAGAAACACATTCAGGTTTTTGGAAGTTTGTCTAACAAACACAGTCAGTGTGTGTGTGTGTGTGTGTGTGTGGACTGTGGAAAGGTCTGTACAGTGTGTGAGGGATTAGAAAAGTGCTTTTGATGAAGCGGAGCTGCTCAGTGACCAGCACCTCGCTCAAGACCTCGCTGCTACTGTGTGTGCGAGTGTCACTCTCTCCGTCTCATAGAGATGTTGGGCTGCATGCTGATCTTTTATTCATCGTCGCTCAGAATGCGGTACGCCTGAGCCGCATGTAGGAGAATAACCCAGAATAACCATCGTTTCTACAAACTCACACACAATGCACAAACACATGAGTTGAGATGCAGGAGAAGGAGGGAATGAAGGAAAGGAAGAGAATATATTAGGCTGGAAAGAGGAGGAGAGGCTGTCTGAAATATTTTTGTAGTCGTTTTCGATCACGACTTTGCTCTTCATTTAATCGTTTTCATAGTGATTTCTGATTTCCCATGAGTCTGAACCTTAATCACCGGTCATACTGCTCATTCTGCTTTAGTTCTCCTGAAACCTTTTGAAAAGGGATGTGGGATGTATGTCTGATAAACAGTTTTTAGAGATTATTGTTTTAGATGACATAGAGAGACATCAGTTTTTGTTTTTACAAAAGAAAGTGTCAGACTTTGACTGAAATGCTGCACCTGATGTGGTTGATGTTGTGCTTTGTCATATTATAATTCACAAGGGTGCGATTGATTGTATATATGGTGGTGGTACAGGGGTGTACATTTAATTTATTTGCTAAAAACTGGCTTACTTATTGATCATTTCTTGTTACAAATCATTGCAAGTTCATTTTGTTTTTTGTATGTGACTAAAAGGGACGAGTTTTGAGTGGCTGAGTTGTTTACTTACATTTTCATGTATATTTACATTTTACATTTAGTCATTTAGCAGACACTTCTATCCAAAGTTACTTTCTTGCTTTGTACAGCAGAGAAATGTACATAACTTTTACAAATAAGTACATAACTTTCTGAGTAAAGCGGATAAACAACATGGTATTGATATGCTATATAATTATTTAGTGTAATAATTTGTATTTGCACTGTATTTATTTAACGTGTTATAAAGTAAATGTGGCTTTGGTTAGAACCAAAATTATTGCATGTGTTTTATTTGTATTTAACTTTATCGCTCTGTTTATATGTAGATAAATAGGGGTGTGTATATATGTAAATGGATATGTGTATGTATATATCTCAAAATTATAAGATAAATCTGGGACTGAACTTGAACTCAAATAATATGTACACAGATCATATGTACAGCATTTGTATTTTAAAGAAATTAAAACAAGCAATCACTTTAAAATGTGCATTTTAACTTAAACAATGCTAATTTACATTTATATTATATTTGAATACAAATTGCATTTAAAAATGGCATTAAATTACTAAAATAGCATTTTCACAAGTGGATTTAAGATTGCACACAGGCGTTTGAACCCTAGTGTACTTGCACTAGACAATTTAGACAAATTCTTTTTTAAATAATATTTACTCAACACTTAAAAAATGTGCATTATTCACTGACAAAACTCTAGATTTATGATCATTCACATGAGTTATCAGAAAAAGTGATACTTCTGTATAGCAGCCTGTCACTATTAAATGCTGTTACTGTAGTTTTACTGTTGCACGGTCTAATCTCTCTAATGCTTGTCTTTGTATGTTACAGGGAGCATGCGTGAGTAACAGGTTTCTGTGGCGGGACCTCAAGCTCCTCCCCTCGTCTGGAGCCCCTGTGCTGTAGGATACGAGACTGTCTACCTTCACACACTCTGACACAGCTCAACAGGTATGCACTGAATATACAGCAGACAATTATGTCATTATGTGATTATGGGTAGTCTCATTATTACACAAATTATGAATTAATGTCAGCTCAGTTTTACTCAAAATGCATGATTAATTTTGCATTACAATAGAGTTTGCATACTTGCAGTGTCTGAAAGCTATGAATACTATCCTTTTTCCCCATGTAATGTGATGTATTTTTTTAAGTTTAGGATTTATGCAATTGGAAACATTATTTTTCCAGTTTTAATTTCTAGTCATTTTACCGCATCTCAAGTGAAGTTGTGTTTATCGGCTTGCTAAGGTTAACTTCACAGCTAACATTTTATGCATAAAAAATCGACACAATTACAAAATATTCTTAAAAAAAAATCGAATTTAACAAATTTACAGCTTCATTTCAAATGATATTCCATCTTATTTTGTGTTGTGTAAATAATGCCTCAGTGTGTGTCAGTCGTCATTTAAAAATTTACATAAATAATTTTCACACAATGAATATTAAAATAGTTTATTTCACTATTTATTTACATTATTGTAATCTCACATCTGTAGGAAGGAATACTTAACACATTTTAATGGATTTTCATGTTTTAAGATTTAAAGCCAGACAACAATGTGTGTGTGTGTGTGTGTGTGTGTGTGAATTAATAACAGCTAATAGGCGTGGTTATAACAGCTAAGGGGCGTTATAACCTCCCCCCAAAACCTCCTTAGCTGTTATACATTCACTGTAAATCACGGCTTCTTGGGGCTTATAAAACGATTATTCCATATATGTAGTAAGGTTTCACAAAATAAAACAGAGCAAATAAAGTGTAATGATATTAATAAAAACAGTATTCTTCCGCCAAACAGTGTAGTTCCTCAGAAACGGTTGTGGTTAGACAAAGTGGTTGCCGAGCAACACACAAATGAAAACAAAGGTGTATGCAGTGTTGCCAACTTAGCGACTTTGTCGCTAGATTTAGCGACTTTTCAGACCCCTTTAGCAACTTTTTTTTTTAAAGCGCCTAGCGACAAATCTAGCGACTTTTGGAAAAACCTTTGCAACTTTCCAAATGTCGCCAGTACTGTCCTGCGAGCACGAGATCTTGAGTTACACCTCTCACTGTGTGTGCTCTGATCAGTCAGCGCTGGCTCCGGCTGAGAGGAACAGCTCATTCCAGTGACATGAGCTGACATAGATGTGAATCAGCTGCGCATGTGCACACGGTGTTGCCACGGACCAATCACTTGTGCTTCTCCTTTGTTTGAAATAAAACTTTAGTTTGACAGTTTTTCTTCTTTCTTTTTGTTTTATCTCATGCACTTATTTTACTCACTGTCACAGAGCTTTAGTTCATTCCAGTTTCTGAACTCCTCTAAGATCGCTTACTGACGCCTGAGCTGAGTGTACTTACATACACAACAATAATCTTAATTAAACTTATTAAACTCATATACACATATAAAAGCAAAATCCAGAATTGTGTCTTTGGAGATGATGTAACTGCTGGTTTTACAAGTTCAGTTGTTGTCTGACAGAAAATATGTAACGTTAAATGATAAGTTTTATACTGGACATGTTATATATTAAAGTACATTATGTGAGCAATGGATTAGAGAAACAGTTATGTAATGTCATTTTAGGCAGAATGCAATAAATTGTATTAATATGCAAATTTATGCATGACTTCATCTAGCGACATTTAGATTTTTGTAGACTTAGCTACTTTATTGAAAAATAGTTCGCAACACTGGGTGTATGTTTGTAGAGTCATTTACAACAGCTTCAAACGCGGCTCAACCAATCAGAATCAGGGACCTATCCGTTTTACAAAATGTATTTGAATAAGGCATTCAAAGTAGCAAAATATAATAATATGGGGATGATGAAAAAGGTTTCAGGTCTGTTTTAATGAGATCTTTGTCTAACAAAAAGAAACCAATAAAATCAAAAGGTTCCCTGAGTTAAAGAAACACCAAATTGAAAAGTGTACTTTTATTTTCAGCAGTTTGTTTATAATGTGAGTGTGTGTGTATAGCACTCTAAACATTAAATAGACAGTAATGTATATTGATCTGAGTTACACCACGAAATGGCTGAATGATTGCGAATTGAAGTATTTAATTGTATTTGCTGTTGCTGCCAGGCTTTGCATTGGTAATCAATTTGTGTTTGTTTTCTGCATTGGGTGCAGTTTTTGCATCACAGCTCCCTCCATCTCCGTCACCCTGTTTCTCACTCTTTTGTGAGTCTGTGTGTGTGTGTGTGTGTGTAGCTTGTTAGCTGAGCTGGTTTGAAAGAGCCTGTGCTTGAGACATGTAATCGTCTGTGAGAGGAAGAGGAAGTTGCAAACACAGGCTTGGGGAAGGAAAGTTGTACCTCAGTCTGATTTCTACACCAAATTTGCCATTACAATGTGTGGATGTTCTGCATCAAAATGAACCTCCCTCAGTTTCTGTGAGCAGTCATTATTTCCTGTCAATCTTCTGTATTTTTTTAAATATTTTCTCAAAACAAAAAGCAGGAAAGGTTTTTTTTTTTTGCAGTTTTGAGAATAGAACTCAAGTGAAGTTTCCTGTTCATCGTTCTATTTCCAGCTTCACACACACACACACACACACACACACACACACCTTCAGCACTTTGTTAAAAATAAATAATCACATTTACTGCTTCATTTCAAAATGACTGGTATGTTCATTATTGCCCAACTTGTGTAGAAAAAACATGTTTACAGCCTGGTGCAAAAATGATTTTGATCTATAAGTAAAGATTATACATTATCGATATTAATCATTTACATTATCGAATCGCCATTTTCAAAACAGATTTGCAGATCATTTTTAATTTTTTTTTTAAATTTAATTTTTGTTATTATTATGTAAACAAACATACTATTTACAGGTGACATTATTTATTGGTGAATAAATAACAGGTGAAATTATTTAATGTTTAAATGCACACTATTTGGCTCGATGCAGCCTGTCTGAGCTCAACACTCTGTGGCCGTAACACTCAGAGCAATCACCACCGCCATCTGATATGTAAGTCACGCCGACCAATCAGCGAAAACTGAAGGCAGTCTCAACAAATAACTGGAGCGCGCCAGTGATCACGCATCAGTTGTCTCTCAAAGGTACAATTTGCAATAAATCACAACCACTACAGTTGCAAAACACCTCAATATAATATGATGTCAAAAAATGCGGCGGAATCGCTGAATGCAGTCATATAATGGAATTTACCGATAACGAGGAATGTCATGGAATTTGTCAAGTTTGGATGAATTAATCAAAAGTAGGTCAGTACACTTAAATCGACTGCGTATGGACTAGTATCTATAAATATTAATGTTAAAAACACTATTTAAATATGAATCCTGCATGTTCTGCATCTCTGTTAATGAATGACACAGACTTGTGGTTTCATTTACTGCACACAAACATACTGAAGCACGTGATGTGTGTGTTTTCAGCATCTGCCGTCACTAAATGAGGACATAAATACATGAACAACATCCCAGAACACTCGGAGAGTCACTCAGCATTTGACCGTTTCATTTGAGTAAAAATCGTCATATCATATATACATAGGCTACAGAAATAAAAGGTCCTCATGGCAACCTGTCAAAATATAAGTTCGGTTTGTAATATATTACTGTATTTAATACAACTACAACAATTATTACAACTTTTGTTGAGAATAATCACACACACGCTATTTCTTCCATGTTTTAATTTTAATAGTAAACTCATTTGTTTGCCAAAAATAAAGTCTAACCTTCATTTGATTAAAATATAAATTAAATTAATGTTTTATGCTTCATTTGCACTACTAAATTAAAACCAACAGAAATGTTGTTGTTATTATGTTTTCAGAATTAAAGACATGTTTAAAAGCATTTAAAGAAATTTTTGTCAGAGCTCTTGTTGTTATTAATTTTGGCATTATATTTTCATTTTTACACCAGACACGATATCGGTTCAAAATACGGGTTATCGGTCTACTTGATCTGTAAAGTATCGGCATCGGCCCTGAAAAAACATATTGATACTATATAGCTAATTTTGCCCTTCGTGACAACTGTGAGGGGGTGATTTTTTATAGCTCATCCATTTAAATTATATTAATCCTTAAACTTCTGCATAATTAAGGGCGTGGCCACTTGAGTGACAGGTGGATTTATTCTGCTGTCACCACTGCTGTCGCGCTTGGTGGGCGTGGTTTCAGCAACCAGCTCCACCCACATCCCGCCTTTTTGCCCACTTTCGATTATCGAGTGACGCAGCCAGGATGGCAATGGCTGTCTCCGCTCACTTTGAGCTTCAAAAATGATCTTCAGAAACCTACGGTTGACGTCACAGACAGTACGTCCATGTTTTTTACAGTCTATGGTCTACACACACACTCACACACCAGTGGTTATTTTGCAGTCTGAAATGATTGAGTAAAGAAGCTACTAAAATAACGGCAAGAAAACATCTTTCTATTGAGCTGCATGCAAATAAACAAAACATACATAGCAACCGGTATTACCCAAACAAATGACTTTCATGAGGTACTTAATGAATCATTCAGAAAGTCTCACAAACTTATGAGCTATCGATTTGAATCTGTATGATGAGTCCACATCAGACTTACATAACTGCAAGATATGATAACTGTTCATTTCGAAATGAAACAAGGTTTGTGAGACTCAAATCATCATGACAATGTAATGATTCACAGGGAATCATTTATCATTCATTAAAATCATTAAATTAAATTAATAAAATAAATAATAGTTTTTATAATAAATAATAACTTTTATTTAAATTATGGCTGAGGAAAATTTAGCTTTGCCGTCATAAGAAAAAAATACATTTTACAAAAATATTTTAAATTGCAGTAATATTTCACTTTTGAGCAAATAAATGTACACAGTAAAAATAATAGGACCATGTCAACAAATGTTTTTCATTACTTTAACTTATCAACTTAATTTAAGTTTTCATTTTTCATTATTTAAAACAAGATTCAACTAATTTGAAGTTAATTTCAAGTTGAATTAACGTGTACAGCAAGTGTGCTTACAATACTTTTAAGCAGCAACTGGACTTATGTATTTAAGTTAAAGTAGGTGGAAATGTTTTATAGTTTAGCCTCGGTGAACAAGAGATTTCTTTAAAAAGTCAAGTAGACAGGTATGTACAAATGCATCAGTTCTTTAAACAGCTCGCCTCTTTGCCTCAGCTCGCTGTTGCGTAGCTACATACTGTAGACAATACAGTAAAACACAAGTAGCGCGGTAGTGTTTTGCCATGCTACGCACTGATCGTAGGCAAAAGTAGCTTGTAAAAGCTATTTTTAAAAGCATCTGAGCTACTGTCGCACATTTATGCCTTGTCATTGTATGCAATATCTGAACCACAAAAGCAAATTTGACCCTGTACCACAAATCCAGTCATAAGGATACATTTTTCAAAAATGAGATTTATACATCACCTGAAAGCTGAATAAATAAACTTTACATTGATATATGGTTTGTTAGGATAGGACAATATTTGGGCGAGATACAATATATCTGGAATCTGAGGGTGCAAAAAAATCTGAATATTGAGAAAATCACCTTTAAATCTGTCCAAATTAAGTTCTTAGCAATGCATATTACTAATCAAAATTTTTTAATATATTTACGGTAGACATTTACAAAATATCTTCATGGAACATGATCTTTACTTAATATCCAAATTATTTTTGGCATAAAATAAAAATAAATCATTTTGAACCATACAATGTATTTTTGGCTGTTGCTACAAATATACCCCAGCGACTTAAGACCGGTTTTGTGGTCCAGGGTCACAAATGAATAGCCGAGACAGATGCTTCAGACAGAAAGGACTCCCACACATGGCTGAATGTCTCTATAGAGCTGGAGCTGGACGTGCTCTGCAGGAGTCATTAGGACACAGAAGCTCGCCGTGATAACTGGTTTGGGTCTGTTAAACAGCCGCGATTCTTTTGCTGTCATTCACAGAGAGTTCATTATGCAGGAGCGTACCTCGCTTGTGTGTTAATTATGAAACGAAGTCTGGCAGCTTCATCCTACTCGGAGTTGGATTTTTGTCTTTGATATTTTATCATTACACACACATACATAGTCATAAACCTCCACATCTTGAACATTTTACAAAACCTCTTCTGAATACGTGATGAATTATCATTACAGGAAACAAACATTTCTCACTTTTTTCTCTCTCTCTCTCTCAAACGTTGAGTCCATATCAGTTTTTTTTTTGCTCTCACAGTATGTGGCTCGTGTTTCTACAGTATGTGAGTTTAATTCAGTCGTGTATTTCAATGTGGCTTTGTATGTTCAGGTGGCTTTGTGCTAATTGTCCTCTCTTTTTAGAAACAGTTCTGTGAATTGTTGATAATTGGGGTTTATGTTAGCCAGAACAGAAAACATCACCTTTCACAAGGTGTTTTTGCCGACAGATATGAACTACACCACAATTCAAAAGTTTGGGTTCGGTTCTTTAAGAATTATTTGAAACACTTGACTGTCCAAAAATATCTTTTTTAATATTTTTGTGGAATCATTTAATTCAGGTTTCTTTGATGAATAGAAATAACTTTACTGTTACTGTTGATACATTGAATGTGTTCTTCCTGAACAAAATTATACATTTCTTTATACATTGCTTCATACAAATATGTAAAAATATAATAGTTACAATTTATTTACAATTTTAGAGCTATAATTTTAGTGCAAGCTTATTTCGGCTCTTTTGTCACTGAAGCATTCGGTTCACTTCACACATCTATTTCAATAAATCTATTCATCCCCACTTATGCAAAATGATGGTTTGAAGTGCTACATGTGTTTGGGATGTAGTGATGTAGTGCTTCAGGAGGAACAAGGAGATATGATTTAGCAAATGTACTAAAAACAGAGAAAGGCTTTAGGTCATTCAGATGTGCATTAGACATTCAACTTTTATAAACATTGTGGTTTTCATAAGAAAACAATTGATTAATGAAATGAATTAATTGTGTTTGATTAGATAATCTTGACAACTTTACTGGTACCAAATAAGATATGATTTTATCAAGTAGTGTCTTTCTTGAGACACGATGCCAAATGTAATTCAGTGTAATTTCTCAATCTTTAATATTGAAGTTTCTGGAAAAAAACTGAAATTTAGTGCTGGCAGGGACACAGCTTTTCACAAGAAGCTTTTATATTTATTTCAAATCCTGTTGAAGACCGTTAACCATGTGACAATCAGCAGGTTCTGATGCCCCTGACCTTCCCTTACCAGACTGCCTTTGTTCCTCTGAAAGAGACGTAAAAGGAAGTTAGTGAAAGTCGCGTGTGTCATGTACACTTCAACAGTCTTCCGCTGCACTGCTACATGCAAACCCACAAACAATGAAGTGTTAGCTGTGACTATTTAAACCCTAAATTAAAAAAATCCCCCAGTGCCAACTATGATGTGTGAAGTGTGCACTTTGCAGCAGGAAAAGTCATTTTGAGTGGTAGTGCTATTTGTATTTAGTGTGTTAAATGCTAAGTTATTTAGTACAGTATTGACACTGAGGGAGTTTCTTGCCAAGGCTGTGTGCATGATAGTTTAATGAGTTTCTATCCAGTTAAAAGAACATTTAACCTTTTTAATCTAACTTGATACACAATTTCAAAAATGCATCTGTATGTGCACATCGACGAACAAAGAATACACAGCTCTTTAATAGACAGGCTAAATAAGTACACTTTGTATTGCACAACTATCATAGACCTGCAGATTATCCAAAATAGCAGAATCATTGCTCACAGCAGGCGATTCTAAGTCTCTATAATTGCCTTGGAATGTATTGTTATGATTGACGTAACTTCTCAGAGAGATTTTGTCACACTGGAAGTCTAAACGCACACTAAAGCACAACACAGTGTTGGCATGTTAAAGCCCTCTTTGAGAAGAAGCATCTCTGAAGAAATATTAAAGCTAAAGTTAAAATTTGGATGAATGAATGAACAAACAAACAAACTAGTCCTCCATCTCTACCCTAGTTATGGCCCTTACTGATACTGATAACAGCATTGTAATCATGTGATCTTGTGATATGATCCCTCAGTGTGCATGATGCATATTTAACCTGAACTGACAAGCAAAGCAATTGAAAAGGATTTGTGAATCACATCACACATGGATCATATGCACACTTCAGTAAGACAAAAATAGAGCTGTTTTCAGTGTCTTTATTACCCCCTGCCCAGAGCATTTGGCCGCTGCATGCACGCTGTTCTTCGAATGCGGCGTGGATATGTGCTCCAGCAGTTTGCACGCATGTTAGTTGAGCTGAAATCTGATAAAGCACAGCTCGTTCGATTTTTATGACCCATTCGTACTGTAATGCCATCAGCCTTGTAATTAATTTATCTGGCTGCTGTTTGGGATGCACTAATCTAATATGCATAATTCAATGTCATACTGAAGTCAAGACCTGCACGAATGTGCAAATGAACTCTTGACTGTTGTAAGCGTAGACGCCATATTGAATTTTCACAAATGAAAACAATGTGCTTGTGAGGGACAGATGTGCAGTCCATTCAATAGCTTGTCATAGTGTTTTTTTTGTCCGAGAACCTTTTCTTGGTTTTTGTGAAGACATATTTGCAGTGTATATATTTATAGAGCGAAAAAGAGAGAGAAAGATTAATTTGCAATTAATTAATAAAAAGGGATGAATAGGCATGCAATTTAGATTTCTGTCTGTCATTCAATCTATAGGGCTTTCCAGCTATCGTTCTATCTATCTCTTTCTTTTGTTCTTTCAGTCTCTTTTTTCCAGCTGTCTTTCTTTCATCTGTCTGTGTTTGTCTATAGTTCTATCTATTGCTCTTTCCATTTGTCTATTGTTCTGTCATTCTTTCTGTCTGTCTCTGTCTGTCTGTCTTTCCAGCTGTCTGTCTTTCTATCTTTCTTTCATCTATGTCAGTGGTCGGCAACAGGCGACAAGACTGCCAAAACAGCCAAAACTGGCCCGCCAGCAATAATATCTGGCCCGCGCCCGCAGTCAGATGATTTTGAAAGCGGATGGTTCTGAAATAAATCTGTCATGACAGCAACAGTTAGTGGAGCGGTGTGATTTTGACTGGAGCGAGGAGCGGATTTTTAAAAGTCGGAGCGTCATGCCACTTTATCTGTATCCGATTTCGAATGAGCAGAAATCTGTAAGAAATGGATCCGTAGGGTTAAATAACTGACGAATACATATTTATTTTAATCATAAACAAAATTTGCACCGCAAAAAGCAGCTATTATAATGCTGACAACCACATTATTAGCTTGTCATGTGGATGTAGTAGGAAAGAAAGTTTGCACACCAGCGTTCCAATAAGTCACTTATTATCCTTTGACTATGTTCTGGTCCGCCATTTGGTGGCAACATTTTTATTTGGCCCGATGCCAAACTTAATTGCCGACCCCTGATCTATGTGCTTGTCTGTCTTTTATCTATTGTTATTTCTGTCTGTCTGTCTGTCATTCTATCTGTTGCTCTTTGCATTTGTCATTCTGTCGTTCTTTCTTTCTGTCTGTCTGTCTGACTTTCAATCTTTCAGTCTTTGTGTCTGTCTGTCTATGTGTTTGTCTATCATTCTATTATTTGTTCTTTCCATCTGTCTGTTGATTTGTCATTCTGTCTGTCTGCCTGTCTGTCTGTTATTTATTCTGTCTATTCCTCTGTCTGTCTGTCTACCGTAAACTCTAGTGTGAAGGCGCATATGTCGTCGTCGCACACGCAAAGAAAGAAAGAGTGAGAGAGTGTTACATACCATGCAGAATTGACACGTTACATGTAAACAATATTCTTTGTTGTATTTTCCTGTCAAAATAACAACGTTCCTTTTGTATTTCTTCAGCTTTTAAGAACTGCCGGGTTTTCCGGTAGTGGGCGGAATTAATGTGCAAACAACAATATCCTTGGCTGGCGCTCACCTGTTATCGTCCCTGTTTTGATTTCAACATATCAGTTTGAGCGAACGCAGACAACATGATTAATATTTCCTGAATCCAGCAGCTCATTAATCCTCAGTGCGTTTAATATTGTTCTTATTAATAGAATTCTTCTTCTTGTTATTATTATTAGCTCTTTTCGATTCTTGTAAAATTAGCCTAAAACGCTATATACCCAAAGTAAATTGCATGCTGTTCTTGAACCATTTGGATGATATGCATGGTTTTGGTCTCTTGAAAGCTGACACTCTGAGGTTTGTTGCTCAACAGTAAGAATCACTGCAGGTCTTACTGATATTGAGTAATAGCACTTTGAACACACAGAAAAAGACAAATTCCGCCTACATTTTATTTGTAAGTAGAAGCCTGCAGATGACTATAGCTGGGAGGTATGAGCTGGAACATACAATGGGATCACAGAATGAAGCCTTACCAAGCCAAATCTTCCATTTTATAAACAATATATTATAAAATGAGTCTTTTACACATGTTTATCTAAGTTTATGTCTAGGTGCTTCCCAAAAAGACACTTGAGACTCCAAATGACCCCTTGTAACCACGACACATTAAATGCTGTAATTCTTGAATGCTTTAATGTACAGTCATAATTCTTGGCTCTAATGAAAGGTTACACTTAGAGCTATTCAATTTCTCATCCAGATTCACTGTCAATAATTGATAACACATAGTAACTGAAGCATAACACATTATGGTGACATTTATATATAGAATCCTAAATGTGAACACTTGTAAATAACATATCTATTTATAATTTCTAATCTAATTACTTTTTTTTCCTATTTTTCTATTTTTGTTCATAATATATTATTTAATTTCAGTATTTTCTCTTATATTGGTGTTATATTCCATTCCTTCTGTGTTATTCCTATGTATGTCTGCACTATCATGCATGTCTGCACTATGTCTGTCCTTTCTTCTGCACTGGAAGCTCCTTTCATCAGGACAAAATCCTTGTGTGTGTAAACATACTTGTAGTAAAGCTCTTCTGATTCTGATTATAGTGTTTTTGACGATTTTTTGCTGTCATCATGTCCCTCAGTATATGGCTTTTTGCTAACTGGTTCCCAGACTTCATTCGATTCAATGTTAGATGATTGTCTGTGATATTAAAAAGAGCAACACGCACAACAGAAGTTAGCAGGAATACATCAAAACACAAACATGTATAAAACACACACACACACACACACACACACACACACACACACACACACACACACACACACACACACACACACACACACACACACACACACACACACACACACACACACACACAAACTCACACCGGAAGTTAGCAGAAAGACAAAACAAACGCATACCTCAACATATACTGTAAAATATGTATACGATACATAATTATATGTATAATATATATATATAAATTTAATTTTATAATATAATGAAACACTTACTTTTTGAAAGTAAAATCTCGACTGACATTTACTCTTTTCTCTATTGGGCTAGTTTGTGTCCGAAATAGAAGAACTTTACTGAAACATTTTGCAATGGGAGATAACAGAGTTAGAGGCATAGAGAGAAAGATGGAGGGACTGTGAATAGGAAGAATGAGATGCTGTAGAGGTTCAATTTGCTTTTCTCTAACAGACGGCAACAGCGAAAGAAAGTGAATTACCCTCCCGTCTCACATCTCGACATGTGTGTATGATGCGACCAGGGCTGCGAGCAAGTGAGCGAGCGAGTTTCTGTGCCCATCTGTTTTCCTGCCAGCCAGAGCTGTTAAGAGGCTCTCTGCTTTAGCATGCGACTGTTCTGGCTCTTTCACTCGTTATCTTCCTGTGTCCATTTCTTTCCCTCACATGTCTGTCTGTTTCTCTCATGTTTCATGTAGTGTATTTGTTTGTGTGACCGAAGGCCAACTCATATTCCTGTTTGTGTGGGGTGTGTTGAACAGGAATACCCCCCTCTGTATGTGACACACAGGTGGTGTGCCTGTCCATATGTCTCAGTATCAGATAACAGCATGAATATTGCATGACATGAAAGCACGGTAAGAATCCCTTGCAGGAAGTAACACAGGAAGTCAAACTCAGAAACATAAAAGAACAATCACAGTCCCTCTCTGGTTTTTGCTGATTGTGTTGTATGTGTGTATACCTTGCAGGTGCAATACTTGCATTGAACAAGTAATGTTATACTCTATAGTCCTAATCGAATAATTGTTTCACATAGGGACATTTACAGGTGCTAGATATTTTATTATTGTCTGAATCGGTAATGTGTGTGAAAATCCTTTGCTGAATTTACCTTTTTTATTTAAAAGACCAGTGTCATGCGGTACTTTTAATTCCAGTCTGAATTATCATTTCTTAAAGGTGCAGTAAGCAATATCTGAGAAATGCAATATCCAAAATGCAGTCATCTAAGCAAACACTCCCTACCCAAAAGAATCACACCCCTATCTTGACAGTTCCGCCCCAGGTGATTGGCAAAAAGTGTTTTTGGTACTCGGCCCGATCCACTTACAAGTGTTTCTCAGAAATCGCTTACTGCTCCTTTAATTTACATTAAAGGGATAATTCACCCAAAAATGAAAATTCTGTCATTAATTACTAATTTGTCATTAAAAAGAAATTAGGATATTTTTGATCAAATCCGAGAGCTTTCTGACCCTTCATAGACCGCAACGGAACTACCACATTCAAGGCCCAGAAGGTACTAAGGAAGGACATCGATAAAATATTTTATGTGACATCAGTGGTTCAACCATAGTTTAAGAAAACCTTTTGTGTGCAAATAAATAAATATAATGACTTTATTCAACAATTTCTCTTCCTCAATTTCTCTTCCTCAATTTCTCTTCCTCAATTTCTCTTCCTGGTCAGTCTCCCGGAACCACTGATGTCACATGGACTATTTTAACAAAATCCTTACGACCTTTCTGGGCCTTGAACGTGTTAGTAGTGTTGCTGTCTATGCAGAGTTAGAAAGCTCTCGGATTCCATCAAAAATATCTTAATTTGTGTTTCGAAGATGAACGAAGGTCTTATAGGTTTGGAATGATATTTAGGTGAGCAATTAATGACAGAATTTTCATTTTTGGGTGAATAAACCCTTAAAGGAATTGGCCTGAAAGTTTGTTTAAAAATATGTTTTGACCATCGTAAGGAGGGAGAACAATTCTGGTATTATGTAACTTTTTAGGTCAATATTAAATCATATCTATCATATACAGTGCATAAGAATGTCAAATTTAATTGTGTATACAGATTTGATGCTTAGAAACTTCAAGTCCAGCAACTATACTGAAAAAAGGCGTAGGATTTACAGTTTTACAGTTTTCTCTCAGAAATTGCTTAATTAATTAATTAATTATAAAGAAACCGCAAGTAAAAATTTAAACACATTTTCTTGTCAAATGTTACTCCATTAATCTTTTATTTTAAAAAAATGTTTATAGTGCACTTCATCCTTGAAAGGGCTCAGAACACAGGAGATAGGACACAACTTAATTTCCTTTATCTAATACTGTAACCTCAGTGCTTCTGCTGAGCATTACACATTGCAAACACACACACACCTCCACCAAAGGAGAGTGTATATCTGTCATATCTATATTCCCGAGTCACTCACGTCAGCAGCATTCATATTTTCATCCTGTTGTGTAACCCGTCCTGTCCTCTTTGGTTTCTAGATGACATAAACACTCTTATTCTGACTATGTTGTATTTGTTATGTCAGACTTTGCCATTTTGAGCCGATGAACAAGGGACATATATGTGTGTCTGTTTTCATCTCTCAGGCCTGTGCTCACTCAGGTGTGTGTGTTGTCACGGTGATGAATGCCTGGCCCAGCTGGTGTTGGAAGGGGCCTTTGGCGATGCCACTGTGATGGACGAGGGCCACCAGAACAGTGGCGTTACCGCTGTGCCAGTCATAACCTTGAGCTCAACACACACACTCTCTGACTGCTGGTGAGACCTCCTCAGAGACATCAGATGCCAGAGGTTTTTGGCAAGCTTTTGACTGCTTTAGCACCATGCTGCTCCGTTCTGTTTGACATTCAGTTTTATGTCATTTAAATATCTCTTAATGGTCGCACCTGCGTATATTAGCACACTAACACTTACACTTGGACGTAATTACTATCACGCTCATACTGCAGTAGATGTATGGATCATTCTCAGGAAACTTGTCTTGTCAGAAGAAAGTCATACAGATTTGGAATGATATTCATTTTTGGGTGAACTATCCCTTAACTCTTTCCCCGCCAGCTTTAAAAAAAAGAAGTTGCCTGTCACCGCCAGCATTTTTGATGATTTTTACCTAAATCTGACAGCCCTCAGAATATTTTCTGCTATGAATATATGAACGTATTATATATCAAAATAAAGAACCAAGCCTCTGCTTTTAAACAAAAAACTATTTTATTCTATCATCATGTGTTCATGTTTTATCACCATTTGAATGCAGATAGGTTTAATAAGAAATACAACATTTTGGACAAAACTGCATTTTTATCAAAGTAGTGCGTTTTCATGCAAAATACATTCAGATGTCATATTCTTTCACCTGTAAATAATTATTTGAAATTGCATCCAATAAACAGAACAGAAAGACACACACATGCTACATATTATAATCATAATTATAAAAATAATTGTATTTGTAATGCACCTTTCTTACACTCAAGGCGCTGTGTACACACACACACACACACACATACGTATACACTTATGTAGATCACGCACACACACACACACACACACACACACACACATTCAAATCGATGGGTTAACGGTCTATCCATGACACAGAGATGTTTCTGTGTCTGTAAAGGCATCTCCCTCACTGACTACTTCGTCCCGATCAGATTCAAAATGGTCAAAACCTGATCTACATATATATGATCTACATGTTCTCTGATCCTTCCATTTATGCCTATTGCCTTGTAATTGGACCCGCAAGACCCGGAAGTCCCGTAACTCATTCAGAACATGCGCTAGGGCTTTCCTTACCGTAATACACCTAGAACACGGATTGCCGTAAAAACTCGTCAATGACGGGGAAGCGTTATCTCTTAATTGACGAGATATCTTGTCAATGGCGGGAAAGAATGAATGGAACCGTCATAGGATGCCACATAAAGAAATGTTTTCCTGAGTCTGCTGTAATACTTTTGGACCCTATAATTTATATCACCTACTTTTAGCAACACATTTACTCTCTGGGCTTTGGGTGAATTAAGTATTTGTAGTGAAGGATTATGTTCTACAAATTGGTTTAGAATTTTTAGGGCTTGTCTGATTTCATAGCGATTCACTGGAGCCTCAGCGTGTGATCCGTGATGCAGTGTAATTACGTTATAATGACCTCTCCTTTATCAAAGTGTATCACGCGCTGCTCACCTCCCATAGGAACATCATCCTTCTTTCCCTTTCATGTCTTCCTCATCTCTCCTCTTTTCTCATTGCATTCCTAGTTGGCTAATAAAAGATTAATTTCCAATTCATTAATGAAGGCAGATGGCTGGATTAAAGAAAACCTGTTAAAGAAAGGGGTGGAATTTTCACCCTCAGTTAGGTCAAAGGTCAAATCTGAGGTTCTGTTTGAGCAGTTTTTGGAATAATCACTCCAAATCATCTGCTAATGTTGTATAGTGAGACTACCAGAGTCAAATGTCTTATTAGTATTCACTTTTCATTGCTTGAGATGTTTGCCCTTAACAGAGGTCATGGAAAATCACAGACAAATGTATTTTTAAAAGCTTGAGTTACTGTGGAATAATACTCATGTTCATAATGCAGAGCTTCCCAGTCAGTCCGCCAGGAACCTTTGTGGAAATTCAGCTGTAAAGATAGCTCATTCATGATGAATACATTAACATATGTTTATGTGTTAAATGTGCTCATGATTACATTGAAGGCTATTTAGTGTTTAATAATTTGGCTGTGATGTTGATCCTTGTTTCACATGCAAAGAGTTTAACCAATCATAACAGAGATCATTTAAATATGTCCTAAAGATACGGTAGTAAAACCGTTTCTCTTAAAGCTGTTCTACAAGATTTATTTCCAAGGGCCAGAGAGTCTTTTTTGGTGCAAGAAGCCATTACTTTATCTCTGGGCTTCAGGGGAAAGGATGTGAGAATATGTCCACTCTAAGGTCTCTTTGGAAAAGCTGTAGTGCTTTATTTTGGTGAGAAGATGATAAAGTGTCTGTGTTTGTAACTTTTTCAGGCAGTGGGCATATCTACGGTAAGCTATGACTCACAACTTCGAGTCTTATAGATGTAATATATGAGTTTCTTGAGTATGCTATAGCTGGCGGCAGTAAGGTGTATCTCACTTCTGTATGGTTTAACCCACGGTGTCTTGTTGCTGGTTGTAGATGTAAAATATCGCTGGCAGCTTCTCAAGTTTTTGCTTGTACCTGTGTTTGTGTGTAACACCCTCTGTGTGTTTGTGTGTGTTTCAGGTGTGAAGATGAGGAAGTTTGCGTACTGTAAGGTGGTGCTGGCCACCTCTCTGGTGTGGGTGATGCTAGACATGTTCATCCTCCTCTACTTCAGCGAATGCAACAAATGTGATGACAAAAAAGAGAGAGGACTGCCAGGGAGAGACCGTGAGTACACACATACACACAGTTTTGTTGTATAACATAGTTATCACGTAGTTTTGAATAATAAATATGTCCTAGAACTTCTTTTTAGACACATTTAGTGATTTTTACATTTGAAATGTTTTCCTGATGACATATTTTCCGCAGTTAAGAAATCCCATATTAAATTAAGAATAAATAGGGTTTCTCTTTCTTAAAAATTAAGATTTTAAAATATATCTGTTATTTAGTATTATTTTGTACAAAAGTTTTTTTTTAAAGACACTCCATTGTTGTTTCTATGTATTTACATACTCATGGGATCAAACTGTTATATAAATTCAATATCACACTCATAGCAGTGTGATATGGCTGTACATCGCCATGCTTTGATCACCTACGCCTGCCGATAACATATTTATTATATTACATGTTTATATTTTATATTTGTAAAAGTTTTATGAATTTTTATATATTATACAGAATATTTTTAAATCTTTATAAAATATAAAATGTATGTGTATTTGCAACAGTTATGCTAACAACAATAAAAAGACAATTTTGAAATTACGTCGCTCCCTTTGCCAAGTGCATTCCAAACGTATATATATATATTAGTGCATTCCAAACCTATATATATATATATATTAGGGGTGGCACGGTACAGATTCGGTGCATGAAGCCTAAAGGCCGCACACACTTTGTGTACGCAGGTTGCACATGCGCATTAAACTCTCTTGCAGTTATTAGTTTATCCACAAGGTGGAAACTCTGCTGTGAGGGTATTGATTCACAAGGTAGCCGAAGAAAAACTGCATAAACATATTCACACACTTCCGGAATAAGCTTAGACACTGTTCGGCTTCTCAAACGGTAGCTTGCAGCATTACTTGGTCACGGCTAGCCTTTCTGCTGTGCTTACCAGACTTCTATGAGTTTTTCTTCCGTGTCCTTCGTCACATTGTAATCTTCATAACTGCTCGTTACGGGCTCCGCTATGCCAGGAGAGGTATTGCAATTTGGCGCATGTGTCGAGTCAAATGAAATATACTTTACAAGGCTGCGCGTACAACTGTGCACATACGCTAACGTACGCGTAAAAAAGAAGTATACTTAGGCCTTTACACCGAAAACAGGCAATTCACCCCAATCCAGAAGGGGGCGCCCACAGCAATACAACAGTGTTTGATAACCGCCAGCAGAAGAACAGTGAATTGCGCACTTAACTGTTTGCCAAATGGGGCTTGTGTATCCTACCTCTCTCATTCGGCACAAATCCAAATATTCCATAATATTATGTAAATTATAGGCCTTTTAATAAGACATTTTATTGTCTTATTAAAAATCATTGGATAAAGGTCTGTTTTTATTTGTGTACACTCTCAATGAAAACAAAACGGATTTTATAAATAATATAATTGACATAATGTAATCATATTTACTATTTTCACATATAGGTGGAAAAAATTGTAATTGGCACTACTGTCTGTTCAAAATTAATTAAAAGAAACCGAGCATAGTAGATTAATTTTTTTCCCCTGTTGTACCGAAATCGTATCGAACCGTGACCCCTGAACCAAGGTACATACCGAACCGTGACATCTGTGTACCGTGCCACCCCTATGTATAACAAAAGCACTGCTATTTATCATACTACTTTTTAAAGTATAATTTATTACATAAAATGATGTGCTTAATGTGTATCTTTAACAACTCATTACATTGGGGAAGTCGTGGCCTAATGGTTAGAGAGTCAGACTCGTAATCCAAAGGTTGCGAGTTCGAGTCTCGGGGCGGCAGGTATTGTAGATGGGAAGAGTGAATGTACTTAACTGTTTGCCAAATGGGGCTTTGTGCTCGTGTATCCTACCTCTCTCATTCGGCACAAATCCAAATTTGTTAACTCTGTTCTTTATTTGTTCTTTATTTCAAGTTGAAATGACCAGTATTCTTCTCTGGTTATTGTGAAAAAATGAAACCGGCTCTAAAGAAAAACTGTTTCTCGATTCCCAACCCTATTATTTACTGTATGAACCTTTTTTTCCAATTTCAAGACATTCCTTGACGACCAAAAGAGGTTTTGTCAGATTTATCTTAGCTTTGGAGACAGTTTTGTCCCTAAAGTATACTGTAGCTAAATAACTCCAAACACACATACAGCTAATACAGGAAGCACTCAACAACACACACACAAGTGAAAAGACTATTTCCACTGGATGTGTGTCTGATGGTGTTATATTGTGAAATACGGGCAGGTATTGAACTGTGTGTATTTCTGTGGAAGAAGAAAAGAGTGTAGAAATATAATCTCATAGTTTTAGAGCTGTATTGACTCCACATAATCTGAAGGATACAACCACATCCAGCTGTGCAGCTTATTTTAGAGAAAGAAAGGAGGAATATAGAGCAATATTCGTTGTTAGTTTACCTTTATATGTTAAACAGTTTTTTATTATTGTGATTAGTCTCAATGTGAAGTTAAAATATGAATCTAAAAGCAAAACCAGTTGAGAACCGCTGATTTAGAGACTATAAAACGGAGCAGGAAGAAGATCTAGAACTCGAAAGGAACAGTCACAGAGAAAAAGTATGTGGATGGTGATTCAGTGAGAAAGCATATTATTTCACAAAGCTTTCCTTTGTCACTAACTGACCTCTCTATCCCCCTGCTCAGGTCACTTTGGTTTGGTCACTGGAGAGCTGCTTTACTTTAGCCATCATTTCATAGAACAATAATCCTAAAATAATCTGCTCACCACATTACTAAAGCACATTTTCTGCTGCTTGTGCTTGTGTCCTTAGCGATGATTATACGATTTTTACCCCCTCCCCGAATCCCTAAGGAAAGTCATTGGATTTTGCTGAGCAGGGAAACAGGACAAAGTTGCCTTTTTATGCGCTCAGTCTGAATAGCAAAATCCTGCCCAGTCGCATACATGCGGTTCACTTATACATACACACACAGCGTACGCAAGCGCAGGGCTTAAAAACAGGCAGTTTGCCTCTTAGAGCAGATGTAATCTGTCACACTGTTGCAAATCTGACCTTAATCTCACCAAAGCATGCTTTTTGAGTTATTAATGATCAAAGCTCAGTGCTTATCAACCCACATAAAATCCACAAAAACACACACTTCACACACACATGGCACAATGAACAATTGTGCACAGATATCTAGGCCACAAATTATTGTCGGTGGGCAGGATGTATATACATTTTTTATGGTATTTCACACATTTGTGGTGGCATTTTTACCATTCTGAACAATTTTAGCGCTTTTTGACAAGGAGAGCACAGTGTCACTGAAGAGCATGCCTGGGATGAATATGAAATGTGATATGTAAAAAATCAACATATAAATCGTTTTAAATCCCTTTGTAATAGGATATTTGTATTGTGCCTTTTACAGTTTTGCAAAAAGTATGACAGTATTATTGTGTGTGTTTGATTAGCCTTAGAAATATTTAGTTCTCATCACAGAATACATTTGAGATGTGGTGGAAATGCTACTGTGGTGTTGTAGTTTTTCATTTAAAAATGGCAAACATAATGTGATGTGTCTATATCCACATTTGGACAGATTAAATAGACTAGTGAGAGCATGATGGGTTTATTTTCTAAAAGTCCACAGGGCCCAAAGTGGCCATAGTTGGAGAAACGCCCATATGCACTCAATCAAAAGCCAAGGAAACAGTCTTGACTCCATGTGTGTTTGTGTTCCAGCTGTGGTTCAAAGGCATCATGACGGCCCAGGGGAGATGGGAAAGCCAGTGGTCATCGCTAAAGACCAACAGGAGAGGATGAAGGAAATGTTTAAGATAAACCAGTTTAACCTGATGGCCAGCGAGATGATTGCACTCAACCGATCTTTACCGGATGTGCGTCTCGAGGGGTGAGTGTCTGCTTAGTTATGATCGCTTCCTTTAAAGTCAGTTTGTTTTCATTTAATAGATAATTTTTTGCCTGTAACTGAACCCAATGAACATTTTGAAATGGAGATTATGTTTTGAACTGTGAGGGTTGGTGTTTGGCTGTTTGACTTTAGAGTAACTGAGTCGCATCACGGCGTGTGTGAGTACTTTTTGCTGAGTGAAATTCGTGTGGGGCAGGGATTGAAATGTAAACATTGATCCATGAAATGTGTTTATTTTCTTCCCCTCAGATTAATTACCGGGGAGGTATTTTTTCTCAGCTGTGTTTGAAGCAAACCAATAGAATCAACATTTCCAATTAAAAGATAAGAGTGTGTCAATTACAGAGTCACAGTCATGACCTAACTTCACACACACACACACACACACACACACACACACACACACACACCACGCACGCACACGCACGCACACACACACACACACACACACACACAGTTCAGACTCAACTATCACCTTCACAAGAATGTGATCTTCTAACTCTTATAACTAAGAACATATGTTACTTGTAAATGCACAAACTTGTTAAACCAAAGAGTTGAGGGAAACTGGTTGAAATCTGAGTGAGAATGAAAGAGCTGAACTCTTCATCTTAAAGGAGGATGTGGTCTGCTCTCTATTCAGCTGTTTTCCGTCTTTGGTTTTGAAAATGTGAAGATTAAGCAGAATTTGGTCACACTATACTAACGTTCACTAGCATTCAAACGTTTGGACACACCTATTCTTTCTATGTTATTTGCGTTTTTCACATTGTAGCACAATCTATCTGTCTGTGTGTTCATGCATAACTTACTGTATATGAGTCTAAAAACTATTTTCAATGAAAAGCTTTTAGATCAAAAAGTATTTAAGATAATGAGAAACACATTCAGGCAGTCAGGTGTAGGCCTGTCGCGATAATTAAATAACCGTCTAATCGCGATTATTTGATCTAACGTGGTTGTTTCAGACAACCGCAATTATTCTTTTTTATACGGCACAAGGTCATTGGGGACAGAATTATATTTACATTGTTAAATTTAAGTTTACAGAAACTCATCTTCCTTCTGCTGCAGCTGTCAGTCAAACAGCACGTCACGTTCAGTTATGACAATCAGCACGATAAAACTCTCTCTCCAAGATGATACAGTATATTCCCATTATAATACTTGATGGGTAGATAAACGTCTGGGGATTCGCATAAAATGAATATCTTGCTGGATTTCATTGCTCTCTCATTTCTCTTCTTTGTTTGTACCATGTGGAGTGCAAGCGCTGTGACTTATGTTGCTTCAAGCGCATCATTCTGCACCCTAGATGTGCATAAGCACAGCGACTCCATGTTGCTTCGAGTGCACCATTCTGCCCCCTCTTTGTGCTGTGTATAAGGGCTTTGTGCCGTTCATGTTATTTCACATGATCAAAGTATTGCACACAGAAAAACTATTAGAAGCCTTTCTTTTAGTTATATTTACATAAGACACTGGACTGAATTGTATGATGTGTCACATTCATCCACCCTAAGTGTTATTTAAACACCTATTATCCTGTAAGCGTTTGCAACGTCAAATATTAACTGCTAATATTTGTGTTTTAGAGGTCAGATTACTGTGTGTACTGAGTGTGGGTGTGTGTGTATTTTTCACACTATGTAATACACCTTCAATTTCTGTTACACTCTGCAGTAGTAAGTTCACTGAGGTGAGACAGAGAAAAGTAAAGATGTGAAGAGATGTCACATTCGTCCTTGAGAAAGCAAAGAATAAGACTTTTGTGTGCGTTTGTATTTGTGAAGCTTCTTTTGTTCTGTGATATCGCTCCAAACAGTTCCCCCTCCGTTCCCACTGCACTAAATAATGTGTCGTTTGTCCCTCTGCAGTGGACACACACGCTTTCTAAAGGCCTTGCCTTAAATATTTACGGTTTTAATAAGTCCCTGGATGTTCTCTCTTTCAAGGCGCGACCATGGAAACTATTCCACCAAGACAATAATGTCACTCGAGGTCTCGGAGCCAAGTAAAGCAGAAGCACGTCTGTGTGGCCAACGCAATATTCACACACTCGCACGTCAAGCTGCACGTCAAGTGTGTTTAATGAACTAAATCGTTTGCATATGCATCCTGGCAGTACCCAGCGGGGTGATAAATCACTGGGTCACTGGAGGGAACTGCAGGTCTGATAAAAATGCCAGGATTGTTGTTGTTTAATGAGTTTTGTAATTATGTAGTACCATCTCTTACCATCTCTGTGTGTGTGTGTGTGTGTGTGTGTGTGTGTGTGTGTGTGTGTGTGTGTGTATGTATATTAGTGCTGTCAATAGAAAAAAAATCTCAATCTAATTAATCGCACATTTTTCTAAAATTAACCACAGTTAATCACGATTAATCCCACCTAACATTAAAGTTTTTAAATATACTTTTATATTGCAATAATTTCACTTTCAATCTTCAAATGTACAACGTACAAACAACATAAAAACATTAATTACATATTTTTTATGATTGAAGGCCAGCTTTACTGATATATGTCTCTATAAAATATTGTTTTCACCTTAATATTTAACCATTGACTGTAGCCATTCAGCATTACAGTATAATTGAGAGCTATCAATTTTAACATTTATTAGACTTAACTTCTAATTTAAGTAAACTTAAAACAATGGTCACATGAACCCATAATAAATGGCATATTTAGCTACCTGTGTCCTTCAGCAGAAATATACAGAAAATGAATAGTTACCAAACACTACATTTGAAATTAAATCTAGATGAACCCCTTAAAGCTAAAAAGTTATTGAATTCCTTTTTTTTCTTTTGTTCTTGTATTAATAGACATCACAGCAGCTGGTTATTAGCTTATTTGCCTGCTATTGCTTTAAAAGCTGCTGCTGAAAGTGACGTGGATCTGACAAGCATCTTATTTTCTCACAACTCGCTTTACCTTTTCTGACCCACTTCTGGTCTTAAAGTTTCTACTAATGAGCGGATTGAATTGAATAGGGGTGTAACGATTCATCGATATGGATCGATATATCGATACAATGTATGACGATACGACACATCGATGCCACGCGTAAAATATCGATATCTGTCGTATAAAAAGGCACCTTTATTTTGGCACTGTCCACATTTTAATATAATGTCCGTCTATGCATTACCACCAATGCGTGCATTCTCGTTCAATCTCATGTACCAGGACTCGATATAAGGACTACCCGAAGGCACAAGGTGAGCATATCAAACGCTGAATTGAGCTCTCCTCCACATTTTTGTGCATGGATGAATAAATACGGACAAAACTACAGCAAAATTAATGTTTTGGCATCAAAAATATACAGTGAAGACTCTGCAGTTATTTTACATTTGATTATTACATATCTGTAGCGTACCTGAAAATGTATTTTAGACTGAGCTGAAAAACCTGAAAAGCACTGTTTGTTGAACTTGTGTCTTTGTTCTATTGTATTTATTTTCTGCTATTGCTTGTAATTTGGTTATCTGTAGAAAAGATGTTTAGCACTGAGCCCATAGCAGCATTTTTAGATTGATCTTCATGATATATATTTTTGGTAGCATTTGTGAGTTAATAAAAATGTAGATAGTTGTTTAAAATGGGTATATAATATCATAATTATGGCTGGCTCGATACCACTTTTTCAGAACCGATACCGATCCGTTACCAAAAATTCAGTATCTGCCGATATCGATCCATTCTGGGCCGTTTTTCTTTTTAATCAGTGTAGAATTTATATACCTAAGTGTGTGTAGACTTTCTCATCACTCTTTTGTGTTTTACACACAATCTATTAAATATAGACAACTTTACTGTAAAGAAAAACAACAAATGAATGAATATATAATAATAATCTATGACAAAAAATCTGTTATAAACTAGGTAAGTGGATAACTCAGTAGCAAAAGTTACTCTAGAAAAATCATAAGTGCACAGAATGGTGCAATTGAAGCAACACTGAGTCACAGCGCGCAGACACAGCGCGCAGGCACAGCGCTCCGGAGTCCGCATAGAAGTTCAAAGCACGAAGGAAAGAGATGTTAATACGTAGTGTATTAAATCTGTGCCACAGTTTATTGAGCCTTTTCTTTCAACCGTTTTAAATTTCAGTTAATGTGCTCATGAAGAACCATTAATAGTGCTCTATACAACAGTGTTGTGATCTAACAGACACCCGTTAGAAAGGAACACGATTAAGAAACAGCACGAGACTCTAGCTAGATAAAATCATTTTATGCAAAACCATTGAACATTATTTGCAGATCAAGTATAATAGGAACAGTGAAAATTAAATGTGAAAATGCAGAATGTTGGTC
The DNA here is from genome assembly GCA_027564155.1 of Gymnocypris eckloni scoliostomus. Lineage (NCBI taxonomy): Eukaryota > Metazoa > Chordata > Actinopteri > Cypriniformes > Cyprinidae > Gymnocypris > Gymnocypris eckloni. The sequence continues at coordinate 4,311,024 of CM050424.1, forward strand.
TACAATAATTTTTTAGAACACTATTTTTTTATTTGTTTGATTCAACAATGAAAACTGGTCAAGTAACAGTTTTAAAGTTTGCTCAGGGTTTTCTATGTTGAAGTGACAGAATTTGAGCGAGTGGTGGATGCGCAGTGTGGGGTGTGTATGCTGCAGCTGGAATAGAGTGAGTAAATGAGCCTGTGAGAGTCATCATGTTTGCCTGCTTCTGATTTTCTATGCAAATAAGATCTCATATTTGCGTGAAGCACGTGGTCTGATGTGTTTTGTTGACTCTACAGCTCAAAAACATGTAAGCGAAGAAGAAGGATCCATCTTCTCATCTCTCTCTCTCTCCCTCGTTCATTTTACTCACACACAAACTGATAAATCTGCTGCAAATCTGCATGATGCGATCATGTCGGCATCCACCAAGAAGGTTTCCGGCATCTTGTTAAATCCATGTCATGAAGGATCTGGGCTGTTCTGGGGTATAGTGTATAGAAAATGACGTGCACTCAAAATCAGCTTGTCATAAGTATAGTCTACTCTATACATAATTTCTTTCAAAATATGCAGTGGACTTCCCAGAGAAAAGTAGTCTAAACCTAAAAAAAACATATTTCTATATTGCCAGACATTGAAAATTAGCTGTGTATTCTGATAAAATGATTCACAGGTGATTGTTGATTTACTTCTCTTGTCTCTGCATATAAGAAGCTGGGGAAGGAAAACTGAAGCACTTCAGCTTTAAGGATCGTTTTTCATCTGGTTGGAGGATCAGGTTCTGATTGGACTGATTTGACAGTATCTTAGCAACGCTTTTCAAACATATCATTATGCTTTACTGTGCATCAGCAGATAAACATTTTACCAGTTACCTCTCTGTTTCCCTGACCTTCTGCTCTCTCCCTTGTCTTACACACATACACACTCATAGTGCCTAAGTGCTGTTTGTGATGTGTACTAAATTACTGTTTTGCCGCTCTGAATAGAGTAAATGGAATACATTATTCTGTTTCTCTAAATTACATATCAAAGGAGGACGAGTGAGAGCCAGAGAGAGAGTGAGAGATCTGATATCAAAGAAGTAAGATATCTCAATCTCTACGGAAGGAAGGAAGTGGAATAACTAGGTGAGAAAAAAAGGAAACTGGAGATGAAAGCTACTTAAAATGTATCTGCCAAAGGGGAAAGTAAGTGTGTGTGTGTGTGGTGTGTTGTGTGTTTCAGCAAGCATCTTCACGTATTTGTGCCTGGTTGTGGCTGTTTCTTCCCAAACACACCCCTGCGTGAACTGCCCCAATATTGTGTCAACTAGAGGATTCCTGAAACCTTGGATAAACAGGAAACTGAAATCTGGTTGATTTATGAGGCAATAAATGAGTTTCACATTTGTTTTTTCACATCTTGTCAGGGAAACTGGCATTCAGAAATCGGACATGGAAACAACTGATGTACTGAGTAGATATCATTTAAACCAGGTATTAAAATCAGTTCAACAAATAAAAACAAACAATTTGTATAAAACATAACAGGTTTGTTGTAGTTAACTAAAACAAAAACTAAACCTATTCATTACTTAAAGGCATAGTTCACCCAAAAATGAAAATTATGTCATTAGTTATTCACCCTCATGTCGTTCCAAACCAACAAGATGTTTGTTCATCTTTGTAACACAAATTAAGATTTTTTTTGCGACTTACAATTGGGGAATACATGAAGCGATTCATCTTAAAGAGGCAAACAGACAGAGGAAGTGCTTGTAATACCAAGTCTCAGGCATTGTTCAAATAAGTACAAGCTAGCAAGAGATGGAATAAAAAAAGAGAAAAAGTTTTTTTTTTATTTAAAGTCAAGTAGTGTTGAAAAAGATGAGTTTTCAGTTGTTGCTTGAAGGTTGACTGGGATCCAGCATTCCGGATAGGGGTGGGAAGATCATTCCACCAGCCAGGAATGGTGAACGAGAATGTTCTGGAAAGTGATGTTGAGCCTCTCTGTGATGTACCACAAAGTGTCGCTCACTAGCGGATCTCAGACTTCTGGAAGGGATGTAGATTGTCATCAGTGAGTGGAAGTTGGTGATACATGATCAACGCCTTCGATGCACCCCAGCAAAAACACAAGGCCTGAACAAGGCTGGGATGGTCTACAGGACAATAGGCAAACAGCTGGGTGAGAAGGCAACAACTGTTGGCGCAATTATTAGAAAATGGAAGAAATTCAAGATGACTGTCAATCTCCCTCGAACTGGGGCTCCATGCAAGATCTCGCCTCGTGGAGCATCAATGATCCTGAGAATGGTGAGGGATCAGCCTAGAACTACACGGGAGGACCTGATCAATGACCTGAGGAGAGCTGGGACCACAGTCTCAACGGTTACCATTAGTAACACACTACACCGTGGTGAATTAAAATCCTGCAGCGCGAGCAAGGTCCCCCTGCTCAAGCCAGCACGTGTCCAGGCCCGTCTGAAGTTTGCCAAAGACCATCTGGATGATCCAGAGAAGGCATGGAAGAAGGTCATGTTGTCAGATGAGACCAAAATATAACTTTTTGGTATAAACTCCCCTCGCCGTGTTTGGAGGAAGAAGGACGAGTACAATCCCAAGAACACCATCCCAACTGTGAAGCATGGGGGTGGAAACATCATGCTTTGGGGGTGGTTTTCTGCAAAGGGGACAGGACGACTGCACCATATTGAGAGGAGGATGGATGGGGCCATGTATCCTGAGATTTTGGCCAACAACCTGCTTCCCTCAGTAAGAGCATTGAAGATGGGTCGTGGCTGGGTCTTCCAGCATGACAATGACCCCAAACACACAGCAAGGGCAACTAAGGAGTGGCTCCGTAAGAAGCATTTCAAGGTCCTGGAGTGGCCTAGCCAGTCTCCAGACCTGAACCCAATAGAGCTGAAATTCTGTGTTGCTCACTCCCAGTGACAGCCCCAAAACCTGAAAGATCTGGAGAAGACCTGTATGGAGGAGTGGGCCAAAATCCCTGCTGCAGTGTGTGCAAACCTGGTCAAGAACTACAGGCAAATGTCTGACCTCTGTAATTGTAAACAAAGGTTTCTGTACCAAATATTAAGTTCTATTTTTCTATTGTATCAAATACTTATTTCATGCAATAAAAAGGAAATTAATTATGTAAAAATCATATAATGTGATTTTCAGGATTAGTTTTTTTCTTAGATTCTGTCTCACAGTTGAGGTGTACCTACGATGAAAGTTACAGATCTCTCCATTCTTTGTAAGTGGGAAACCTTGAAAAATTGGCAGTGTATCAAATACTTATTTGCCCCACTGTAATTATTATTAATATTATGAGGCAACCCAAACCTGTTTCTTGATTTGAAATATCACTCATTAGAGTGCGCAGAGACTAAGAAATATTTTTTTTCTATTTAGATATTTATTTTAAGGAAAATGTATGGTCTGGTTTCTACAACTTTCTCTTTCGAGCAAAAATCTGGCTTTAAATTTGAGAAATAAAGATTTGACATTTATCTTGATAATTATCGAAATCGACTGATATTTAAAAAATTATTGTGATAATTTTTTGGTCCATATCGCCCAGACCTACCATATCTCTAAACATTTATGGTTGAATCATTGAAGTCACATGGGCTATTTTAATGATGTCCTTATGTTTCTGGGCCTTGAACATGGTTGTTCTGTTGCTGTCTGGGTCAGAAAGCATTTCATCAAAAATATCTTTATTTGTGTTCTGAAAATGAACGAAGATCTTATGACTGTGGAATGACTTTTTGTAATTTTTTTACATTTTCAAATTATTTTCATTTTTTGTTAAATATCCCTTTAATATGTTATCTGAAAAAAAAACTGTATTTCAGTTAGCTGTCAAGGCAACATTTCTCACTTTCATTTAGTTTGACTTGATGTACTAAGTACAACTAAAACGTATAAGTAAACTAAATCTGAAATAAAGAATACAAAACTATTTAACTATATAGAAATATATATACAAAATTATAAAACAAACAAAATACTTAACTTCAACTAAAATGAAAATGGAAAATACATAAATAAAAATAAAAGTGAATTCACAATATGAATAAAGATTGGAACTAAATATTAGACAAGTTTGATCTGGTCTGGTACCAGTTCCGTAAGACAACAATTACACTATTACTGTTTTAACAGTTACATTAAACAATATGTGACCCTGGACCATAAAACTAATTTCGAAATTGGTGTTTATACATGATCTGAAAGCTATAAATAACCTTTCCATTGATGTATGGTTTGTTAGGATCGGACAATATTTGGCCGAGATACAACTATTTTAATATCTGGAATCTGAGGGTGCAAAAAAATCTAAATATTGATAAAATCACCTTTAAATCTGTCCAAATGAACTTCTTAGCAGTGCATATTACTAATCAAAAATTAGGTTTTGATATATTTACAGTAGGCAATTTACAAAACATCTCCATGGAACATGATATTTACTTAATATCCTAATGATTTTGGCATAAAATTAAAATTGATAATTTTGACCCATACAATGTATTTTTGGCTATTGCTACAAATATACCCTAGTGACTTAAGGTTTTGTGTTCCAGGGTCACATATGTCAAAACAACAGAGCTGTACACATCACAAGTGCTCAGTGTTGTTTGTGGAAACGATCTTTGGCTGCTATCTCTTCTAATATTTTTAACTAGCGCCAGACGCGCTTATTTTCAACTCTCCCCACTGAAGACGTAAAGTGCCCTGTTGCTGATTAAAAAAGAGCTACAGTCAGTTATTTTAACAACAGTAGCACAGAAACAGTAGTGAGAAATTGATACTTTTGTCAGAACTTGCAGAAAATGAGAATGCAGCAAGCCAGTTTGAAAACAATAGACAAATGATTAAACAGTTGATCCTAACTTAATATTAATATCCACTTTTCCTGAAACTGATGAAATTTTTTATATCTTTTTGTAGAAATATTCTCAGACACTGCTGTTTTGACCCCATTTTGACACGTTCTTTTACTTTTGCAAAGTACAACTGTTGTCCACAAGGAAATTAATAAAAAAAACTATTGGAGGACCTCCGTTGTAATACAGGCTGGAGGCCTTTTAGATCATTAATTGAACATCTCTGCTGTAGAATATGATCCCCTCAACAAGATTTGTTGTTGTATTGACCTTCATACCATGATTAACTGTAAAAGTATGTTTGATGACCTGATTGGCTTTTGTTTTCGGTGTACCGTTTAATGATGTGATTAACATAATCACTGTGTGATTCGTCAGCTAAATTATGCATTGCTTGATTTCTCGTTTGCATTTTTTATTCTTGCTGCTTGTGTCTGTGAGTGTGAGTTTTTTGGTTTGCCTCCCCAGTGTGGCGAGCAAAACGTTTTTGGCTTGTATTTTTGTAATTAGCAAGTTGTGCAGAACCATTAAAAGCATATGGTCAAGACTGTAAACTTGCAGTCAGCATAGATTTACACAACCACGCCAACACACGCTGTTTTTATAGTTGTGTGTCACATAGAGAGAACAGCTCACAGCTGGGAACAATACTGACCTTTTCTCCTTCACTGCATTCCTGAGGAAACTCTGTATGTGTGTGTTTGTTTGATGCTGAGAGCTGAACTGTGGTAAGGTAACACAATATTTCCTTTACAGTTTGACAGTCTTTGTTTGAATGTCTTTTTTTTTTACTTTCTAAGTTTCTGAGGAGTCAAGAGAGGCATGTCTTCTGAAAGCATGAGAAAATAATTTACTCTACAGAGTGAATAAATAAATGCATTTATAATTTTTTTATAATAAATGATTTATACATTAATTATTTTCACGCACAATTTTCAATTGTCAAGGTGATGTGAGATACATTTTCCACATTATAATAAATATCCATTATATATATTTTTTGCCTAGTATAATTGAAAAGTTTGGTATTTGTAAAAAAAATATTTTGAAAGAAGACTATTATGCTCACCAAGGCTGTATTTATTTGAAACAGTAACATTTTTTAAAATATAAGTTAAATTTAATTAGCTTAGTTTTCTTTTATATAATATTTCAAAAGCTAAATTTTCAACATCATTAATCCAACATTTCAGTGTCACATTATCCTTCGGACATCATGCTGTTAAATGCTGATTTGATGCTAAAGTAACATTTATTTGTATTATCAATGTTGAAAACTGCTCAAATGTATTTATGGAAACTGATTTAGTTTTTTCAGGATTCTTTGGTGAATAAGAGTTTAAAAGAACAACATTTATTTAAATACATTTATATACATACCTGTATAAATGTATAGCGATGTAAAAGTAAAAATGCTGACAGAAAGGATTTATTGTGTGTGTAAAAGATTGGCTTCACAACCAATTTAAAGTTTATTTCAACTGCCTTACACAACTCCAAAACGTTTGACCAATTTAAAAGCTTAAAAATGTGTCAGTCCACATTGCCTTCAGTCCAAAATTGCCATTTGTAGTCTGTTTTGGATTATGAAGCCAGCCGTGACACCAGCTGGTTATTTGTGTATTTTCATTTTCTGTTTTGATTCTGTTCTTTGATATGATGAAACCACTGGTCAGAGAGATTTGGATTTAGCGTGTCTGTGTTTGAGATTACGGTGACTTTGAGAACTGATGACTAACCGATCCTGTGTGTCCTCTGGCTGTTATCTCTGCTTTAGAGGGAGAGCAAAAGTAAAAGAGAAAGACTGTCCTCAATTACTGCTCCCACACACACACACACACACACACATGCACACAGCTGAAATTGTGTGTAAAATCGCAGTGAGCTGCACCACTGGACTAACTCAATCTAGTAAGATGTCCTGTAAATGACTGAATAACTACAGCTCATATTCTTCTTCCACTCCATCTCTCTCTCTTTGCTGAAGCTAAGCAAGATTTGGCCCAAGGAGTCTGATAAAATATAAAATCCAGTATAACTGTGTGTGTGTGTGTGCGTGCGTGCGTGCGTGCGTGCGTGTGTGTGTGTGTGTGTGTGTGTGTGTGTGATGGAAGAGTTACTACTTGAAATGACTACAGACCTACGGCTGTTTTTGTCTCTCTCTGATTGCACCAAATATATCCAATTATTCCTAGGGCCTGAGAAATGTGATTGTGCGTGTGTTTGGTGTCTCTGAGGGTTTGTGCGAGCATGTGTGTGTCTGTTTCATCTTTGATTCTTTCCATATTTTGATCAGCCATTCGTTTCCACATTGTCGCAGCAATTGTAGGCTGATTTAGCCTTTGCTCTTAGACATACACACACATATAAAACCATGGCCAGACATATGCTACCTCGCCCACTCAACTCACTCACACTTTGATGGTGTTTGTGCTGATTGGACGGAAGGGATGCATGATCTCCCTGCTTTACAAAATAGATTTTTATAGAGCGACAGAAAATCTAGGAGAAAGGACACTAAGGAATGAAAGTGAAATCTGTGCTTCATTTTAATCAAGCAGGTAGCAGGACTGACCAATAAGATGCCTCGGCTGCAAATTAAATCATTGTCTGGGGTCCTGATAGTCGACATCAGGTTAATGAATTTAAAAAGGGCAGTCTGTGTGTTTCCAGATGATGAGTTTAAGAAAGATGGGGCCAAGAGGGTCTGTGTTACTGCAGTGATGGGACATGATGGGCTTCAACCCCTCACCTTCATTTAATTAATTGTGTGTGTGATGGAAAGTAGGTTGGAAGGTGTTTTGTCTATTTAGTCTTTCTTTAAATATTTTAGTGTTATTGTTTTTGTGTAAGTCATTAATCATAATGGATCATTGTAGTTATGTTTGCTGCTGAATGTGGTTTTGTGCTTGATGTTTTGTCTTTTTGGGTGATCGCAGGCCAAAATCTCCCAGCTGTGCCAGGGCAAACAGGAAACAAGGCAGGAAGTGGAAGTGTGTCCCACTTTAGCTCTCCAGATACAACAAACACTGGCTTTCCTCTTCCTACAACAGCATAGACTGGCACAGTGACCTGCAGTTACATAACCGACAAACAATCAACACATTCTCTGAACCTGCCCACAGCCCCTCAAACGACCAATCAGAGCCCATGCTTGAAATTTATGATTGAAATTTAGACCAATGAGGAAGTTGAGGAATGGAATATTTACGGAAACATTGATTGGAATATCAGACCATATTCCGGAATCCACTTTCTCCCTCTTCAATTAAATCCATTGTGTGTTAAAGAACGTTCTTATTGCCAGAGCATTTCCAGAATAACTGGCTGCAAAGAGAATTGATGAATATGAAAAATAAATTAACAATAAACATTACTGATTGAGTTAACAAGTAATATTAACAAATAAAAATTAGCAAAATAATAAAACAACAGTACAGAATAATGAAAATGTATCTAACAATGAAATTAACAAAAATAGATTAATGAAGTAAACTTAAGGTTACTTAAACTTAAAGTAATAGCTCTATGGTGCCCTTGAAGGGACATTAGATTAATTAGATACATTATTTGTTCCCCTGAGAAACTTAGCCTAAACTTTTTGTGAACGAATACAAAGTTTCTTGGGGGAACTCAGGTTATTCATGCAAACGCAAATGGGTTGTGAGTGAATGCAAAGTTTCTTGGGAGCACAAATGCACAGTTTCTTGGGAAATGCAAAATTGTGTAAGTGAACGCAAAACCAGTTTATGCTTGTATGCTAATATACAATAAGAAATGAGGCAGGAATGCTAATATGCATTTTATGCTAATATACAAAAACATATTCTTTTCTCCCCTCTTATTTTTTCTATCACCATGTCCCTTTAGGAGCTCCATATACCCCAAAACCAACTGAAAGTTGAAGTCTTAAATAATTTACTGAATGTTATCTTTTTTATATGTGAAACTTAATAATTAACTTAATAATACAGAAGAACCAATCACATTGGCATCATATGGCCTATTTATTTTCATTGTATGAAAGCGTCAGCATTTCTCTAAGCTTCTATTGTGTTCAGAGAGATATTTTTAGATTAACTGTTCCTTTAAGAATATTGAGCTAAAGATAAAGACTAGATGAAAGTGCTAATAACAGTAATAATAAATATCTGTCTTGTTTCTGTTAGTTAATGCTGATTATTTACTCATTCACACTGAATATTACACCATACCGTAAGGTGTGACTAAACCTGCCAAAGTCGCAAGCATTCATTCAGACTCTGTCATCATTTATTCCAGTGTCATCTGTTTTTAGAGCTCCTCACACTGAATGAGATGCATTCACAGTCTCTCCAGCAGCTCTCCGCTCACTGTTTCTCCATAACGGCCTGTGTATTTCTGATAAGTGCTAATCTCCACTCATCTCAAAGCCAGAGCTCTCTGCAGCTCTCCAGACCACATGCGGTCTGTTCATTTCTGTGCTCTGGAGGGAAAACAGTTTAGGAGAATGTAGCTTGAACTTGATTGTCTGCAGGTTTTGTCCATTCTCATTGCCAAGTCTTATATTTTGCAGGTGTAAAACGAAGGTGTATCCAGACGATCTCCCACGTACCAGTGTGGTGATTGTGTTCCATAACGAAGCGTGGACCACTCTGCTCCGAACGGTCCACAGCGTCATCGACAGGTCACCGAGACCACTGCTGGAGGAAATCGTGCTGGTGGATGATGCCAGTGAGAGAGGTGAGTGTGCGCACACTAGATTTCACCAATGTTTTGGGGACCACATTTTTCCACAAGGATAATAAAGCTTGAAATCTCCTACATTGTGTGCGGTTCGCGTCTCCAATACGCACTAATCCACAAATGACTTAAATTATTCACTTTTTTGAACATGCCTAACACTCCCTCTTTCTCATAATAAACCAATATCCCGGAGTTATTACTCAAACTGAGTGAACTGCTGTGAAGAGAGAACTGATGATGAACACGAGCAGAGCAGCATGTGTGCCAACGAACACGCCCACTGCTTGAGCGGTTCTCGATCCGAGAACCATTTCTTTCGGACACGTCCGATTTGAGAACCAATGATCTGATGATACTGCGCATTGCTCGTAATTTTTAAAGTGGACAAAAAGTCATGTTATCCATGTATTTTGTTTAACATCAGAAAGTGATAATATAAAACATATTTTATTTAATTATTTTTAAAGATGAATGTATCTACTCTGTACTTTGTAGTTGGCGATTCTGTTAGGTTATAGGCCAAAGGGGTTTGTCAGGGCTGCTGGACCTTAATTAAGACTCTATGTTTAATAGGAATAAGGGATGATTTATGAAATACCTGTGTTATAATTATAGTTAATGATGACACATTCACAAATTGAGTTTGTATGAAATAGATCTGATGATGAGCACGAGCAGAGCAGCTGATACACTGAATGCGTGTGCAGTGTGCCGGTTAGAGCGGTTCTCGTTCTCGAGTCAAGAATCAGTTACACCGGTTTTCGGATCCAGTACACTGAACCGAGAACTGTTTATTTCAAACACGTGCGATTTGATTACTGATGAGCTGATGATACTGCGCCTGCGTGATTCAGCAAACAGTGATTGCCTTCTATGAAATCTCAATCCCCAATCACTGCTATTATAAAGCTCGGAAGAGCCAGGCCATTTTTCAGTATAACTAATTGTATTTGTCTGAAAGAAGAAAGTCATGTAAACCTAAGATGGCTTGAGTGTGAGTAATCCCTTTAATTTAGGTTAGGGGATGGGAAACATTATTTTTCCAGTATAAAAACAATAGAGGTCAATGAAAAGTTCCCACCATGTAAGGAAAACAAACGTGCCTAAGTATGTGTGTTTGCTGAAGCGTTTTCTTTTTTGTTAAAGTTACAGTTCAGCCAAACATTCTGTCATCATTTACCTTCCTTCATGTTTGTTAAAACCTGTATGACTTTTTTCTGTGAAACACAAAATTTGATATTTTGAAGAATGTTCATTCGGCTCTTGCTCTTTTCTATACAATAATAATTGATGAGGCTTCAAATGTCAAAAAAGCACCATAATACTAGTCGTATACGATATATGTGACCCTGGAGCACAAAACCAGTCTTAAGTCACTGGGGTATATTTGTAGCAATAGCCAAAAATACATTGTATGGGTCAAAATTATTGATTACAAAGACGTTGTGAAAGCGGCAGTTCTCTTTCATAGGTAACTCAACGCTGCGTAGCTTAGCTTTACGCATCGGGAACGCCTTCCGTGTGACCGAGTCTGAGCCCATATAGAATCACGCCAATTCATTGGCTGATGGCGCGACGCCGTCTCTGACGCAATGACGTCATCAGGTCATACTGGCGAACGCGCCATCCACTCCTCAGATTTCTCTGCCTTCACGAAGCGGTTACATCGCCCTTCGTTGTTGCGATTTCTGACCCAATTACTACCCTTGCGATTATCCATTTGCACTTCGGCGACTGCCTCAGTGGAACTTTGTTCTCCTCGCGGTGAAGTGCCATGGAATTTCGCCGCTGTATGCCACCGTGCACGCGTTTCATCGCTCACGAAGACCCACACAGTAAGTGTATTTTGTGTTTGGGTTTTTCGCATGCACGTGAGGCGGTTTATGGGACCTCTAACTGCAAAATTTGCGACGATTTCGCCTCATAACCCTCCGCCTCGGCTTGAGGATTATGAACGTGAATCCTCCAATTTTTCCCGGCGCAAGATCGAGCACCAACGCGCGCCTCGTGAGATCGCGCTCAGAGCCGCCGCCTCTGAGCCGCGAGCTGGGGTTCGGATTTCGAGCTCGAGGAGATGGAGAGTGAGCAGACAGGCCTCGCTTTTCTCTCCCTCCCTCTCCCGATCGCGCACGCGTCGGTCGCCGGTCGAATTTTGCCTGATTAGTTTCCCAGCCCAAAAGCACGTGATTTCGTTTCTTTCGGCTAGATGATATTCTGCACACGGCAGCCTCCGACTCGAGGATTTCGGCCTGCTTCAGCAGATGCGCTCCGCCTAACGGCCAAGAGGCGCGGCCTTCAGCGGCCTACTCCGAGCTCGTGGACGTGCTTTCGCGCGCCACCGAAAAGCTTGCGCTGGATTGGCCCGATGAGCCCCGCGAGTCTTGAGCTTCGAAGCTCGACGATCGCTTCCTCATCGGCGCGCATTCCAAGCTTGAAAGGAGGAAGCTGCCATTTTTCAGTGATCTGCATCGCGAGATCTCCAGTTCCTGGAAGCAGCCATTTTCCTCTCGCCTTACTAACGCTGGCAGCCGCTGACTTCACCAACCTTGTGGGTTCTGTGGAGCAGGGTTACACCGCCATGCCGGTGATTGAGGATACTTTGGCCTCACATCTTTCACCCTCTTTGGCTCCTTCTGAAGTCCCGCCTCCTTCGTGTAGGACCACTTCCGCCTTATCGGAAGTCCTACATCGCGGCCGGTCAGGCAGGTATGGCCCTTCACACAATGGCCATCCTTCAGGCCTACCAGGCGGATGTCCTGAAGGAAATGGACGAAGGGACCGGCTTGACTCCTGAAGCCGTGAAGGAGCTACCAAGAGCCACTGACTTGGCTCTGAGAGCCACGAACACACCGCACGTGCCGTGGGCGCTCTATGGCGGCTTCGGTGGCCGCGAGAACGCCATCTGTGGCTCAACCTGACCGAGATTCGGGAGAAGGAAAAGGTGTTTTTAATGGACGCACCCATCTCACAATCTGGGTTGTTTGGGAGGCTGTTAGCTGTAGTGGATAAGTTCCGCTCAGCCAAAACTCAGTCGGCTGCTCTCAAACAATTTATGCCAAGGAGAGCAAGGGACTTTTCAACTCCTCCTCCTCTGTGTCTAGGGAGCAGCCGCCTCCCAGGAGAGAGCCCCTAGCGGTGGAGCCCAGGCCACGCGCCTCCCACTACGGTTTGGGGAGCCCGCGGCGGTCTTCTTCCCGCCAACAACCACGCAAGCGGGTTAACATGAAGCGGCCCAACAAGCCTGCCGCCGGCTAACCCGGTCGTTCCTGACCTCCGGTCGGAATGAGGAGAGTCGTTTCACCGCTACGGGCGAGGCCAGACCGCAAAAGCGTTTCTGCCCGCCCGAACGCGCCTCTCACTTAAATCTGTCACAGCCACCCTTCGAGGCTTGGTGTGCAGATCCAATTCCACCCTCTTTTCACTGGCTGGCAGTTGGGGACGATTCGCCTTTCCCCTTGCAGCCCGTCCATTCGGGCGGCCGGCATGTTAGAGACACAGCTGTTTCTCTCCTGCAGTGTACGGAACCCGTGCCGGCCACCCGTCAGCCCAGCACTTCTCTCTCGTCATCCCGAGCAAGGACGCCGAGGGCTCTCCTTCACGGTGGAGGGTGCCGCTGCTTCCAGGCCTTCTCGACACCCCATCTCAGGTATGTCTTCCCTTGCGACACTATGATTCCTCTGTCACACTTCCTTCACAAATGGGAGCTGCGTTTACCGGTATCGCTGTGGGTTCTCCGCACAATTCCAACCGGTTACACTCTTCAGTTTGGGAAAAATCCCCTGCTTCGACGGGGTTCACCTGACAGTAGCAAACAGCACCGCCAAGGCTTCTGTTCTACAATAGGAACTTTCCTCCCTCCTGCAGAAAGGAGCAATAGAGGAAGTACCTCAGTCGGAAGTCGAACGAGGTTTCTTCAGCCGCTACTCTCGCTCCAAAGAGGGATGGCGGCTTGAGGCCTATCCTGGATCTACGCTTGAATCTTTCCCTCTACAAAGGGAAGTTCAAAATGCTGACGATGAAACCATCATGTCTCAGGTCCAGGAGGGAGACTGGTTTGTCACCATCGACCTGAAGGATGCGTCACATCCAGGTCGCCCACAGACACAGGAGATTCCTTCGGTTCGCCTTTGGAGGAAGGCTTACCAATACAAGGTTCTGCCCTTCGGCCTGGCTTTGGCCCCGAGGACATTTACCAAATGCATGGATGCTGCACTGGCCCCTTTGAGGCTCCAGGGCATCCGTGTACTGAACTATCTGGATGACTGGCTCATTCTGGCTCACTCCAGGGAGCTAGTGAGTCGTCACAGGGATATCGTTCTCGGCCACATCCATTCTCTTGGCCTCAGGATGAACGCCAAGAAGAGTGTGCTCCTCCCATCTCAACGAACTGTATTCTAGGAGTTCGTTTTGGATTCCGCTTCAGATGCAGGCCCGCTTTGGCTCCTGCCCGGATACCAGTTTTACAGCATGTTTGGCCCGCCTTCAAGCCAGGCCATCATGTCTCTGTAGGTACCTGCCGCAGGCTGTTGGGCCTTATGGCAGCAGCCTCCCTGTGTTGCCCCTAGGGCTGCTTCACATGAGGCCATTCCTTTGGTGGATGAAGGAGCTGAGGTTACACCCCACTGTACCAGCTACTCGCCTTGTCAGAGTGTCGCGCAGTTGCTGTCGACACCTGTTAATGTGGCGAGACCCCGCCTTTCTCCGGAGCGGGTGAGAATGGTGCGATCCACCCGCCATATGATCACGACGGATGCATCAATGACAGGCTGGGGCGCGGTCTTCAAGGAAGGCCGGCGAGTGGAGAGTGGAAGGAAGAGTTCCTCTTTGGCATATAAACTGCCTGGAACTCAGGGCTGTCTTCCTGGCTTTGAAGTATTTTCTCCCGCTCGGGAGCATCATGTCATAGTCAGGACGGACAATATGGTGGTTGTGTCCCACATAAACCGCCAAGGAGGTTCAAGGTCGCACCCTGGACAGGCTTTGCGCGCCATCTTCTCCTTTGGTCCCAAGACAAGTTCCTCTCTTTGAGGGCGGTTCACGCCCGGGAGTATTGAACCTGGCGGCCGATTTTCTGTCGAGACAGAAGCTCAAGCCGGGGAATGGATGTTGAACCGTCACGGTATCCCAGATCTGGGATCTGTTTGGCAAAGGCGGAGGTGGGCCTCTTTGCTTCTCAAGAGTCATCCCAGTGCCCGCTCTGGTTCTCCCTGAGTTTCCCGGCGACTCTAGGCATAGATGCGTTCGCCCACCCATGGCCGAATGTCAGTCTGTAGCGTTTCCGCCAATAAAGCTGATTCCGGCAGTACTATGCAGAGTGAAGGTGAGCGGTGCCTCCTTCTCATAGCCCCATTCTGGCCCTCCCAGACCTGGTTCTCGGAGCTAACTCCTCTTGTATCAGCCTCCTTGGGAGATTCCGATCAGGCGGGACTTACTGTCCCAGCTTCAGGGCAAGATCTGGCATCCTCAGCCGGAGCTCTGGAAGTTGTGGGTATGGCCCATACAGGGCCAAGGGCTGTGATTGATGGTTTGCCTGCGAAGTTCAGGAAACCATAGCCAGTGCCAGAGCCCCGCTACCAGGAAGCTATACTCTTCCAAGTGGGGCGCCTTTGAATCGTGGTGTTTGACTCGTGCAATCGACCCAGTTAACTGCCCTGTTGGTCCAGTGCTGGAGTTTTTGCAAGAAAGGCTGACAGCGGGGCGGCTGCTACCACCCTTAGGGTTTATGTGGCCATTGCAGCTCGGAGAGCTGGATGAGATCCCCTTGGGGAGGCATCGGTTGGTCTCCGCTTTCATGCGTGGGGCCAGACGCCTTAGGCCTGTTCGCCCACGGCAGTTCCTTCTTGGGACTTGTCAGTCGTCCTCGAAGGACTAGTGACGGCCCTTTTGAGCCCTTAGAGTCAGCTTCGGATCGGATACTGACTCTTAAGGTTGTTCTTTACTGGCGCTTACGTCACTGAAAAGAGTTGGAGATCTGCAGGCTTTTTCTGTCAGTGAAACGTGTATGGACTTTGCCCCGGGTCTAGTCAAAGTTACACTGCGGCCTAGGCCGGGTTACATTCCCAAGGTCTTGTCCACGCTCTCAAGTGGTCACTCTTCACTCTTTCCATCCCCTCCCTTTGCTTCAAGTGAGGATGAGAGACTCCACATGCTCTGCCCGGTCAGGGCATTGAAGCTATGTGGATCGCCCAAGGTTTGGAGAAAATCTCCCAGTTATTGATCTGTTTTGGTGCTGGTCGCGCGGGCTTGCCACGTCAAAGCAGAGGATTTCTCACTGGGTGAGAGACGCCATTTCGCTGGTTTATGAGGCGCGGAACTCCCTTCACCTCTTAGTCTTGGGCGCATTCTACCAGAGGCGTAGCCTCCTCTCAAGCTCTTTTAGAGGGTACCCCTGGAGGATATTTGTGTTGCGGCAGGATGGTCCTCTCCGCACACCTTTGTCAGGTTTTACAACCTTGACGTTGATACGGCTCCAGGTTCTCAGGTCCTGTCTGTTTGAACCGACCGTATGTTGTTGGTTCATTATTGGGCCAGATAGGCAGCGTTTTCAGCTTGGCGTGTTTGGTATATCGTTCCCGATGCGTGCTAAGCTACGCAGCGTTGAGTTACCTATGAAAGAGAACGCGTCTCGGGTTACGCGTAACCCTTGTTCTCTGAATAGGGAACGAGACACTGCGTTCGCTGCCAAGCTCCTCACGCTGCCGACAGGGTTCTTTTCGGCAGAGAAATCTGAGGAGTGGATGGCGCGTTCGCCAGTATGACCTGACGACGTCATTGCGTCAGAGACGGCGTCGCGCCATCAGCCAATGAATTGGCGTGATTCTATATGGGTTTCAGACTCGGTCACGCGAAGGCGCTCCCGATGCGTAAGCTAAGCACGCAGCGCCTCGCTCCCTATTCAGAGAACAAGGGTTACGCGAGTAACCCGAGACGTTTATTTAGGGTGAACTGTCTCCTTAAAACTGTAATGTAACAGATGTTTTCTTCCATTTTGTGATGTACATTTGATTGAAACAGGTGACTTGGTTCTATCCATCAGCTGTTGATTGGATGGAGGCTGATCTGAATGAGAAACTGAGGTTGATTTTAAGAAAGGGGCTTGGTTTAAGCAGACTACTGGAAGATCAAGTTATGACATTTTAATTATGAATCTTGGATGAATTGTCTAGTTAGATCAGTAACATACCTGTCATTTTGACATATGTATGTGGTGCTAAATGCTGAGAGCGGGAATGATAGAACAGAAATCTCTCGCATACACAAATAAATGCTCTCACACAGATCTCTAAGTTAAGATAAGGACATTGTACTGTAGCACTCCAGAGATAATGACACGGTTTTGTTTCCACTCTTTGAAAATGCCTGTATCATGCCAGCTCTGCTTTCACTGTGTGTATTTTGTGTGTGCAGTGTGCAGTGAAAGGGAACAGAACACATTCTGTAGGAAAAAGATGGCCGGTGACCTTGTTGCATATTAACGTCAATGATGAAATGTGGTTTACGTACTGGAAGGCGAGCGTGTTTGTTAAGACAGATTTATACACAGAGTGTATAGTGTGTATGTTCAGCCTGACGTCTCAGACTAGCTCTATTGTGTCTGCTGCTGTGTGGGTTTGCAGCTCTAGTGTCTTTGTCGTTATCTGCTGCACTAACCTATAATTTGGCTAGATTATGGGATTAGTGGATTAGTAGGTGTAATAAATACATACCTGGAATTATATTATAATTTGCCCTCACATACAGACACACTCATATATACACTCATGTTAAAAGTCGGGGTCTTGTGAAAACCACCAGTATTTTTATCATAGGGATCTACTAATATATGTACCATATCGATTATCAGCCAACAAACGGGATTTGTTTTCATTTGATTTTGGATACGTATTGGTTGATATTGGAC
The DNA here is from genome assembly GCA_027564155.1 of Gymnocypris eckloni scoliostomus. Classification (NCBI taxonomy): domain Eukaryota; kingdom Metazoa; phylum Chordata; class Actinopteri; order Cypriniformes; family Cyprinidae; genus Gymnocypris; species Gymnocypris eckloni. The sequence goes on from CM050424.1 coordinate 4,328,519, forward strand.
ATTTTATTGTACATGCTCTTCTTCTTTTTTTACCTTTGATATCATCTAATGCTCGCTAAATATATATATATATATATATATATATAATTTAATCTTCAAAGAATCTTTAAAGGAATATAATTTTTAATAATGTACATTATAGTTTAGTATTTAAAATGATATTTTATTTATATTTTTTTTTACTTTTTAAATAATATACAAAATATAATTTTATATCTGCCATTTATCAGTTATTGATCATAACAGGAAAATAATTATTGCCTTGTTGATATTGGCCTGAATTTCATTATATCTTTGAATATGGAAATCATTATTGGAGCTATTAGAACCACTCGAGAGCTATTAAATAATTGTGATAACAAAGAAAAAGTCCAAAGGCTTTGAACATATTCATATTTCTAGCTCTCTCATATACTGTGCAGCTCATTCACTGTGGTTTAAATTTGATGAACTTCTAAATGATATATACATTAGTCTATTGTGCCTAACACCTTACTCTAAAACTCATTAAAATGTCAAAATGACTAATTTCAAACGATAAATCAAATAATCATATGCATTTCTCCTGCCCTGCGGTGAATCCTGGGAAATCCGATTTAGCTGGTGTTGTACTTATTAGTGTAATTATTCAATCCAGGTGTTGACAGACCTGTGCTTGATTCTACAGGCATTGTTTTTTCCATAGCCATGAATCATCTTCTCCATCACTGCAATGCCGTCACCTCCCCTCCCGCATTGATGTGAGTGCCGAGTGTCGAGGCAGTGACACAACCAAAAACACTGAACATTTATGATTTGGGGTTTTCAAACCTGTCCTGGAGGCCCCCCTACCCTGCACATATTGTATGTCTCTCTCATCTAACACCTGATTCAACTCATCAGCTCATTAGTAGAGACTGCAAGACCTAAATTGGGTGTGTCTGATAAGGGAGACATACAAAACGTGCAGGGCAGGGTGCTCTCCAGGACAGGTTTGAAACCCCCTGGTATAGTGAAATAAAGACACACTGTGATAATACTGATACCCAGCATTTGATCATATACTTTGTGGTAGAATGCCATGAAGCAACATTGAAGCTTTGTGATGGATCAGGTTAAAATGTTGTTTACTATTGATTTTTAAACACTAACAGAGAGATCTGAGATGAGGTAAAAAGGTAAAAAAGAAACCGACAATAAATTATGAATGAATCTGTCTATATGATTACATGGTATAATTATTTTGTTTATCCTAAATTTAATTGTATATAGCAAAGCACGTTTTTTTAAGAATAAGCAAACTAAATTAATATAATTATTATATAAAATATCTGGAGAGGCATCCAAAACAAAGCAGTTCAAGTTTGTTAAAAGGCTAAAGTTCACCCAACATTTACTCAACCTCATGTTTTTTTAAATGTGTATTGCTTCCTTTCTTCTGTGAAGCACACAAGAATATATTTTAATGAATGCATCGAGTTAGTCAGGGATGGTCAATATTGGACCTTCACTGTATGTGGCATTTTTCAAAATATCTTCTCATATACAGTATTTCACATAAAAAAAGACAGTCATGCATTTTTTAGTGACCCTTATGATAAGTAAATGATGACAATTTATTTCTGAGTGAAGTGTCCCTTTAAAAAGTCAACTTGACTGCAACAATTAGGAAAACAAAATTACATTGATATATTTTCATGTTTTAAGGTTATTCTTGTAGGCTGCTGTGTTGAGGAAGCCACCAAGTTTTTGCATTTGCAAATCCCCGTTACGCCACTGAGTGACCCGAGAGGTCAGGAGCGTTTCAGCTGACTGTAGAAATGTGTCCTGCGGGTCTTTCACTGGCATTGGTCTCGGTGGCAACTGCTCCGGAGTGCTCTGACCTCTGCATAGATGACCTCTGCGTGACTCTGTTGCCCTCCGGCGTCATTGCAATGACTGCTAAAAGCCCTGCACGGGTGCTTCATGTGACCCGGCTTGGGGTGTATAGCTCCAGGGTAAACATTCACTCACAAACACAGACAGCAGCCAATGAAACTGCTGACAGCACTGTGATGTGATGACAAACACACATACAAAAACTTACATGAACACATACATCGATCTCTGTTAGGACACTTGCTGTTACTGTTTTAATACGATGAGAAGAGGAGAATGAAACAAGATTGTGAATGTTGCGAGACAGATTTCAACCCACATTGTCTTTTTTAGTACTGCAGCTCAATTTGTCAAGAGTGCATTTCCCAAACTGGGATTTGTGAGGTACTGCAAGGGGTTTGCAAGTTGATGAAAATCTAAGAATTAATGGAATAATGACAATGTAAAATTAAAAGAATAAGTTTGAAATGAAATGTAAAATATCTAGGAGGTTTTAAATAAATATTTAAATATTTAACTGACAAAAATCGTTGGGATTCTCTGCTCTAGGCTATTACAATATGAATACCTTATTTAACATGTTCGGTAGTTTGAGGCACAAAACTGGCTTGTTCTGTTTTATATCAGTGAATATCTTCTCACTTCAAACCTTCATTCATTGGAAACGCTGACCTTACAGTTTCAGAGGAGCGCTATTTATCTGAAGGACACACTAGAGAAAAAACGTTATCCCCTTTTCTCCCATTGTCCTTTGTGTTTTTTTCCACTCTATTGATTCTTTCTCTCAAGGTTTCTCTTTGTATTTTTTATGCTCTCTGTTATCAGATACAGTGGGGCAAAAAAGTATTTAGTCAGCCACCAATTGTGCAAGTTCTCCCTCTTAAAAATGAGAGAGGCCTGTAATTTTCATCATAGGTATACCTCAACTATGAGAGACAAAATAAGAAAAAAAAAATCAAGAAAATCACATTGTAGGATTTTTAAAGAATTTATTTGCAAATTATGGTGGAAAATAAGTATTTGGTCACCTACAAACAAGCAAGATTGCTGGCTCTCACAGACCTGTAACTTCTTCTTTAAGGGGCTCCTCTGTCCTCCACTCGTTACCTGTATTAATGGCATCTGTTTGAACTCATTATCAGTATAAAAGACACCTGTCCACATCCTCAAACAGTCACACTCCAAACTCCACTGTGGTCAAGACCAAAGAGCTGTCAAAGGACACCAGAAACAAAATTGTAGACCTGCACCAGGCTGGGAAGACTGAATCTGCAATAGGTAAGCAGCTTGGTGTGAAGAAATCAACTGTGGGAGCAATTATTAGAAAATGGAAGACATACAAGACCACTGATAATCTCCTCGATCTGGGGCTCCACGCAGATCTTACCCGTGGGGTCAAAATGATCACATGAACTGTGAGCAAAAATCCCAGAACCACACGGGGACCTAGTGAATGACCTGCAGAGAGCTGGGACCAAAGTAACAAAGGCTACCATCAGTAATAGGGGTCGACCGATATGTGTTTTTCAGGGCCGATACCGATACCGATTATTACAGATCAAGTAGACCGATAACCGATATTTTGAACCGATATACGTGTCTGGTGTAAAAATGAAAATGAATGCCAAAATTAATAATAACAAGAGCTATGACAAAAAAACGTTCTTTAAATGCTTTTAAACAGGTCTTTAATTCTGAAAACTGTTAATAACAACAACATTAAATAAACAGTAATATTAATAATAACATAAGTACAGAGATCACCCAGAAGCATTCTGTAAACATTTTGTAAAACTTAAAGTAAACGTATTTAGCGTATTGTGTGATTATTCTCAACAAAAGTTGTAATAATTGTTGTAGTTGTATTACGTATACAGTAATATATTCGGCTAAACCGAACTTATATTTTGACAGGTTGCCATGAGGACCTTTTAAGTTTCTGTAGCCTATGTATATATGATATGACGATCGTTTTACTCAAATGAAACGGTCAAATGCTCATGAAGTGACTGTCCGAGCAGTTCTGGGGATGTTGTTCATGTATTTATGTCCTCATTTAGTGAGACGGCAGACGCTGAAGTCACCGCGAGCATCACACGCTTCAGTATGTGTGTGTGCAGTAAATGAAACCGCACGTCTGTGTCATTCATTAACAGAGATGCAGAACATGCAGGATTCATATTTAAATAGTGTTTTGCAGCTTAATATTTATAGATACTAGTCCATAGCGAGTCGATTTAAGTGTACTGACCTACTTTTGATTAATTCATCCAAACTTGACACATTCCGTGACATTCCAGCGTTATACGGTAAATTCCATTATATGACTGCATTCCGCGATTCCGCCCGCATTTTCCGCATCGCGGACATCATGGGTTATATTAAGGTGTTTTGCAACTTCAGCAATGTCTGCTGCTGCTTTACCTTTGAGAGACAACTGATGCGTGATCACTGAGACAGCTCCAGTTAGCATGTGCTCTCGGTGTGAGACTGTCTTCAGTTTTCTGCGTTGATTGGTCGGACTCGTGACTCTCTACATATCAGATGAGCGGTGGGCGGAGCTTGGTCTCAGAGATTGAGAGATCGCCTCACTCTCACAGAGTGTTGAGCTCAGACAGGCTGCATCGAGCCAAATAGTGCATTTAAACATTAAATAGTTTCACCTGTATTATTTATTCACCAATAAATAATGTCACCTGTAAATAGTATGTTTGTTTGCATAAAAAAAAAAATAATTAAAAAAAAAAAATTATCGGCAAATCTGTTTTTAAAATGGCCGATATCGATAATCGGTAAAATGCTTAATATCGGCGCCGATAATCGGCCAGGCCGATAATCGGTCGACCCCTAATCAGTAACACACTGCGCCGCCAGGGACTCAAATCCTGCAGTGCCAGACGTGTCCCCCCTGCTTAAGCCAGTACATGTCCAGGCCCGTCTGAAGTTTGCTAGAGAGCATTTGGATGATCCAGAAGAGGATTGGGAGAATGTCATATGGTCAGATGAAACCAAAATAGAACTTTTGGTAAAAACTCAACTTGTCGTGTTTGGAGGAGAAAGAATGCTGAGTTGCATCCAAAGAACACCATACCTACTGTGAAGCATGGGGTGGAAACATCATGCTTTGGGGCTGTTTTTCTGCAAAGGGACCAGGACGACTGATCTGTGTAAAGGAAAGAATGAATGGGGCCATGTATCGTGAGATTTTGAGTGAAAACCTCCTTCCATCAGCAAGGGCATTGAAGATGAAACGTGGCTGGGTCTTTCAGCATGACAATGATCCCAAACACACCGCCTGGCAACGAAGGAGTGGCTTCGTAGAAGCATTTCAAGGTCCTGGAGTGGCCTAGCCAGTCTCCAGATCTCAACCCCATAGAAAATCTTTGGAGGGAGTTGAAAGTCTGTGTTGCCCAGCGACAGCCCCAAAACATCACTGCTCTAGAGGAGATCTGCATGGAGGAATGGGCCAAAATACCAGCAACAGTGTGTGAAAACCTTGTGAAGACTTACAGAAAACGTTTGACCTCTGTCATTGCCAACAAAGGGTATATAACAAAGTATTGAGATGAAATTTTGTTATTGACCAAATACTTATTTTCCACCATAATTTGCAAATAAATTCTTTAAAAATCCTACAATGTGATTTTCTTATTTTGTCTCTCATAGTTGAGGTATACCTATGATGAAAATGACAGGCCTCTCTCATCTTTTTAAGTGGGAGAACTTGCACAATTGGTGGCTGACTAAATACTTTTTTGCCCCACTGTATATGGTTTGTAATGGAAGATAAATAGTTAATGTAACTGCTAAGTTCAATCTCTTCCTCATTAGCAATTTCATAGGTGTGTGTCTGACTTGTACTATTTATTGTACTGTTTTTGTAAGCGAGTTCATATTACATCTGTGTTGTTGACTACAGGAAGTTGAGTACACTACTACTTGGGTCTTGTTTACGCACCGGTGTGGTTTTGACAATGTGATTTTGTTACTGTGTGTGTGATTGTATTCTCAGTAGGCTATGTATGTTTAGTGTGCTTGTGTGTGGGTCAAGTTTTGCCTGTGTGGACCAAATGTCCATACAATGATTTTAAAACTTGAAATCACCTCATCTGCGCGACCACCTAAACATTCTTAAGATGCAGTTTAATAAATAACAGCTTAATAAAACTACTTTTTATAACTACTAATGAAACTAAAATACTTACTCACCTGATGTCGTTCCAAACCAAAGATATTTTGAAGAACTTTTCAGCTGTTTTTGTCCAACGAAGGGGGAAGTCAGTGGTATAAATGGTTGTTTCTGGACCTCAATAACTTTAGATGTGGTCACATTTATCATTGTTGGTCAAATTGTTCATGGTCAGAAACAAATAATTTTGATTGTGCTCTGTGCAGTCTGGAATTTAGATTTTGCATCAGCTTCAAGTCGAATTTGTAGTGTTTACCAACAGAAAGCAGTGTGGTTTGAAATTGACTTCATAATATATTGCTGCACTATTGATTTATACATTTTCACTGTGTTGACAAAAAACACTTCATTTTTCAAAATATCTTATTGAACTGTACTATACTTTGGGTTAACTGTGCCTTTAAGATCAGAGGTTGGGATCGAAAGCATTATTACCTCAGTTTAAAACCTATACAAGTCCCGCCATGACAGAAAAACACAGCTGGAGTAAATGTAGCCTCATCAGAATTTAGTCTGTAGGTGAGAGACTTGAGACGTGACAGAGTGTTCATCCAAGAGGGCTTTGAAGCTTCATTGAAGAACACATACACACACTCCTGTCTAACCACTGCAACATTTTGACAGATGCAAAAAAGACACATCGATGTCTTCTTTTCTCACTCTGTCACACACACACACACACACATGCACCAGTTCGCTCGGTAATAGATTGACTGCACAGGTCACGTCCTGCATAAGAATAGCTGCCAGCCCCCCTCCTCCCTCATCTGTGCTAATCTGCTTCTCCAGTGGAGAGATAAAGACCCAAATTCTTCCTCTCATCTTTCCTGCCGCTCAATTTTGTCCTCTAATGATGTCCTCTCTCGTTCTCCTTCTCTCTCTTTCCGCCCACTCTCTCTTCCTCCTCTTTATTTCCACTTAAACGACTAGAGGAATAAAGCAGGATATTGATTTACGTGTGCATAGATTTACTCACGTGTATCCAGTGTGATGAGTGTTCATTTGAGTGGAGCTTCCATTTGACTTGTTTTATACAACACGATATGGAGTTTACAATGTATTTAATTTTCATAATGTGACATATTTGCACCTTAAAGTGGGAAATATTGCAGAATGGAACTTGCATGTTGTCAGGCTGTGTCTGTATGTGTGAAGTTAAAGTGACGGATCACCAGATAATGACATGGAAACAGAAAATAAACGTTTTCTTTCCCAGCTGAAAGTGAAACTCTTTTGTCTTTCTGTTTTTAGAGTGTTTTAGGGGGGTCGCTGGCATGAGAAATCCCTGCTGCTCCTGCTGTCTTTATAGTTCAGAGCGTTCTGTTCTGTTCCACATATCACACCTCATATAAAGCATGAGAGAGCAGATAAAACCCTCCGTGAGACTGTATTGCACAGACATGTCCTCCCGTCAGATGTCTTAAAGGCTTGTGATTGGATCTGTGGATGTGTGTTTGCCATACATAGATTTTTTTGATAGATTTGGACCAGTTTACAGATTTTATTTGTTGCTTTCGTTAAAATAATCTCTAAAACTAACATGAAAATTCTGTCATTCTACTCATCAATGTTGTTTGAGCTCAGCAGGATGTTGAATGGCTTTAAAGATTGTGTTGGGGAACAGGAGGCCTTTGAAAAGGTTTAGAACCAATGACTTACAAAATACATGTGCCATCTTAATAAATGTAACTGTAAGTGAATGTTGACATTTCACAAGCTTCTTTTGTATTGTTTCACATTTTCAGTCTGTCCTTTATGTTCCTGAACACAGTTTGAATAATCTCGTCAGGCCATTCAGTGGCTTTGAACTGGCTTATTTGATCAAAACAGACAGCGTTGGTATCCCACCGCAGTAACTTTAGATCCACATTTAAAGATGGCTGCTGTAGATGAGGATGTTGTTCCACATGAGCTGTGTTAAATCGTTGGAGTCATTGGCAGCTTGAACCGAACCGCCTACAGCAGATACTGATGTAGAGCAATACTTGATAAATGATTGAAGTGGGGGGAAATTATTAAAGAGGTTTCCTGTACATCGTCAAGACAAAGAACAAGCCACCCCACACACCTTTTTGGGCAATAATCGTTATATTTCAAGAGCTTCACTTGAGCTGCACAGTGAGAAAAAAATTGTTGTTGGCAGCCAAGTAAAAAAATAACATTTTAACAGCAAAGTAAACCATCATCTGGATGGAGGCATTGGTAGACTATTGAACAAATTATCATGCAGTTGGAGAGAGGTAATCAGCGAAACAGTTATAAATGTTCACCTAATTAATATTCTCACTTAATTTTAATATGCCCCACTACAGATGGGCATTTTTGGCAATTTCTTATTTCGATCACCGATAGGTTTCAAAAACGAGTAATTGAGTAATCGGGGGGCGGGGCATGGCCGTAATGTACTTAATGAAAATAGCCGATCTGAAGTCTGTTATGAAAATAAAGAACGTTTTTGTTTAAAACAATATGACATAAAACATGTCTATGAAAACATGAACATGTTAGATTGAGGATGTTAGACTAGGATCATGATGCAGCAATGTTATTAAAAAAGAAGCATCTAAAAAAGAATAGCTGCCTGAGGTGAATTTTCATCTACATCAATGTTACTCATTGCGCGGCTCGCCAAGCTTTACTTTGTGGCTTGCATGGCAGTAAATAATATGATGACATGATCATGCAGTCAATACCGATATTTCATAAAACATTAAAAGCAAGCAGGGCTATAACATAACCCGTAAAAAACTCACTCCATATCTAAACGGACGCGAGTTGCGTGATCCGACAAAAGACAATAAAACACATCAGAATATGTGAGCAGAGCTCGGAGTAGAGCGGTGGGATTTTTACTGGAGGGAGGAGCTTATTTTTTTTAAAGTCGGAGCGTTGTGGTTTTCACTCCCTTCAAAGAACGCTCCACCACCATCACTAGTACAATTCATGCCAACAGCCCGTAATATAACTGCATATTTAGCAATTTTGAATGAGCAGAAATCTGTAAGAAATTATGCGATAATAGTGTAATAACTGACGAAAACACACTGTTCTTTTCATCAGAAACAAAATTGACACTGCAAAAAACAGCAGTTATACATTTTAATGCTGATTTCAGCTTGTCATGTGGTAGGAAAAAACGTTGCACACTTCCAATAAGCCACTTTGAAATTCTCTTTGGACCACTGATCTACATTATCAAGTGATTCCTAAAATCTCCTGTGTGTTTTCGAAGCCAGACTAAGTACGAATACAATTTTAATTAAAGTATGCTTACTGTTGAACAAATATGATGAAAACATCACTGCTGCATTGTCTGGGTCATGTAATTAAATGTTAATATCCCAACGCATCCTATATTCGATTAATCAGATATGTATGTAGCTGACCCAGACATCACTACGTGACTTCAAAGCCAAGCTTCCCTCTCTTCTCTATATTTCTCTGTACTCTTTTGTATACTTTTTTTCCCATGATCATCGTTTTCATGATCGATCAGTGCTGTCACGGCCGAATACTCGAGTCCTCGATCGCTGTTGCACATCCTTATGCCCTACTCAACTTTTCAAAATGTGCCTGTTGTGGTTTGCATCTAGAGAGGTTTCGCTTTGCTAAACATCCATTGATGGATATTGAGCGAAGATATGATTTTGATCTATATAATCTATGTATATGTGAAACAATTTTATAATTGTTTGTTACTTTTGTGTACATGTAGACTTCTTGAAGAGGCAGTTGGAGCAGTACGTGCGGAAGCTGGAAGTTCCTGTCAGGGTGGTACGGATGGAGCAGCGCTCGGGCCTGATTCGCGCTCGGTTGAAGGGGGCGTCCATCTCCACAGGTCAGGTGATTACCTTCCTGGATGCCCACTGTGAATGCACCACCGGCTGGCTAGAGCCTCTGCTCGCTCGCATCAAACTTGACAAGTAAGTACTACTAATTTTAAGTAGCATAACACTTTGAAATGTTCAACATTGTAACCCTAGGATCCAAAGCTGACTTTTCTCCCCTAGTATGTGCTACTGGATACACTGGATATGTGATGTAATAGTACGTGGGATATATTTTTGTGAATAAAATTGTTAAAATTTGATTTTAATGATAATTTAAATGTTTAGATTTGCTTAGCTATAATTTACCTAAGTAAGATATGTCTTTATAAATAAATAATTAATATATTTTATTTTAGAGTGAAAAATCTGATTTAAAAAAATGGTTGAATTGAATGATAAATAAAGAAAAAACGTCTCACAAGTTGAACGACTTCTGATTTTTTAAAGTTGACTTTTATGTGATGAAAGTCAAGTCTAAGTTGACTAGTCGCTGATGACATCATTAATGAACAAATAAATCTGAAGCTGTGACTAACACCTTGTGCACAGCTATTCCATATGACAGCACTGCCCACATGGCTATTGCTCCTATAACAGCTTACTTTTGGTCGTTATATTTTTCACATATTTCTGCTCGTTCTAAATCAGATACAGATAAGTAGCACAGTAAATATTACACTCAAATGAATGCATTAGTGAGAGCGATTGCATGTGTGAATTAATTCTACCTGGCAGCATCTCTCTACTTGTAGTGAAGCTGTGGGATTTAGTTATTAAGAAATATATTCTAGAACTTTTCAGTTTCTAAGCTATTTTATTGAGAAATCACAGAACAGTGTTGACAATACATTTGTGCGCTGAATGATTCTGTGCGCTTGATCTGCACGTTATGTATTGTATGTGCTACTGTCTGCAGCCTCTGTGTGTGCGTTACAGTGCAGCAGCGCAGGGGGCGGCATTTCTAGCCCAGTCAGGTGTGCTGTGAAAAATGATCCAATCATCATATCTCTATTATAATTCGTTATTAGTATTTTAAATCAGAGGGTTTTAAAAATGTTTAACCAATGATAAGCATTTAAAAGAGCTTGTCAGTAAAACTTCGTAAAGCCATTGGGTCATCTCTCAGTGAAACCTCGTAACTTCACCCCGCCTCCATTCAGATTGACGTGCCACGCACAGCCTAGAGCAGACAGATCTCCGCTTTTTCGCAATGAAAGTGTACATTTCAAACAATTAATGTTTGAATAGTACAGCATTTATTTACTCAAACACTATGTCTGTAAAGGCTAATATTTGTGTGTGTTTGAAGAGTGGAGAAGTAGGGTATTTGCTGTCTATCCAATATACTTTTGTATGTTTTAAATATCCTGTGCATAAGCACTTAATTTGAGATTCTGACCAAGTGTAGGATTAAACAACAAGAAAAACTAAGCGCCCATATAGCTACAATAGACGTTATATGACCTCCAAAAGTTGATGAAAGCATATAATGCAATGCACTTGTTGCCTCAGATAACAGTTACAGCCGTTCTAATGACAGACAAAACACTCCATCTCCATCATTCGCTGGTCAAAAACCTTGTTAAATCCATTTGAACTTGAATTTCATAATGTTAAGTGCACACTGATCAGTAAAGTCTGAGACAATACCAACGCTGACAATGCAGTGTTGTTTAATTATTGAATTGTTCCCCCTTCTATTTTTTTATCACGATTTTCTAATATATATATAATATATATTTATTTATATACTCACTGGCCACTTTATTAGGTACATCTTGCTAGTACCGGGTTGGACCCCCTTTTGCCTTCAGAACTGCCTTAATTCTTCATGGAATAGATTCAACAAGGTGTTGGAAACATTCCTCAGAGATTTTGGTCCATATTGACATGATAGCATCACGCAGTTGCTGCAGATTTGTCGGCTGCACATCCATGATGCGAATCTCCCGTTCCACCACATCCCAAAGGTGCTCTATTGGATTGAGATCTGATGACTGTGGAGGCCATTTGAGTAAAGTGAACTCATTGTCATGTTCAAGAAACCAGTCTGAGATTATTTGAGCTTTGTGACATGGTGCATTATCCTGCTGGAAGTAGCATCAGAAGATGGGTGCACTGTAGTCATAAAGGGATGGACATGGTCAGCAACAATACTCGGGTAGGCTGTGGTGTTTAAACGATGCTCAATTGGTACTAAGGGCCCAAAGTGTGCCAAGAATATATAAGAATATATATATATATATATATATATATATATATATATTAGTGGTGGGCATAGATTATTTTTTTTAATCTAGATTAATCTCACTGTAATCTTGGAATTAATCTAGATTAAAATGGCTCATTTGAATTCTGCCGAAGGCATTCAGAATATGTGTGCTACCCAAATAATGACTAAAAGTAAGTCTTTGAGAACGGTTTCTCAAGCCAGGTGGCGCATTAGACCAGGGGCTCATCTCCTGTTTCCAAAATGCATCACAAACTTTAATCTCTTCCCGTCCCAATCCCACGAAAAAACTGGGGGAAAATCCCGTTCCACTCCCGGAAGAATGACTCCCATTCCCTCCCACTCCCGTGTTGTTGTTTTTTTGTTTTTGCCGATAACTGTCAATTACAGTAAAAATATAGTACAGATCACAGCGTGCTGTGAATAAAATAATAAAATGTATTATTAGTTGAATAAAAACCCAAAATGTCGTTTTTTGTTATTATATTAAACTGAAAGCCATCTTATGCACAGATGTGTTGCACAGATTCAATTTCATGTAAATCATCCATGCTAACACACGTCTTCTATTTTTATTTTTTAGACATTTCACTCTCTATAGATATATTTTTCTATGTACTGTATTTTTAGATATATTCGAGTTTCGAAGTTTCTCGCTCAAGTTCACATGAGACCTAAAGCGCATCCTGTTTGCTTAAAAGCGCAACGTTTCGTTGTTATTCTGAGTGCACACAAATAAACGTAGAGTCTTTACAGATTCGAAAGATGTATTAGGCTACTTTTATCTGTATGACCAAAAATGACGGAGATTTTAAGAGCAAGTGAGCGCACCGGAGCCTGTCCTGCAGCAAACGCGCTTCCACACAAACACTTCAATAGCGCACATTTCTCTAGGTTAACATCATATTGAGCGGCCATGTAAAGTTGCTACTACATACATCTTTCAGATGAAAAGCCATATTTGAGGTTGATGAATGATAGGTGAGCGTTTGGATGTCCTGCCTGATTGTATTACCACATAGACCAGCCGTTAACAATCTGTCCATCACGGACTGCGTCATTCACTTAACCAGCCACACCAAAGCAAACAGGAGGAGAGCATAAAGAGACAGTTGAGTTCAGAATTAAAATATACAGTTTATAGTTTATTTATATAAAACGTATATTTGTGTGTAAAGTTGGATATCTATTCCCGGTCCCGCCCACTCCCGATTAAATATTTTCCTCTCCCGTCCCAATCACGTGATTCGTAGCGATTTTGTTTCCCATCCCGCGGGATTCCCGAAAAAATGTCAGCCTCTAGTTCAGAAGATTGTTCTCGCCCCTACAGTGCAATTCGGCTAGGTATACATCCGCGCTAAAATATCAGGGTGAAAGTCATCATAGCTTGCGTAGAATAGACCCAGCTCCCAACCCAACTTTGAGAATAGATTAACGGCGATATTTTTTTTATCGCCGATAAGAGTCTCACGTTAACGCCGATAACGGCCCACCACTAGTATATATATATATATATACATTTTCTTTTTAGTATTATTATTTATTTAATTACTGTTAGTAGTTGGGAAATAGCAATCCACTAGCTCACACACATATGCGGTCACAAACACAATTTTTTTTTTACATCCAGCACATTCCTTTCATTTCATTTTAGCAATTTGTGGTGGAACATAAAAACAAACAAGTCATTTTCGCACACACTTTCTTTTCCGCCATTTTGGCATGTTGGTTTGCAGAGAGTGGAGCGATCAATAGCTTTTAGAGTTTTTTCCCCAGGCCTTTATTACATTTTTGTAGTTGGATTTCACCTTAGGCTGCATTTGTGTCTGAAATGGAGAAATTGTAGGGTATAGAAACATGAACTCAATTTAATCGGATTTTAATTCTTTGAAGATATATGCAGAGTATTTCTCCTCTCTTCTAAACATTCGCACATGCCCATACACATGCTGATTCTCTGTGTTGTCTTGCCTTGGGCGGTCTGTTGGGGCATCATTAGCAGATATATCGTCAGTCTGCTGAATTTAGGAAAGGAAAGTGTGCCTGCAGTGCCTGGGTGTGTGTGCGAGATCCATCCTCATCACCAGAGTTAGCATCACAGTGGGCTGCTTGGTGCTGATTGATGACACAAGTTTAGCGAGACATCCCCTCTGATTTGTGTCTGCATCTGTTTGAGTAAAGAGAGGTGTGTGTGAGCGTGTGCCAGCTGAATTCTACATTCTGTGGCGGACAAAACTCATTCTTTCAGGTAGATGAGGTCAAAGCAGTGAAGTGTATTGCTAATATCACTTGTGTGTGTGTTTCACAGGAAAACCGTAGTGTGTCCCATCATTGATGTGATCAGCGACGACTCATTTGAGTACATGGCAGGCTCTGATATGACATATGGTGGCTTCAACTGGAAGCTGAACTTCCGCTGGTATCCGGTACCACAGAGAGAGATGGATCGCAGGAAAGGAGACAGATCCCTGCCTGTCAGGTAACAAACGGAAATGCTTATCATTAGGGCTGCAGCGATTCGTCGACGTCATCGATTATGTCGATTATAAAAATACGTTGATTAGCATGGATTGCGTCGACGCGTCACACTTTTAGCCACGCCCATTGCGCGAACCTGCAGTTATCCCTACTTAAGACTGTTTTTCTGCCATGTTTAAAACAAACAAGACTCTAGAGCAGAAGGTAAAGGCTAGTATGGCAACATCACTTGATATAGAGTTCATAGAGCATTTTATTATTATACGACCATCAGAACCGCATATATATAGCCACACTGACACATTTACATTGTCAGGATTCACAACCGCATTCAAAGCTGCGCTGAATGAACGGAACTAGGGATGCACGATATGAAACATTTTAACCGATACAGATAATTCAGTCCTTCTCACGGCCGATACCGATAACCAATAAGTTCATATTTTTATATTATAATTTTCATATAATCTGCAGTTTGTGCACCCAGGAGAATACAAAATCTAAGATGCCCTGATGAAACTGACATTTAGTAGCTCTGGCCTAACTATAATAGCAAACATCAGTCCTGACTCTTCAAACGTTTTTATTTTTTGTGTAAGGCACCACAATACTTAGTAACAGAAATGGTTTAACAGAACTATAACAGAACTATGGTTTATCTGCAATTAACAACTCATTAACCCTTTAAAACCTATGGGTAAAATAGGTCATTTTCACATAATTTGTTTATTTAACTGTAAAATTCTAACAGAATGTGCTATTTTCAAGTGCAAGGTGTCATTTTATTTAAAAAAACACCTGGCTTCCAAAAAAGTACAGTTTTTGACCATTAATGTTGTGTGGTGAGTTAGCAAACATAATTTAAATAGACAAAATAAAAAATAAACAGTAATACATTTTCTGGTTTTTTATTTATATAAAAAAAGAGAAAAATCATGATCGAAATAATACAATACTTCTTACTTCAAAATTCAACTATATTACATATATACACAAATATTTTTGGGACACTGGGTTGCACAGTTTTCATTCAGGAGACTTTTTTGTTCATACACGCACACATGTACACATGCATGCACATGCATACACCCATAGATTTACACGCACAGACTCATGTGAAAAAGTCTCACTCAGACTGCTCCCAAAGTCTCATTAAAAATCATCCCAATCGACTCTTGTGCTGTTTACTCCTCCTTCACCATGTTTTTGTTTGTTTCGTTTATTATTTTATGCAATTCAAAACTCCACGCTACCTATCTCTACATTCAAATTCTCCCTTCCCACTCTCCCGGAAATCAGCTGTCATTTGTCGATGGAGCCCAAGCAATTACCGTAATAAGCCATATATTGCCGAAAAGCGCATGTTGTCTGCTGTCAGGAGCAATTTTAATTATGTTGATGGTGCAAACGGTTGAAGAGTTATGGTAACATGAATACAGCTTGGTTTTAATGTGTCGGCGCTGACACAGCTGGTTTTAAAAGGTTAAGCAACCATAAACAAGACGGTGCAACGCGGCATTCAGTCATGTATTTAAATACAAATGATGGATTATGAGGAGGATGTTTAGGCAATAATTACATTGTTCTCTTCACATATCGTTAGTCTCAGTGCTACCTGAGGTGCTGTTGCTAACAGCAGACATATCTTTGTACAAACGAAAACAATCGTTAAAATTAGATTAAGTTCAAAACATAATCAACACAGATTAAATAAAAACTAATGGTAGAATCGTATACTGATGGAATTAAATGGTATATAACATCAAACGCAACATTTAACTACATAAGCTGTCACGTTGTAATGGCAAAGCAGCTGTTCTCGCGAGTCTCGTAGTTGACGGTTACAGAGCAGCACAAAGTAGCAGCTGAAGTCGTGAACGCACAATATGACGTTGAAATGCCGTTTACCATTCCAAGAGTGGAGGCTGCTTAAAGTCCCTTAATACAGCTTCGCCGCGATGATGGCCTTTTAAGTGAGATATACGATTTTTTTAGGTTAAAACTTGATGCCTTTTTTCCTCCTCTCGGAGTCCTTGCTGTACATGCGTTGCAAATAGCAATGGCATTGTCCTCCTCTGCCACCGAGAAAAACTTCCAGACCGGTGAAGACATGTTCACAAATGATGACGTAATGAGCGCAACACAAGCTGAGAGTCACTGCAATTTAAAGCAGGTTACTTTCAGTCGGAAAGGGGATGAATCTCAGATAAATCAGACTGATTGATTGATTGATTTCGCAGCAAGCGCACTTTATCGGGTCTAGATATCGGATTTAATTTATTTATCGGAGCAATAAAAATTACGTAATTTTCCCCCATATCGGTCCATAATTTATCTGTCCAATAAATATCGTGGATCCTTAAACGGAACAGCACGAGACATCAAATTGCCTATATAATCATGATGGGTTTAATGCACTCACAGAGACGGAGAAGGTTAAATGATTCGTGTTCATCTTATGATCCACCGGAGCTGCCGTCAGTGCCGTGGGCGAGATCTCGTGAGCTCTTAGTCCCGCACACCAAACACGCTCTCTGAACTCGCTAACAAAGCCTTTAAAGTCATTGTTAGTTGTTTAACTGTGTGATGGATAGGACAAGCCTCTACTGGGCTCATTTATTTAAAAACGGGCTGTCAGCTGTGATGAAACTTCCCGGTGTTATGACGCCATGTTTGATTCTGTCGCTCTCGTGTCCTGAATGTGGTTGTGACTTCAGCTGTTTATTCATATACAGATATACAGTGGGGCAAAAAAGTATTTAGTCAGCCACCAATTGTGCAAGTTCTCCCACTTAAAAAGATGAGAGAGGCCTGTAATTTTCATCATAGGTATACCTCAACTATGAGAGACAAAATAAGAAAATCACATTGTAGGACTTTTAAAGAATTTATTTGCAAATTATGGTGGAAAATAAGTATTTGGTCAATAACAAAATTTCATCTCAATACTTTGTTATATACCCTTTGTTGGCAATGACAGAGGTCAAACGTTTTCTGTAAGTCTTCACAAGGTTTTCACACACTGTTGCTGGTATTTTGGCCCATTGCTCCATGCAGATCTCCTCTAGAGCAGTGATGTTTTGGGGCTGTCGCTGGGCAACACGGACTTTCAACTCCCTCCAAAGATTTTCTATGGGGTTGAGATCTGGAGACTGACTAGGCCACTCCAGGACCTTGAAATGCTTCCAGCATTTCCAAGAAATCCAGAAAATCACATTGTAGGATGTAGCAAGGGCATTGAAGATGAAACGTGGCTGGGTCTTTCAGCATGACAATGATCCCAAACACACCGCCTGGCAACGAAGGAGTGGCTTCGTAGAAGCATTTCAAGGTCCTGGAGTGGCCTAGCCAGTCTCCAGATCTCAACCCCATAGAAAATCTTTGGAGGGGTTGAAAGTCCGTGTTGCCCAGTGACAGCCCCAAAACATCACTGCTCTAGAGGAGATCTGCATGGAGGAATGGGCCAAAATACCAGCAACAGTGTGCGAAAACCTTGTGAAGACTTACAGAAAACATTTGACCTCTGTCATTGCCAACAAAGGGTATATAACAAAGTATTGAGATGAAATTTTGTTATTAACCAAATACTTATTTTCCACCATAATTTGCAAATAAATTCTTTAAAAGTCCTACAATGTGATTTTCTTATTTTGTCTCTCATAGTTGAGGTATACCTATGATGAAAATTACAGGCCTCTCTCATCTTTTTAAGTGGGAGAACTTGCACAATTGGTGGCTGACTAAATACTTTTTTGCCCCACTGTATATTCAAGTAGATGTTTTAATTTGCTGAATAAATAAAACCTTTCAAGTCTCACCTGTAAGCAACTGCTGTTTTTTTCTCTCTTGTTATTGTCTTTCTTTATTTATTGTTATTTTCTTTCCTTTCCTTTCTTTGTTGTTGTTATTATTATTTATTTTTTTGTAAAGTATTAATTATGAGAAAATAAATAAATTATATATATGAATAAAATAAATGATTAATAGCAGAAGTTACTGTTATTATTTATTGATAGTTTAACTAAAGAATTCATCAACTGATGAGAAAATAATTAATTAATTAATTGAAAATAGTAGATAGATTAGTCGAATAATCAAAAAATGTATCGATAGATTAGTCGACAATAAAAATAATCGTTAGATGCAGCCCTATTTATCATGCAGTTATACAAGTGAATCAGGATTAAATAGCTGTGATAAACCTTGCCATGTCCTATCAAAGTCAAAGGTCCATAGTAGAATCAAGTACCGTACTAGTCTTAAAAGGATAGTTCACCTAAAAATGAAAGTTCTGTTTACTCACCCTGGTGTCATTCCAAACATTTGTGTTTTTATGCTTTCCATGAAATGAAAAAAGACAAATACATAAAAAATGATAACGTGTTCACTGTGATGACAAAAGACATTTATATTTCTTACAATAAAATGCTATTTCAAATAAATGCTGTTTTTTTACTTTTTGTTCATCACAGAAGCCTGGGAAAAAAAAACTATTATATCGACAAAAATTTTAAATGCATAGTTAACCCAAAAATGAAAATTCTGTCATAAATTACTCAACCTCATTTCGTTCCAAACCTGAAAGACCTTTGTTCAGCCTCGGAACACAAGTTAAGATATTTTTGATGAAATCCAAGATTTGGCCCTGCATAGGCTGCCATTAATTTTATGAAGCTAGGAGAATATATTCTGTGTGTAAAAAAACTAAAATAACGTGTTTATTCAACAATTTCTTCTCTTCCGTGTCCGTTTTGCACGCTCACATAAGTATCGCGACACAGTTGCATTGCTGTCTATGTAGGATAAGAAAGCTCTTGGATTTCATCAAAAATATCTTCTTTGTGTTACAAAGATGAAAAAAGGTCTTACGGGTTTGGAACAAAATGAGGGTGAGTAATTAATGACAGAATTATCATTTTTGGGTGAACTATCCCTTTAAGCAGCACAGCTGTTTTCAAAATGTACGATATCACACACAGTCAAAGGACTACATTTAGTCCTTAAATTAAATGTAAAAATTTATATTTGAAGCTATTAAAATTTGACAATATTACTGTTTTATTGTATTTTTGATCAAATAAATGCAGCCTTGGTAAGAGACTATTGTCTTGAAAATATAATCTCCTTTTTCAGACTGTGTCAGCAATACACTACTACTGTTATAAATGTCCTGTACTGTTATTAGTAGTACTGTTGTATATATTTGTCACATATGTTCAGTTTCCACATTTTTGAACAAAGTAGTGCAATAGTCACTGTGTACAGTACATTAGTATTCCGTTTCCAACACAGCTTTTTTTCAAATGCCTAATTTGTCTTCCTTTTTGAGACCTTATAATGTAAGAGATAGGAATGTAAACAGTAAGTGAATAGAGGTAGAAATGTCACAAGCCAGATTTGAGCTCAAATTGCCTGCATGAGCGCCACGACACAATGAATCACAGAGTATGTGTTAAACAGTAGGCAATGACTCCAATTTGTAAAGGCCTTTTAAATGTAAATTCAACATTTATTTATTTTCTTTTCTAAAAAGGTATTTTACATGCAACTTAAAGCTGCGGAATATAAAAGTGTTTCTCCAGCCCTGCAGCTAAACTGCAGTTAACACAAAGACGAGAGGAGTTTTAATCCACACCAGCACTTTGCCGAGAGGAGAGTGTTTACCTGCTCACCTCATAACTACAGGAGCAGAGTAGCTCTTAGCCTTCTACTGCTGGATTCCTTCACAGATCCTGTTTTTCAGAGCTGCACGTTATTTTTTCATCAGAACGCTCTGACGCCACTCTGCTCTCTGTTTTTGTATTTTTTCCCTCACGACCCTTCGTTTACTTCGTCTCCTTTTTTACTTCAGAGCCTGGTTCTCTGCATGAAAACAACTTGAGAGCATAACAACAACAGGTTCTTACTTGAGGAAAACATGACTGTGAATGAGACATGCTGCAGGGGATGGATGGAAGGAAAACAGGAAAGAACAGAGAGCGCCTGCTGAGGGAAATGGAAGAACACGAGTGAAGGATATTTAAAGAAGGATATGTTATTGCCAAAATAGGCACATGTAAACATGTCATTTATACTGAAAATCTCATTCTCCTGAGTGACACGCAACGTGCTTATTTGTAACAGAGTGAACAGGAGAGGAAGAGCTGCTTTAATAAGATATGATCATCCCCGAAGGGCCTGTTTTGCAATTAAACTCTGTGTTTTTGTTTTTGCATCATCTATCAGGACCCCCACTATGGCAGGTGGTCTCTTCTCCATAGACAAGGATTATTTCCAGGAGATTGGCACATATGATGCAGGCATGGACATTTGGGGAGGAGAGAACCTGGAGATCTCCTTTAGGGTCAGTCTCGCTGCTGATATTATAATATTTAACCACCACAATTCCACTTGTGCATATATAGTGCATATCAAGTTATTAATGATTTTTCATACTCTGAGAACTTATATTTACCCTTGTTTATCAGATTTGGCAGTGCGGAGGGACGCTTGAGATCGTCACGTGTTCTCACGTCGGTCACGTGTTCCGTAAGGCGACGCCATACACGTTCCCCGGTGGAACTGGGCAGATCATCAACAAAAACAACAGACGGCTGGCAGAGGTCTGGATGGATGAGTTCAAGAACTTCTTCTACATCATCTCACCTGGTCAGTCATGTTTACATGCTACACAGCTGCACCATAAACAGATACACAATGAAGGTTGGAAATACAGAAACACAAACACTACACACGATTTTAGTTTACATAGGCGAGTACACAACTCAAATAGTGAAAAGGTTACTGTAAATGCAATATATGCACACAAACAATATTGACATATACAGTATATAATGTATAACATATAATACAATATAAAATGTACAATTTTTAGTGCAACAAATAATGCAGTTAAAAAACACATTTTGAAATATTTTCATATTTTTTAAAATATAATTTATTCCTGTAATTTCAAAGCTGAATTTTTAACATCATTACTCCAGTCATATGATTCTTCAGAAATCAATCTAATATTCTGATTTGCTGCTTAAAAAAAAGAATTATTATTTTAAAAACAGCTGAGTAGACTTTTTTCAGGTTTCTTTGATGAATAGAAAGTTCAGAAGAAAAGTATTTATTTGAAATAGAAATATTCTCTAACATTATAAATCATTCATTCAAAGCGTCCTTGGTACATACAAGTATTAATTTCTTCACCCCCCACAGGATCACAGGAATACATTTCATTTTAAAATATATTCAAGTAGAAATCAGTTATTTTAAATAGTAAAAATATGTATAATATTATAATATAATATAATTTTACAATATTACTGCTTTTGCTGTATTTCGAATCAAATCAATGCAGGCTTGGTGAGCAGAAGAGAATTCTTTAAAAGCAACTTAAAAATCGTACTGTTCAAAAACTTTGACTGGTAGAGTACATGCTATAATATATAATGTACAGTGTAGTCATACACATGCAGACACAAATGTTTGTAAATAGTTCCCCTTACTTCTGTGCATACTAGCATTACTGTGGCAGTAACCTAACCTATTTTTGAGGAAAACAATAATTACTAGGGATAGTCAATTTGTCACGCGGTTGTGCAATAAGGCTATTGACGAAGGAGTAAACGATCAGGGATCTTTAATAAACATCAACTCACGTAGACCATTGAGAATAACATGAAATACGAGACAAAGACTAGACAGAATCTGAAGGCTTATAAAGACATGGAACAAAGGAGCAAATGAGATGATTAATAAAACTCGGATGAACAGACTGAACGATAATTAACTAATGACAGGAAACTAACCAAATAAGGAAAAAACAGGAAACTAAACGAAAACCAACATGTGACAATTTTGGTCAAATCATGATCACAAAGTTTTTAGTCAATATTGAGATTGTTTAACACGATTAAGGTGTGTTATACAGGTATCACAGTATTTGAGTAAAAAGTCATGATTTGTCATATGATATGATCTTATGATAATAACATATATTATAATATATTATGATAGAAATTTTACAGGTCTCAGTTCCAGAATTTCTATACTAGAGCAAAAAAAGCTATTTTGCTAAGGTAAGTAAAAAGTCTTCAAAATTATTTTGAAGACAAGTAAACTAACTGTTTCTAAATCAAGCATGTCCAACAGTAAAGCAACAACAATTATTTTACGACAATTATGGAGGGACAAAAGAGCACTGCTGTTAATAAAAGGAGTGGGCTGGATTATAACACAAGACAAATTGTGGGCATCATTGCGAAATGGAATGCAGCACAATAAAAATTGTATCTCGATAATCTTGTTTTCATAATTGTTTTAAGCCAAAAATGTACAAATCTTTGCCCTTGTGGCAAAGCTAAGAAGGTAACACTTGTTTTATGTTATGAATGGCACTTTGACTGATTTCACCCGTCACACATAGTTCAAGAATATAGTAGGACACAATATTGCCAATTTTTTAAATAACATTTCCTTATCTTGTCTCTCAGTCTCGTCTCTTTCTCTGTCTTTCTCTGGTGTTTTTCTATGACTGTCTCTGTATCTCGATGTCTGTCTCTTTAATTGGGTGTGTGTGTATTATCAGCACTCTTGGGCACTCAAGCCATATTGACTCAGAAGGAGATGTTGGATAATAGATATTAATGTCACTGTCAATAGTGTCCAGTGCTGCTCAGAGCTATCTGTGTGACCGTGTGTGTATTGTGTTATTCTTTCCCTCCTCTAGACAAATGCCTTTGTATACTCTCTCCTTATTGTTAGCGCTGAAAGGAAAGCATCTGGACAAAAAACCCTAACCTTTAATATCAAACTTCAGCCTGTAACTTGTCCTTTAGCATTTGTGCTACAAACATGAATGATACCACAAGTCACGACGCTTGTGGAGGAGAAGTGTTTTATTATATTTGTAAGCGATCAGGCTTGCCATGTTTTGTCTGGGGAACAATAAAACAGTTACACTGAAGTAGAGCTCTAAACCATACCCAGCACAGTACACAGTTGTTTATCTTTTGAAGAAAATATTCTTTACAAAATAGTGAATATTTTAATTTGGCAATTTTAGTATGTATTTGAGTGGACGAAAAATAACATTGATGAAGTTTAAAATAAAAAACAAATCTTTAAAGATTTTATCAATTTTATGATGCATGTCTTTCACACTGTTTTGTGTTATGTGCTACCAGTATTATAATTAGGGCTGGCTCGATACCACTTTTTTAGAACCGATCCGATACCAAAAATTCTAAGTATCTGCCGATACCGATATCGATCCGATACAGCAAAGTTTTTTATATCAGTGTAGAATTTCTATATCTCAGTGTGTGTTGACCTGCTCATCACTCTTTTGTGTTTTACACACAATCTAATTATAGACAAATTTACTAGTGATGCACCGATCATGATTTTTTCGTGGCGATTCCGATACCGATTTTTTTCGAGCAAACTGGCCGATTCGATTCGATACCGATTTTTTTCCTTTAAGCAACCAACAAGAAATAATGAAAGATTCTAACACAAATAAAGTGTTTATATAGTGAATATAGATTTGATTTAACATGTATAATATTTGTTTAAAAATATATATATTTAAGAAAAAGTTGCCCCCAAATCATCATGTCTGTGGTGTTTCAACAATGGATGTCACCCCTTTAAGAAAAGGAGAATTCTATTTGGACTAGTTCCTATGTGTAACTCACTGCAGGTGCTGGTTGATCTGATGCATGGGGACTACATTCTTTCTTATACATTTTGAAGCTAGCTAAATCTCTGACAATTTCATGTGTTGTCATTAGTGTATGTGGTGTTATGTTGATAACTTGCAGATCTGGCATATTTTTATAAAAAAATATAAATACATACTTGTTGATATTTCCAAAATGTCCCTGATCTTGAAACCATCATGATAGTAGCCTCCATTTTAGAAAAGTCTAAGCTGATTTGTATGTGGTGTTACTGTCTCTGGTGTTAATGTATTTTCTGGTAACACAGAGCCTTTAGTAACTTGCGTTATAAGGTCTGTGGTGTTATAATTACACGTCTGTGGTGTTACTTCAATATGACATAGTGGCTGTGTCACAAGTTTTTGATTAAAATTATTTACAATTCAAAATGTTCTTAAGCTTTTATTTTAATGGATATAGCATATTAAACAAATTTTAAATGCCTATCAATATATTTTATTAGAAAAACAAACAAGCATCTTTACAAATTCTGTTTCTCATGTTCAACTGGTCAACCCCAGTTGAAGATGGACCAAGATGGTTTTTAAATTGGGTTGAAACTACATAAAACTGGCCTTAAATGAAAACATTAACAGTAACCATGTGAAATTAAAGGCAACATTTGCATAGTTACAATCTAAACAACACAACCAACACACATTCAACAGTCCAAACAAAGATGTTACTTAATCAACATTTGTTGTCATTTTTAAAATTGGTGTAAAGAAAAAAGGTATTTACCAGTGAAACTAAATAAAACCAAAGTAGGCTATATAAATAAATTATTCCAAAATGTTAAATCAAATAATGTTAAGAGCAACGAGCAAAAACAAAGATGCTACAGCTCGTGCTTGTTAAACCGAATTAAGTCAATGTAATTTTAAGGTAAAATAAAAATAATAATCTTGTACAGAACTGACGTTTATACGCTTGAACGCTTTATTCTTTACAAAAAGTAGCATTTCAGCTTTGTCACAAGTTGGTCTGTTTCTTTTCTCATCCAACACGTAAGAAGCTGCGCTGAACAACTGTTCACGGTCTATTCTTGTGCAGGGCGGACAGATACGCAGCGCAAATTCTAGTGATGGGAAGTTCGGATCATTTTACCCGGACCTTTGAGTCTCGCTAAGATGAACGAACGACTCGAAAACTCAAGACTCAAAAGTGAACTAATCAACTATCGTTCGCTCATACTGCATTAGTCACGATGAACGAACGACAAAACCCAAGACTCGAAACAGGTGAACTAATTCCAGTACAGAACCTTTAGGATGGTGCGCAACTGAACTAATCAGAAACGACTCGTCTTCCGAGTCTCATTAAAGATCCGTTCAAAATGAATGAATCGCTCAAGACCGACCCATCACAAGCAACTTCAGCTAGAGCAGCAAAGGAAAGCGGCTCTTATTTGTGTGCCAGTAATGTTACACCAACGGCAGTTCGCTTCATTGTATCTGTTTTTCTGTGTTTGTTGTGCTCCTGCCGAATGTCTTCCACACAAATGACAAAGACAAAAACCGGCCGGTTGCCGATCGCTATATAAGAAAAACAACAAATGAATGGATATATAATTATAATCTATGACAAAACAAATTTTATAAACTAGGTTAGCGGATAATTCCGTAGCAAAAGTTACTCTAGAAAATCATGAGTGAACAATAATTTTATAAAATCTAAAATTAGTGAAAAAATATTTATTGGGGAACAAAGAAAAGTGAATAAGTGTAGGACTAAATCTGGTAAAAAAAAAATATATATATTGCTCTTTGTACTGTTGTAAAATACATTCATGGAAAACAAGTAATATATTTATATATATAAATATATATGCTGTAAAATTAAAATACATTTATTTTAAACGTACTGCACAGTAATGAGGCAGCACCATATAACAGATGAGATGAACAAGAAAGACCATTAATAATCTTTCAAGTGTTTACGTGAACTTGACTTAAATATTCATCTGTACCAAACATTAAACTATGTAACGGCTTCAGAACACTTGAAATATAGTGCATGAAAACTTTATGCTGTTTTAAAATGTGTTTGTGGCTTTTGTGGGGCTTAACAATAACACAATATTAGCTATTCAGAATATGGAATTTGGATCGGTTTCATCAGACCGATACCCCGATCCAGCAGAAAAGGCCAGTATCGAAGCAATAATGATCCTGAATATCGGATTGGCGCACCCCTAATTATAATATTTATAAATCTTTTATATATATATATATATATATATAAGTGTTAAAGTGTTAGTAATTTTATGATGTACTTTTATCATTTTTTATTTTTCTATTCAGCTTTATTTTAGTAATGTTAGTATTTCATATTAAACTTATTTAATAGTTCAAATTTCAAATTTTCATGTACGTTCTTTGCTTTAAGTTCTCATGTACTATTTACATATTATTTCAGCTTTATTTCATTTAACAAAAATGATTTTAATAGTTTGTTTTAGTTAATAATAACAATACTGTTTTTACCTTGTCTTTATTATCACTGACTAAATAACAAAATTCTTAATTAATAAACATAATTGGCAGTAATTTTGTCGACAAGTTTAATAGTGCCACTTTTCAACCACCCCAAACACCTTACAAACCACTTAGCGAAGCCTTAGCACCTTAACCACCCACAGCATCCTAGAAAATCGAAATGTTTAAGTTTATTAACCATTTTTCATTCTCGTGTGTTTGTTTGTTTCAGGTGTGACGAAAGTGGATTATGGAGACATCTCATCCAGAACATCCCTGAGACAGAGACTGCAGTGTAAGCCGTTCTCCTGGTACCTAGAAAATGTCTACCCAGACTCCCAGATACCACGCCACTTCTACTCGCTGGGAGAGGTCTGTACCGCTTTCTCTCTCTCATACACACACTCATGCTGATAGCAAAAGGGAAATCACTGCATAGTGTGATAAACACATTTCTGTGTGTGATAAAGATGTGCAGGTGTGAATTAGCAAGGGACGCTCTTTTCTCTGGGTTGACTATGTCAGGAATTGATTGGTATTTTTTATCATTCCGGTCACTGTGTTCAGGAAATGAGAGGCATTTATTCTCTCCTAGTCTGCTCTCCCTCTGTCATCGTCTTGTTTCCTGTTCCGTCTCTCACCCTTTCGTTCCATCTGTCCGTTGCTGCCTCTCTCTTTTTCAGACGTTCTTATGAATAAAACATGCGTGTCATCTCTGATGTCTGAAACTCGCTCAGAACCGAGTTTGTCTGTTCTTCTGACTGGTTAAGGCTCTATCTTCCTTGTGCTGTCTATGGTTCATTCCCTTTTAGCTCACCTTTGTCTCTCCTCGCCACTGATGGTGACATTGTAAGGTGTAAGGCAGGACACAGACAGAATAATACATGGAGGATATGACGTCACATTAATGTTCCATGTGTAGCCAGTTAAAATTTGGGGTTGAAATTTTTGAGAGAAGTCTCTTATGTTCAACATGGCTGCATTTATTTAATCAAAAATACAGTAATGCAGTACAGTAAAACATCCTAATGTTGTAAAATATTATTACAATTATTTAAATATATTTTAAATGTAATTTATTCCTGTGATGCAAAGCTGAATTTTCAGCAGACATTACTCCAGTCTTCACTGTCACATGATCCTTCAGAAATCATTCTAATTTTGCTATTTATTCAGAATCAACTTTATTCGCCAAGTGTGCGCAAACAGACAAGGAATTTGTTGTGTTTTTTAAGAAGCTCTTGGTACATACATACATACATACATACATACATACATAGATACATACACATCTGACATGAGAACAGAAACCTTTAAATAAGACTAAATTATAAATAATAATGTGTATGAATCTGGAACAGATGATTTATGTAAAGATTTGTGCATTGTTTACTCTATATATACAGCTGTATAGAAGATATGCATGTGTATTTACATAGTACTTGAGAGAGAGGCAATAATTAGAGATGGAGAATGAATTACAGAACACAGGTAATAATTCCTGTGTTAGCTGTTTAGGCTGGAGATGGCACGGGGAAAAACTGTTTTATGTCTAGATGTTCTAAAAGCACAGAGATCTGGAGCTTCTGCCTGAAGGGAGAAGTGCAAACAGGTTGTGTCCGGGGTGAGAGGGGTCATTGTCATTGTTGAAAACAGTTATGCTGCGTAATATTTTTGTGGAAACCGTGATCCTTTTTCAGGATTCTTTGATCAATTAAATGTTCAAAAGAACAGGATTAATTTGAAATAGGGCTAGAATTTTTTTGTAACCGTGTAAAAGACTTTATTGTCTTTGGATCAATATAAGGCATCCTTGCTAAATAAAAGTATTAATTTCTTTTAACAAAAATTCTTACGGATCCCAAACTTTTGAACAGTAGCGCATGAAAAGTTTTAATAGCTAGCACAATAAGATAAAACAGTAAGAGAGGCTGGGTAAAATCCCAAAGATCGATCTTTCACTCCATGCCTGTTTTTGTATCTGACTGAAAATGCATTAGTGCACTGCTTCCTGTCATTGCATTCTGCAAAACTATCTTACTGAACTTCATAGTGTGGTATGTTTTGTTTATTTTTTTTGCAGAAAGAGGTACTTGTGTGAAGAAGCATTAGCAGAGAGAGAATTGACATTATAAGTGAAAATAACCTTCTGAATCCTAATGAAATCAGATTCAATCAGAATCGGAATCTTAACCGGAATCTTAGCAGTCATTTTGAATCTAAATAATTGTAAAATCTTTGGAAATACCCAACCCTTTGAGGGGCTGTGCATTACAATGATTATAACAGGACTATTAAAACAGCCAAGTATTAAATCAGCATTTGCATGAAACACTGGCTAAATATAATAGCAGTGAAGCTGTTAAATGTGTGTGTCATGGTTTAAGCCCCACTAATTTTGACATTTGTGTAACTCAGTGTTTTGGATGAAAGCAGCGAGCTGTCTTTCCCTTCATCTGCTGTCTTTCATCAAGTACACAGTTACGTGTGTGTGTGTGTGTGTTTTGTGTTTGATTGGCACAGTTGTCTTTTAGTTCGTCGATACTCCCCCCTGGTGTGCGATAAGCTTTGGGTAATTAACCATGTTTGACACTCAGACAGAGACGTGACTGTGTTTATTCATGCAGGAGAGCTGCTTGAGTGTCTAATCTATTTGTGTGATCTGTCCGATTGCAGATCCGTAATGTGGAGACTAACCAGTGTCTGGATAACATGGCCAGGAAAGAGAATGAAAAAGTGGGCATTTTTAACTGCCACGGCATGGGCGGCAACCAGGTCAGCTCCTCGCATCTTTGTCACTTTTAAAACACAAACTTGGTTAGAGTAATCATGTTGATGCTTGACATGTACGACACTGATGTGTTGTGACCTTTTCCGCACACTCAGGTTTTCTCGTATACAGCCAATAAGGAGATCCGAACTGATGACCTCTGTTTGGATGTGTCCAAACTCAACGGTCCGGTTATGATGCTCAAGTGCCATCACTTGAAAGGCAACCAGCTCTGGGAATATGACCCTATGGTAAGTGTATAAACGTGAAACAGATCACAAAATCTAATTTACAGTAATGCTCTTACTGTTCTATGGTGCAAGGCATTACACCAGGATAAATGTTAAAATACACAATACTTAAAAGACCAGTATTGCGAGCTAATGTTGTCTGTGTAAAGTTACATCAAAGTTACATGCTTCTTGAGGACTACCTTCCTGCAGATTTCAATTTCAGCCCTGCTCCAACATTCTTGCCAAGTAATCCTGAAGATCTTAATTGGTTGGTTGGTTGGCTGGTTCACGTTCGTTTGACTAGGATTTGAGCTAAATTCTGCAGGGTCCTCCAGAAGCAGGGTTGGCTACCCTGGTAAAATGCCTTATTTGATGAGCATAAAGATATCTAAAAGAGTTGTTAAAAAGAATGATTTTGACAACTTTGCTGCTGAGATGCACATTTTTGTATAGCTTGTAAAAATAATTAATGTGTTTTAATGAAAATACAAGCTTATGCTTTTAATCTGTTCTTTAATGCCTTCCCCCTCAACTTCCACTGCAAGTCAAGTATTGTAAATATTTGTTTTTAAGAACATCCCCCAGATGTTGTTGGTCGAGCTTAATTTGTTTTGAATCCAGAATACTCCCTGAACATGTTGTTTTATCCAGGACAAGCCCCCAATCCAATTCTGTCCAATCCTGATTCTGGAGGGTCACCTTCCTGCAGAGTTTAGCTCCAGCTTGCTTCAGAACACCCCCTAGATGTTTCTAGTAATCCTGAAGACCTTGATTAGCTGGTTCAGGTTCGATTGATTAGGATTTGAGCTAAATTCTGCAGGATAGTGGTCTTCCAGGAGCAGGGTTGGCTACCCTTAGTAAAAAGCCTTTTGCTTGATAAGCATAAAGTTACCTAAATGACAGATTTTGACAACTTAACAGTTGAGATACACATTTTGTATAGATATACAGAAGAAATAATGTGTTTTAATGAAAATACAAGCTTATGCTTTTAATATGCTTTTTAATGCCTTCCCCCCTCGACTTCCACTGCAAGTCAGATATTGTAAATATTTGTTTTTACAAACTGACAAGTGAACATGTTGCTTGTGGTAATTAAAACTTTGCCCAAGATGTTGTTGATGGACCTCAATTTGTTTTGAATCCAAAATACTCCCTGAACATGTTTTATCCCGGACGAGCCCCCAATCCAATTCTGTCCAATCCTGCTCCTGGAGGGTCACCTTCCTGCAGCTCTGCTCCATCGCCTGCCTAGATGTTTCTAGTAATCCTGAAGACCTTGATTAGCTGTTTAAGACTAAGTTGTCTATAATTAGAGTAGACCAGGGGTGTCCAATCCTACTCCTGAATGGTGACTTTCCTGCAGAGTTTAGCCTCAACACACCTGCCTTGAAGTTTCCAGTGATTCTGACGACCTTGATTACCTAGCTCAAGTGTGATTCATTCTGAATTGAGCTGAACTCTTGGAAGGTGGCCCTTCAGGAGCAGGATTGGACACCTTTGGAGTAAGAGCTAAGCTCAGCAGGTCCTCAAGAAGATCCCACGTCAAATGGTATCAATGTGAAATTCATACAGTTATGAATGAAAATGATGTCTTAATGATATCTAGGTGATGACAAAGGTGGAAAACGTGTAAAACAATGTTCCAAACCATCATTTTGGACATTTTGCTCCATTCTCTTGTGCATGCATGCATGTATACAGATGTGCTGTTGACTCTTGATTTTCACCTCAAGGGTCTAAATGGCCTCATATATAACATCAAAGACAACCAGCTAACCCTTTAAAGCTGTCTGTCTGCAGGGTGCGCACTCATCCTTCTCTTGTAATGTATGTGCATGAACATACACCCCAATGGCTTCCCTTATAAACACTGTTGAAGGGATGCTAGTTTAGTTAGATTAAATCACCTTTATGTCAATCTTAAAAGTACATCACAACGCACCTTCTGGTCTGTGGACAGTGAATTAGCCAAGGGGAGGAAAGAGGAAGATTGCTTTTTGCAATCCTCTGTTGTTGGCTTAAAGAGATGCCTGTTACTCCAAAGCATCCTCCCCCTTCTCGCCCCAGATTCGAAGCCCCCACCATGCTGGCCTGGTGCCCGGAGAGCTGGAAGGCTGCACAGAATAGAGAACTCGAGCTGAGACTTTCCACTGTCAGATCAAGGTTCTGTTTTTCTCGTAGGGAGAGAGAGAAAGAGACAGAGTGGAAGGAAGGAGACTCACAGTGAGCGTGATCAGGAAATCTCTTGCCAACAAGAGCACCTCTCCTGCATGCATTACCATACATTACCTTCAAAGGCTCATCGACGTGTGCGTGTGGCCTCACACCTTACACTGTGTGTCTTCTAGGTTTTACCGCTATCCTAGTTGTATCTGTGCGGCTTAATGCTTCCGCTAGACTAGAGCACTCAGCTCACCTAAGGCCCATTACACATACTCACACACATGCGCCACTGTAAAGCAATCCCTGTGCATCGACAATTTGTCTCTGCCCTGGAGCGCACAGGTTGTCCAGTCGTGCGTGTATAGCGTGGATTGGCATACTGCATACTATCAGTAATATTATATTACACTATGAATACTGAGCTCAGGAATACCTGGATGACCTACTACATTTGCCTGAATGAGCAGTGTAAATCTAGCTCACTGCATGGGATCCCACAATGCAGTGTGCTCAACCGGAACTTGCTTTTCTATTGTGACAAATTAAGCATAATATCAGACATGATCTTTAACTCTCCTTTTACGCATTTGAATGGACACCCAAACATTGAGACATTTAAGGACATGTTCAGTGTCCCCATAATTCAAAATGCTTATAAATCATACAGAGTAAGTTTTTGGGGAAAGTAGAAATGCATCCTGTGAGGGCTAAGTTTAGGTGTAGGTGTGTAGGCACACAGTTTGTAGAGTATAAATACCATTGTAGGATTTGAAACAACATGTGTGTGTGTGTGTGTGTGTGTGTGTGTGTGTGTGTGTGTGTGTGTGTGTCATAACATTTTTATTTTCAAAAATGATAGATTTTTGGAATTCAATTTTGTAATTATAATATAGATAATAATAATGTAGATATTTAAAATATATATTTATAATAGGGCTGTCAGTCGATTAAAGATTTTAATCTAATTAATTACATGATGTGGCAAATTACAATTGGCTGGGAAAATACCCCAAAATATTATTTAAAACTATTTTTGTGTTAAATGAGAAAGTTAAGTACACATTACAAATAGTACCTTTAGAAATAGAAATATTTTATTAGATTCAGCATAAAATGTATTACACATAAATGTTTAGGCTACAATGGCCAACCATAAACTATGAAACATAAAAGAAGATCATTTGAGAAACATCTCAGGTTTTGTTCGTTCATGCAATGGAAGTCATTGGTAACCAAAAAAGCTTTGTTACAAACAGGCTTTAAAAAACCTTATTTTTTGTTCCACAAAAGAAAGCAAGTCATTCAGGTTTAAGTAAAGCATGATCTAATACATTTTTTGGGGGGTGAACTATCCCTTTAAAGTCTTTTGTAAATGAAATAATACTAAATAAGAAACTAAACTACAGTATGAAATGTCTTATGATCCATTCATTCATTCCATTAGTTGAAACGGCTGATTCATTCAGGAATTCAGTAAACGGCTCTCTTTATGAATGGGCCTTTGAATCATTGATTCACCCGGTTTGTTCAAAACGCGGATTAATTCACAAACAGTTCTGCTGTGGCGTTATAGGTAATATTTTTGTTGATAAAACTGAGCAAAAACAGACAATATTGTGTTTAAAATATAAAACAATATAAACTTCTTATATACTGAACTGTTGGATAAAATCACATTTGCACTTGTTATATTCGAGACAAAAACAGCACTCATGTGATATCATGTGATATAAATATGAGACAGAAACTCATACAGGGACATTTTTGCCCCAATATCTTGAATTTTAGAGCATAACTGCATTTATGATGTTGTTGCCCTATATCATATTTTTCAACAATCAACTGTATGAAATGTAAGATGACACACAGGTCTGGGGGCGGGGCCATTGAATTAACTGTTAAAATATTTGAATCACGTTATTTTTCATAACAAATTAACGCGTTAAACTGACAGCCCTAATTTATATATATATATCCAATATATATAATCTCACAAAACCTCTTTTTATTGCCTTCCTCATTTGTAAATAAGTAAATAAATACAAATTTTGCATTTTTACAATATTTATTATTTTTCTTCAATTATTTTACTTTGATATTGCAATTTATTTAATTTGTTTACTTTTCTTGTGATACATGTACGTAATTCAACAAATGTGACATTTTGTGACAACTGCTGGGTGATGATAATTGGATGCCATTTGTGGAACATAACATATAGCATAGTGAGATCAATATGTATTATATAGCAACACTTCCATTCTAAATATAACCAGTGTTTTTGCTCTGAAGTCTCATCCACAATGCATGTCTGTCTCTCTCTCTTCCTGCAGAAGCTGAGCCTGGTACATGTGAACAGTAATCAGTGTTTGGATAAGGCGTCTGAAGAGGACAGTCAGGTGCCCAGCGTCAAGGACTGCACCGGGAGCCGCTCGCAGCAGTGGCTGCTCCGCAACGTCACACTGCCTGAGATATTCTGAGCTCGCACACGGACGGACAGATGGACAGACTCTCACACTGTCGCTGATGGAGAGAACGTGAGAGAAAGGATGGCTTTCCTCTCAATCCTGGTGGTCTGCCTTCAAATGATCTCAAAGAACAGAACCGCATATGTATATGAATCTCCCCATCACTCCACCTTGCAGAGGAAAAGAGCGAACGATGGAGAGAAAGACTCGTGGAGAAAGAAACTTGAGTTTGATGCCGTTATTCTTCTCGTTCGAGGGGCAGCGGGCATTTTGGTTATGTTTACGAGAACGCCTCCCTTTTAGAGTATCAGTGTGTGTGTGTGTTTATGTGTGTGTGTGCCGGGAATGCGTGAGTCACAGTGTTTTTCCACAGGAGTTTTCAACCTTTTTTAATTTAAATATTTTTCAAGCCTTGTAGAAATGAAGGGTATCTAGCACATGAAGGAGAGGCTGATGTCTGTCTGAGTGCATGTGTGTGCATGTAAGATTTCAAGTGTGTCACATATCAGGATGGATCTCCTGTCTGTCTGCTATCCGTATAAAGCACGGGCTCCCCCTACTGGCCACCGACACACACTGACCTGTCTATCAATCTCAGCCAGTGGACTACCTTCAATCAATCGCCGTATATATCTATAATCAACGAAAAGGATTATTCATATCATCAGTGTTCATGTAACTTTGAGAAGTCGATACTTTTTTTGGTTTCTGCATTTTTGATTGCCACGTACAAGCACTTTTCACTTGTTTGGTGTTGTTTTTATGTCAAGTCTGTCTCTTAAAGATATTATGGTAATTTAACACACAATTTCAGGACAGTCCTGAACTCAACCCGAATGATTGCCTTCCTGTGGGTTCCAGCCCTTCAGCTGACATGGTTTACCGAGAAGCACGTGGCTTGATCGGGAAGAAATGGATCATCTTCAGTCATATCATCCAAGTGTATAAGTGCTCTGTCTCACTGTGTACATGCACGTGAAAGAACTCTTTCGTCTGATATCTTTCTTTGTTTACATTCACTTTAATTTGTTACTGACTTTTGTGTAGAATTTCTTTAATTCATCAACACATTTGGTATCTGAAGGTGAAAGTAGGCCGCTTGCCACATTTCAACTGATGTCTGATAGCCTAAAGAGATTGTCCTGCATTTCAGATTCATGAATTTCATTCTTCTGATTTTATTTTCAAATGGTCTGAGATTTAAGTTGGGCTGTGATGGTTGAAGATGGTTGGAAAATGAAATTGAACCCCTCTGTTTTGAGATATGTCATGTGGAAACAGGATTTTTTTCCCCCTTGAAAACTCTCGACCCTGTCCAAATACTTGAAATGATCTGTAGTACTCTTTGTGTCCTGGTCATTAATCCAGAAAGTGTGTCACTGTATTAAAAAATAACAAATCTAAATTGTAAGATTTTATATTCTAAAACAAAAGATTCTAAATAAAGACAAGAAAAGGTCAACTATTGTTAGATTGTAAATCTAAAGATTCTTAAAACGATTCAAGACTCTAAACATAGATTCTACATTTTGATTCTAGATTCTGAAAAAGTTATAGTCTACATTCTGAAAAAGATTGTAAGTAATGATCGTAAATTGTGATATTCTGAATTATAAGACTGTAAATACAGATTCTAGATTCTAAAATAGTGTGTGATTAAAAGTGGATTCTGGATTGTAAATAAAAGGGGTTTCACTGCAGAGGATGGGTGAGGATCTTGCTAGTATTTGGACAGGGCCTCAAGATCATCTGTAGAGATGTGTGTGTGAACAAGTGTGTGTGTTTATATTTGTTAAAGGGATGTCTTTTGTTGTTGAATTGATGAGGGTCTGGCCTGCTGATTGGTGGGTTAGAGAGACATGCGTTGAGATGATCCACAGGCTGGAGAAATAAACCACAGAAAGTTTACAGTCCAACTTCTCCATTAGCCTTTATGATCTTTGATGATAGATGTGCACACACACAGTTTCATGGTTAAAATAATAGTTGTATTGAGAACTGCGCAGTTGGTTTTAGTTCCTCGACAGTGGTCAATAGGTTGTTGTTGCACAATGGGGCACCATGCAGGGTATTTAAGGCATTGTGCTGGACTTTGTACTCTCAGGCTTAAACATGATCAATATTATCATAACTTATAATTCAATGCAAGGTTCAAGTTTCATGGTTGGAGTTTTGCCTTGCTTTGGTTTATCACTTGGTGGCGTAGTCATAGACCTTCAGATACTGAACACTAAGATCTCAGACCCTGCGCTCACAAGACTAAAGCACTGACACGACAGTTAACGACTTGCAGTTAATGATCTAATTAGCCAGTGTTTGCCTTAGAGAAATACAATTGGAGAAGCTCATTAAAATATTTTGTATTTCATCTTTACTTGAAAGATTACTTTGAAAATATTTGTAGGGTTTTTTTTTTTTTACTAGGATATATTTCTAAGTATATTCACCAAAGGCATTGCAAGTTGTTGAAAATAAATTCACACATTTTTAGTTTAGCAAATTAATGATACATTCTGATTATAAAAACATTTCCAGAAGAAAACGTGCTTTTGATATACAGTATCCCCCTTTTCTGAGCGTGAACGTCTGGTTTCCCAGAATCATTTCATCTTTTAAACTGCTGATTGTTCTCAGCGGTGCTTCACTTGTGTTTCGAGGCAGAATAAAAGACTAATTGACTGACAGAGACTGGGTGGTGTAAGGTTTTGAATGAAAGGTATTGTGGTGCTTATACTATGCCTTTATAATGTACAGTAAGTTCAATACACAATAATATACCATGTGTTAAAAACATTTTTTTATATTGGTCATATAAGCATGATCACATTCTAATATATCAGGTTTCACAATGAGTTTGCAGTATGTTATTTTTATAATAATTAATATTATTCATTTAAAAAAATGCATTGAAGCATCAACTTTGAGCACATAGGAACTTGACTGCAGATCTATGTAAGGAATTTATAAAAGCCAGTGGCGTAGCGTCTGTGTATGCAGGTGCATATGGGCCCGGGCAGATCGGGGGCCCGCCGAGCCGAGAGGGACATTTTTTATTGAAACGAAAGAATATCCCGACCCTTGTCTAACAGCTTATCAGAATTCTCCGCCCGAGTCCAACCCCAGCCCGTGACTTTCTTTCTCTCTCTCTCTCTCCCCTTTACACAGCTGCTGTTGCAGCCATTAAACAAGTTCAGTTTTGGTTCTTAATGGCAAAGTGGTTATATTTCGTTTCTTTATTAAATTAATTTAGAAACATGATTGGAACTTTTTATGTTTGTTAAATTCAAGTTGTATTTTATTTTAAATACCAAGCGGCCAGCCAGCGCCAGACAGTGAGTTGAGCATATGTTTGATCAGTTTAGCTTTCTCAAATAAACACCATTTGAGACATAAAAAACTGAATGCATTTCACAATATAAATTAAGAAATGTAATGCTAAAAGTGGAAGCTGAAGCTCGCTTTGAAGGACATGGAGGCGCTAGTGAGATCACTTGCATTTTGTTTTTCTTAATGAGAGTGGAAAATTAAAATAGGCAGTAATTTTTCCTCATAAAGGTGAGTATAAATCATTCGAAGCTGCAAATAGGTTTATTTGTGTGCACTCACAATATCAACATTTTTTTTATAAAGAAAACAAACAGGGTGTCTTGATCTTGAGCAGGAACACTTACCAAAACCTGAACCGAATCTCGGAAAATATTTGCCTCACTGACATGATAAATATATTTATAGAATGCTACAAATTACAACTTTACAATGAAATAATTCAAATCAAATATTAAAAACTCTTTCATTAGCCTATGTAGTCCATACAGATGCATTTCTCTCTAAAGGCACGTCCAACGAGATATGGGGAGTCAGGATCATCCAATGTAATATTATTTTATTTGTATTTATTTATTTTTGTTTTGTTTTTTGGGCCGCTGTGCCAAGATTGTGTTTGCATGCAGTACAAATACTCTACAGGGCTTTTAGTGTCATTTTTTTACTGGCATTTTAGAGTCACACTGAAAAATAACTAAATAAGATTAACGTCATACTATTTTAATAAAGTCAAAATTACGATAATAAAATAATATTATATTGCTTGAAATTAATGTGAAAATTACACTCCGCAAAAAAAGTCTGTGGCATCCAACCTGTTCTTAACAGGAAAAACAGCAATAACACCTAGCTTATAGATATTTTTGAAACTCTAATTGATCGATTTCATGAGACATTCATTTGTATAATTGTTCTGATTTTTTATATCCATTCAAATATTTATTAATGTTTATTTCGTGATGCAAATATAAAAGGAAAATATCTCTGATTCACATGTAGCTTGAACTGAGGCGAATGTAGTTACCTCACTACAAATTAAAGAGTGAAATCCCATCAATTGTTTGTATTTGATCTTAAAATTTACAGAAAAATGAGAATTTGTGTTATAATAAAAAAACACAAAGCTTATTGCGATTATTAGGTGGCTTGTGTGCAATGAATGGACTTGAAAACGTTAAATATTATTTCCAAGCATTTATATCGTAATTAA
Source organism: Gymnocypris eckloni scoliostomus (assembly GCA_027564155.1). Taxonomy (NCBI): domain Eukaryota; kingdom Metazoa; phylum Chordata; class Actinopteri; order Cypriniformes; family Cyprinidae; genus Gymnocypris; species Gymnocypris eckloni. Next base: position 4,367,464 of record CM050424.1, read on the forward strand.
AACAGGTTGTGAATAGTCCCCTAACTGTATTTACGTATAAAACAAAAATCAACAACTTATGCGAGTTGGATTTTTTGCATTTGGGCCCGGGGCTGACTTGCTACGCCACTGAAAAAGCATTTTATTTTTTTTAAGTTATTTCATTAAAATAAGTTTATTTTGATGTGATGAAAATAGAAAAAAATGGAACACTGGAATCTTACAAACAAAAAGAAAAGCCTCAAAAACCAAAGCTGCACGTCTACTGCTCATTTAACAGATGACAGACTCCGTGATCAGGCCTTCTCACATTCACTCACACTGCACCCGAGATATAGAGATAGTCAATAGCCCAGTTCAGTGTAATTGAGCAAGAGTGAACGGCAATCGATTTCAATCCCACCTCAATCTTTTCTGAGATGGCGCAATTAAAGCTCTCTGATATGACAGTGTGAAAAACTGCACAAATCTGACTAGTTAAGGGGTGGTGAACTGAGAAATCAAAATTCCCTTGATCTTTTGAAGAGGTCATTGCACTATGACAGACTGTTGTTTATGTTGAAAAAACTGCTTATATTGAAGCCTGCCAAAACGACATTTTGGAATCTACCACTCTGTGACGTAACAGTAATCCACGTCACAGACTGTTTAGCCCCGCCCACCGATATACACTGCACCTGTAGTCGAAAAATGATGCTGTGCCAACTATATTGCAGGGCTGTAGTCAAGTCCACCTTTGTCGAGTCCAAGACAAGTCCAAGTCCAAAGTGGTTCGAGTCCGAGTCAAGACCGAGTCCAAAGAGGTTCGAGTCCGAGTCAAGACCGAGTCCAAAGAGGTTCGAGTCCGAGTCAAGACCGAGTCCAAAGAGGTTCGAGTCCGAGTCAAGACCGAGTCCAAAGAGGTTCGAGTCCGAGTCAAGACCGAGTCCAAAGTGGTTCGAGTCCGAGTCAAGACCGAGTCCAAAGTGGTTCGAGTCCGAGTCAAGACCGAGTCCAAAGAGGTTCGAGTCCGAGTCAAGACCGAGTCCAAAGAGGTTCGAGTCCGAGTCAAGACCGAGTCCAAAGAGGTTCGAGTCCAAGACAAGTCCAAGTCCAAAGTGGTTCGAGTCCGAGTCAAGACCGAGTCCAAAGTGGTTCGAGTAGTCAAGACCGAGTCCAAAGTGGTTCGAGTCCGAGTCAAGACCGAGTCCAAAGAGGTTCGAGTCCGAGTCAAGACCGAGTCCAAAGAGGTCCGAGTCAAGACCCGAGTCCAAAGAGGTTCGAGTCCGAGTCAAGACCGAGTCCAAAGAGGTTCGAGTCCGAGTCAAGACCGAGTCCAAAGAGGTTCGAGTCCGAGTCAAGACCGAGTCCAAAGAGGTTCGAGTCCAAGTCAAGTCCAAGTCCAAATGAGACGGTCAAAACAGAGAAAGTAAAAAATAATCTTCTTCAAAACCACATACTTAATTATTGATAATTTATGTGATACGAGAGACGGGATATCTTCTATTTTAATATAATAATTTTGCATTGTTGTTTGTAATGATCTAAAAGCATGTGCAGCAACACTGTAGGATCAAATTAGGCTGTTTTATTTCTCCTCCTGAGATCCAGCTATGGAGTTTTCGCTCTGTAGTGAACATTCTATTTTAGTGAATTTCTCTGAGACCTCACATGTCACAGTTATAAGTCTGGATGTCCTGTACAGAGCACATTCAGGGCTTTATAGAGATACTAAATCTTTTTTAAACCTTTAAAGTCTTTAAAGATGGCTATATTTAATTTAGTGAAAAATTGTACATCCTTATGGAAATATGATTATATTCTGTAATGTCTTTTACATCTGAATCATTTTCAGATTGTTTGTCATAAAGCAACATCTCAGGAAAATGTTATGGATTTTCAAATTCAAATATGACTTCCTGTTATGAAACAGGACATCATTTCATACATGTTCAATGTAGAGGACACCAGGACTAAAAGCATGTTTATTATACATTTTGGGAGACAACAATTGAATAGGGAAATAAATTATATATCAGTTTTCTTATGAAATATTATATATTAATATGAAAATCTGGCCATGTATTACTCCCATTATGAAAATTATTTTTCAACATTCTGTCCCAACAGCAACACATTAATAAGCAAATTAGATATAGTGTATAGGTACACTGTGTTTAATGGGAAACCAGTTTATGGATTTTTTTACACACATATTGCATAAAACAAAATGGTATATCAAATAATTTTGCTATACATTTTAAAACATAGTTGAGAATCATCCTAAAACAAAGTTTAGTATAAAAAATCCTGAAACCTAAAAATGTATTTGGTGATTTAAAAAAACTCCCATTGATTTTGCCGTTTTGATGTCTATTCATGCCATTTAATTTTAGTCCTTGTGTCCTCTACAGAGGACATATAATCAAATATGAATAAAATGGAGTTGAAACTTGAAAATGTAAAATGTCAACTTGAAAATGTAACTACAACATGATTCAAGCAACTTTCTCTTTATTAACCCTCTAGTTAAAGAAAAGTATATTCTAAGTGCACCACACATGACGTTGTCTTCATGATGTAAATGTGAAACAAATCACTAAATATCTTTGCAGAAAAGATGCATGGACTACAACTACATATTGTACAAACTTATATTATGCATATTAGGCTATATGTTCTGAAATAATACAAGACAAATGCTCCAAAAAACTAAAAGTAATTCCAATTCAAAATGACTGAAGGTATAACACCTAGAGTGCTATTATTAACTATAAAGGCTCTGTAAAACAATGAACAGCAGTTTTCAGCATGTCACCCTGATGTAAACATGAAATATCAGATATACAGTAGTAGTTCTTCACAGGTTTTGTATTTGATTACGCTGCTGTTCCATTGTTTTTTCTATGTAAACATGGACGCATTTTACTGTTGCGCTCGCGTCTCTTGCAGCGTCTCGTGCATGAAACGGCTTTCTAAAAACACGGTGCTCTAGTTATTAAAAGATGTTTAACTCACATCTTCTTGCATTTTTCCAATTCCACTGCCCGCGTCAACACAAAAACACATTCTGTGTGAATGGCACCTAGAGAGCATCACACGTGAGCGGTTAATCATGTGCACCGACATGCGGTTGGATTGTTCTTTTCTCTTTACTGTTATTATCAAAGAGTCTAATTTTAGCATTTGGTAATATTTCTATTCAAAATCTCGATTCCTCGATTTATAAAAAATCTAATTGTGGCAAAACATTAAATTCGAATTAATCTATAAAATCTGATAAATCGCCCAGCCATTGCCACAGTGTTTGCTTATTTTTTACTTTATTTAAATTTTTGTGTAATTTATTTTATTTTACATCCAGGGGTATTCCGTGCCTCCAGGCTTTATTCGTTTTGCTCTTATTTGTTCTTTTTCTTATTCATTTGGTGCCATGGCATTTGATGATTGTCTTTTTTTTTTTTACGTTTAAACATTTTGCAAGTTTGTAATTTTATATTAGGCTTATAGCATGGTAATGGTGTTTTTATTCGTTTTGTTAATTAAAGTCCCATGTTTATTGCAGAAAATGTGTCGTTGTAAGTTATAGATAAGCAATTGACCTGAAATGAAAGTGAAAGCAAAATGCGCATGGGCATTAATAAGGTATTTAAAAGCGAAGGAAAATGAGAGGGAAAACTCCAACGAACTTTGTAAAACCAAACTGTATTATGCAACTTGCCTACAGCGTGTCTGTGGCCAAAATAAAGATTATTTAAGTCTCCATGCAGGCACACTCAGAGCCAAGCGCACACTCATATGACGCAGCTGTGCATTTAACAGGCGACCAATGACAATGCCCGTTCTAGATGGAGTTAAACCAATGGCAATTACATTACCCATTTGCGGAACAAGCGAGCTAGATTAATGGTTTTGTTTTGAAAGAGAAAAAAAAGCATATATTGCTGGACTCGGTCGAGACCAACTTGAACTTTGGCGAGTCCAATGACCAAGTCCGAGACAAGTCCGAGTCCAAATACCAACGAGTCCAAGACAAGTCCGAGACGATAGAAAAACGTCTCGAGTCCGGACTCAAGTACTACAGCCCTACGTATATTGGATCTGATAGTAATGTCGCAACACAAGTGTGAGTAACAGTTTTCATTACGTGATTTCTATTGCTTTGTCCCATTATTACAGAACGTTTGATATGTACCGGAAGTGCTGTCAAACGATTAATCGTGTAAGGGAGCTGACAAGATCCATTTGCAAGCTTTGACTCTTGCCTTTTTGTGACCACGTTTTGGAATAATGGAAAACAGGCAGTGTTGCCAAACCTTTCCCTCATAAAATCTCTAGAACCACCCTCAAAAGTCTCCTAAAAAAATCGCCAAATATGAAAAGAAAGTAAATACAGGTAAATTTGGTAAAGGGAAAGTATATATATATATACATATATTTACTTTCCTTATTTCCCTTTACCAAATTTACCTGTTTTACTTTCTGTAAATTTATATACATATTTTATATATATATATATATATATACTTTACAAATGATGACAGTATAAAAAATATAACAAACTATGAAGTAGGCCTATAACAAAGAAATCTGAAGTGAAATTAGGAAATGCTTAGGCCTACTTGTAACTCTACACGACACATTTGTATCTTGTGATCTGCAAGCACATCAAACATGATGGAAATTCTGTAAATTTGTTTCATGTCACCAAAGTGCATCCCTGTCCTGCTTAAATACAACAGATAAGAAATATGAAATAATTCTCCAAAAACAAAACCTTTTATTCATACAAACATATTTAAGTATATTACTACAAGTGCAAATTACTGCATCCCAGCATACATAACACGGTATCTCAGTATCTGGTTGACATAATTGTGCATGAATTGTGGAATAACTTTTGTGTCTGTGGTCAAAACCGCAGAACTCGATGTTTATGCACCGAGTAGTTGGTGCCCTGATGTAATCATATTTTTTATCCGCCATCTTGATGCTTGTAATGAAATGGTGGTGTGTGTCATCATATCTGAACGGCAGATGTACTGATGTGCGTTCACTGCGCAGACTCATTAGGCGCGATCGACTTTAAGCGGCGCTGCGCAGAATGGTCAGTGTATGACATCAAAGTACCGCGAGAGCGACAAGAAAGCCGACGGATCCTATGCTTTCGAATGGCTCTCGCGGTACTTTGATGTCCTACACTGACCATTCTGTGCTGCGCCGCTTAAATTCGAACGCGCCTGTTGGCATGATTGAGAGCAAATTGAGAGGTCACGGGCCTAGGGTGTGGCCAAGTAAAAAATAAAAATCGAAATTTTTATTTAAATATCCGCAAAATCAACAAAACAAAACAAAATCCCCAAATTAGCAACACTGCAAACCTCTATAACCAGTACCACCGCTCCCTATACGCAGAGAACGCAGCTTGCGTAGGGCACCAACTCCCAGGGGGGCACCATCCCAAGTTGCAAAAAAAAAAAAATTTATATACGCATTATAAAAATGAAGCCCGTGCATTTAGGTAGACCTACGTTACGTACATAATCCAGTGACACTTTTTTGGCTGTTGACGTTAATAACGTGTTTTAATGTCGGTAATAATTGTACCACCATCAACGCGTCTGCCTTAATATTATAATAGTTTCCATGTTCCCTTACGAAAATTAACCATGGTTTTACTACGAATAACACCAAACAAACTATGGTTCTTTAGCCATGCAACCACAAATGAACCACAGTTTAGTTACATCAATTAATAATTTAAATGAAGAAGTATTCTTTGGTGATAATAAATACAGACCTAATTAAACAACAGCCTTTAAAAATACTTAAAATGCACTGAATAAAAACGAGGCAATAATGATTGGTTAATTAATAAAACTGTTAAAATACGCAATGCAATACAAAATAAACGATTTGTGTACATAACATATTATTACAAATGCCTGCAAGGGCACCAAAGGCCTGTCATTTCTGCTGTTACACTTATGATCAGATCCTTATTTAATATTGACCAAACAATTGCTAATTCAAATATCCACTTAATCGTTCATTTTTTTGCAATAGAAATGCTACAGCCTCTATAATTTCGTCAACAAAACTTGTGGACATCACAACCCTTACAGAAATTAACCATGGTTTTATCGTAGTAAAACTGCTTAATTTTCTTTGTGTAATTTCTGAATGCTTGAGACCGTAAACTGTATTAATAAAACCATAGCCATATGTAACTGTCAGCTACAACTTGTATTATTTTTACATTTACATTTTTAATAAAACAATTTAAACACATTGTATACATTTATTTTTATATTTTAAAAGTTCTATTTTGACCCCTATGTGTTTTTTGTTTTACTTCCATAAAAATTGAGGGAGGGGGCATAAAACAATTTTGCTTAGGCCACCCATTTGGCCAACAGCGGCCCTGGGTATAACACAGGCAAGACAAAGAGTAATATAGGGCTCGCATGGGTCTACGATCGGCGAAGAATATCCAGAGGGCTTGACATGAGGGGTGATCCAATAACAAGAGCAATAGTACAGGCAGGGTGTAAACTGAGTCCGAAACAGCAGGCAAAGGGTTAATCCAAAATACAATGGCAGAAGATAAAGATACGAAGGACTCAGGCAATAAACTAGACTAGGCATCCTCAAATCTGGATCATTCTTGCAGAGTTTAGCTCTAACCCTAATCAAACACACCTGAGCATGCTAATCAGAGTCTTCAAGATCATTAGAAAATCACAGGTAGGTGAGTTTGATCAGGGTTGGAGCTAAACTCTGCAGCAGATTGGACCTCCAGGGAAAGATTTGAGGAACCCTGAACTAGACTATGACTTAAGCCGGGCTTACACTGTGCAATTTTTAAAAGTCCTTTAGGATTGTACTTGTCAGACTGTACGAACATGATGATCATGTCACACTATGGGATCTCAGTTGTCATTAATGTCAGACTGTACGACAGACAAGACGAGTTAAAAACGGGTGCGCGCAAGAAAACTTGTCCGGCGTGTTACATGATCAACCCATACACGTTCTGTGACTGGGAATTGCGTTGCACGCGGGACCAAAATGTTGGCTATCATGAAAAGTATATGAACGGTGGCAATACCAGCATATTTAAGAAGAATAGTGTATAAAGCTCTACACACCCACATGAAAACAGCAGCACAACCAGTGTTTATACAGAAAAGGCAACATATCAGATGAATTCCGTGAGTGGAGGACGGGAGAGCCGGAGTTTATAGCTGATATTATAATTCTCTAGCATTAATTCTGCTCATAGCTCATCTTGAAAAACGGACAGTTTGACATTCATCGTAGGGGAAGTCACACTGCAGAATAGTGTGCCAAATCTTCTGACGCTGCTAGAATTTTGTCGGAGGTTAAATTTGACCGCAATAGCCATTAATTGGCTGTCGGTGAACATGTCAAACCAGCGATCAAAGAAGACAGATTTTAGCCTAGGATTATAGAAATCTTTCAGGATTTTCAAAATTTGTCTCAGACGACCAAATCGTGGCCAAAATCGCAAAAGGCTCAATAGAAGGGCTCCATAGAGTAGCTATCACTGGGAGAGTGATAAACACAATACTCGGCAGTTTGAGAACTGCCTGAGTGGGTCTAATATAGTGCGTGTGTGATAGCTTTCAGGTGAGCGTGTGACTGGTGACAGCTGTGTGATCAGAGCAATGGATGATGGGAAATGCAGTCCAGTGTGATCTGTGGTGTGAGAGTCAATATGATGGAGAGGTGACTTCTTGTGGCAGTTGACGGAAGGCCACGAACCAGATTCGTGACAAATCGCATCCAATGTAAAAGTTTGTGTTTACATAATGTGTGTACTGTGTATATTTATTAGCCTATGTATATATGTGTATATATAATACACACACATCCATGCATATATTTAAGAAAATTGTATATTTTTTATAAAAAATATATTTATATATAAACAAATTATATAAAATATATATATATATATACAAACGCGCAAATATTTGTAAAATATATGCATGTATGCATTTATGTACATAATAAATACACAGTACACATGCATATATGGATGTGGGCTGTTAAACACATACACAACTGTTAGCCAATCATTGCAGTGGGCATTTACTTCCAACGCTACAATCCCCACTCTTATTCAGAGCGTTCTGATGAAGGGGTTAAAAACAGGACAGAAAATAGCTTATAATTTTTTTTTTTTTTTTTTAAATTTTGTAGAATATTACAAGTGAACAGTACTAAATAATCATAAAAAAAACCTGAAACAGCTCTGGGACTTTTACTAATTATATCATTCTGCTTGTATTGAGATATGTCCAGCTGCAGACCATACGTGACAGCAGTTTTAAACCACCGCTTTACAGCAGTCAGACTAGATACCTAACACACAAATAAAACTTGCTTATTGATGGAAGTGCTTTAACGTCAATCATTTCAACATGAACTGAATCCTCAGAGAGGTTTAAGATCGGCTCAGAAACTGCAGTCTATAATAGCAAAAAATATGTGCAGTGGTTTGCAACATCCAATTCCCTAAATGAGCCTGATAAAACAATCCAATTTTACACAACCAGAAATACAGCGTATACAGATGTACCCAATTAAAAATTCAATCAGTTTTATTAAAACAAATTAATAGTGCTGCGTATGAACAAAACAAACACTCACGTCTTTTTTGTTTTTCACATAAAATAAACATGTTTTTCTTTCTTTCACATATAGCCATCACAACAATTAACTATAAATCATTTTTATCTTATTTGGCATTAACCGAAAAAGTGCATACACTGTCACCCTTCAGTGACGTCTTTAACAGAACATGTGAAGACTTGTTGAATAACCTAGCCAAAATAAAGTGGAAGGAGCAGAGTGAGTACATCTATTCAGTGCAATGTATTCAAGCTTGACCTACAGGTTCTCTTATAAACAAGCTGATATCATTTCTGCCAGCAGCATTTGGTCATTCAGCTCTACCTAAACTATATCTCGTCTAACTGGTTAAAATATGATTATTCATAATGTTTGAGCACTGAACAATAGTACTGCATTTACAACCACATACATTAATACAAAAAAGGGGTTATAACATCCTCCCTAAGCAGGAAGCTTAGCAAAAGACATGAAATAAAATCCAAACAGTAATAAAAATGCATAGGTAAGAAACAATAGTACATAAATATCGCAATGCACTTTGTACATGCAAATTCAGTCTATGGCCAACAGAAACAAAAAACTTCAAGATGCTTGAGGTAATATGAACGTAAGCTGGTGAAAAACACAAAAATGACTAATACAGAACTGCAGAGATGCTAACACTGACTAGTTTGTTTCACATTGTTATAGTCGAGATATAATTTGTTCATAAACCAAAATAAATCCTCAGCCTGAATAAGGATATTTGTATAGGTCAACGATGCTCAGTCCTATTCCTGGAGAGAAAACTCAGGAAGGTACAGTAGATCTCCAGGAACAAAGACTGTATATGTATGAAAACAGAAAGATATAACACTTTAAACAAATGTTTGAATAGTATCATCTGAGAGTAAAGTCCTTTCATTCACACAAACTTAACCATTTACACGACAACAGTGCCAAACACATCCATAATATGGGATAAATAATCAGTACTACCAGATAAACAAAATAATTATCAGTGATCTATAGGCTGAAAATATGGTCCGCTGAGTGGGATCCTAGTGGATTGTTACAGTATAATGCACAATGTAAACGTAGTATTGTTAGTGTGCTAACTGACGCTTGCATCGTGGCACTGGTATAATTCACCAGTACAGTGCTAGACAACGCACAGGCGTGCTAACTTAACTTTACACTGGAGTGTGCAAGCGGCATAGCTTTTTTGAGCCCGGTATCCCAGCGTTACCCAAATTTAGCATCACAGTGCTAAGTGCTAAATGAACTGTTAGCACAGAGGTCGACATCAAGGGGCGTCATTATTCTAAGCGCTTTGAGAGTCACAGATCTCTTAGGGTGAAGATATTAAAAGACTGCCCTCTTTTAAAGTGTACGGGATACACCAGAGAAGGTGTTAAGTCTAACAGGCTGCTGCTCAAACGCCTCTTTCATTCATCGCTTTTCCTCAGCTGCACTGGGGTTTCTGTGAACGACCTGAGAATTGAAGAGAAAAAGAGTTTGAATTGTAGTTACAACGAATAAGTAGTTAATATAGGCTAAAAGCAAATACATCAATAAAACAATAATAGAGACAGATGAAAGACCGTATCACCTGCCATGATGTACAGGGAAGTGGCTCTGCACTGGCGTTGCCTGACTGCTGCTAGGGCTCATTAGCATTGCGCTGTAGATGTTGGACGCCACCACCAGTATGCACAGCAGGATGGGCCCAAAGATGGCACCCTCTAAACCTAGATAGTACGCGCCACCTGCTACCGCGAGGCCGGTCAGATACGGGTGTCCACCTCTGCATATACAAATAATATTCATGCAAATTAGGGAGGGTGTGGTATACAAACAAAATGAGAACAAATGTTGTTGATAGACACTGACAGATAAAACCAAACTCCCAACACACATTTAAAAAACAATCAAAGAGGAAAATTCTGGGTTAGTAAATAATAATGATAAAGGGTAAACTGTCCTTTTAAGCTGTAAGTGTTTGGTTGACAGTCAACCAAATTTGGACATAAAAAAAATCATTAGTATAGGTTTACAAGTATAAGTCAAACACACCCTGATATATCAAAGTAAATGGCTGTGTCAACAAAGTATGTTGGCAGCAGATGGCAGAAGAGCAGCAGCAGAGCTTTGACTCCCTCTCCCTGTGCCAACCACAAATCCAACATCGCTGGCAGTGCCGCCCAGTACGTCCCCAAAAACGGCACCGCACCTAAGATTGCTGCCATTGCTGCAGAGAGCGAAAGATAAAGAGGCAAGACAAAAATGAGAACATCAATTTGGTGTCAGCAAGATTTTTAGTTTTAAGTTGCTTAAGCTCACTAAGGCTGCGTTTATTGAATCAAAAATACTATAATTTTGTGAAATATTATTAACATTTAAATAATCTCATTCTATTTTAATATAATTTAGAATGTAATTTATTTTTGTGATGGCAAAAACTCATTACTCCAGTATTTAAATGTCACATGATTATTTAGAAATTATTCTAATATGTTGATTTGCTCAAGAAACATTCTTATTATAAACTATAAAACCTGAAAACAGCCTAGTAATTTTGTGGAAAACATGATACATTTTTCCAGAATTCTAATAAAAAATTAAATTAAACCGCATTTATTACAAATAAACATTAAAATTTTCCTCACAAAATAAACAATAAGGACTGTTTTACACCACATGCAAATAAACAATACATGGTGTTGCCTATATTTACCGGTTTCTGGTTTTCACACTGTGTGCCTAAGCAGCAGCAGGCAGTTTTAACACAGCCTTTTTTCATGTCAATTAGATTTGCAACAGACCATACTTATAATGACTTATTTAATATAATATAAATACTCCAAGACGACATCCAGAAACCTGCATCACAAACACTGCCAATGTGAACATGAAGAACATGTGGTGTGAAGCATGCCTAAGACAGGACGAGGCGTATCTTTTATGTCTGTGTTTATTTTAGTCTTACCTGAGGGGATGAAGACAATGTTGATGCCAAATATTGTGTGTGTAAGCCAAGTATAAAGGCCATAGAATCCAGCCATCTTCAGAGAGGCATCAAACACACCCCTGTACAGAAAACAGAGTGAGACAGAGCAGAAACACAGCGGGATGTTAGCCTAATACTGACTGCAGTCAGAGTGAATCAGTCTCTCTGTGATAGTGCTCATGAAAAGGGATCTAATGGAACATCTTTGTGCATTCTGGGTGACGGCAGCATCAGCGCACACACTGAGCTCAGTTAGGAAACAGTGAATTCCTCTCCTCATTTCACTTTCACGGCTTCTGACATTGTCTACGGAGGCAAAAGTGTGCTTGTGAATGTAACATGTTTTTATCCAAGCCAATTACATTATGCTCATTTCTACTGGAGAAACCTGAAGTTAAGCATCATGCTCAAGGACACTATAGTGCCACAGCAGATCTGTGACCCCATTCATTCAGCATTTTCTGGGTCACCCTTACCTGCAGAGGAACCCTCCAAATGTTTTAACCAGCATATTATTCCCAGTCAATTTCACCCCATTTCAGTTCCGATCATGATTGCTGTTAAATGATCTGTTCAAATGGGAAAATGGCAGAACAGTCTTGCCCTCTTGTGGTGATCACGAAGTACAATATCTATTACTGGTGTTAATGGCATGGTTCAGCCAATAATCATTTACTCATCCAATCCTGTACAAATGTATTTCTTCTACGGAACACAAAAGGATATTTTTGATATAATAAAAAGAATATAATTTAAAAAAAAAAAAACACATTCGACCTAGGCACTGATTTTCATTCTATGGAAAATAAAAATTCTAAATATCTTATTTTGTGTTCCACAGAAGAAAGCAAATTATACACATCTGGAACGACATGAGGTTGAGTAAATGATGACAAGATTTTAGGTTAAATCTCTTATAATATCACATTTCTGCTTCCCTCCTGTATATATAGACTTCCACTGCAAGTGCATTACAAATGATTGCCTTGGCAAACTGATGGACGAGTCAGAGTTGTTGCTTGTGGGGACATGCTTGTAATATTTAATATACATGCACTTTTATTATCCCTTTAAGGCTGTGGTTCTAACCAGGGAAAATTTTACATTGTCCAACAGCGACTCCTAGGGATGGGTACCGAAACCCGGTATTTAATCGGTCTCGGGGCTAAATTATAAAAGACCGGAGTATCGATAAACTCTGACATTAACGGTTCTGTTATCGGTACTGGAGAAATTATGAAAACACACATACATTTATTATTGCTATATATATATATACACATTATCTTGCAAATTCTATCCCGCCAGAGTCACCAGCTGTTTTTATATGCAATAATATTCAAACTCTTGTCTATGATGCATTTTTGCTATTCCCAAATCAGAAGCGAGATCGCTCACGTGGATGAGTTCAGCACGCGCAACATGAAAGCCCTGTTTATGATAGAAGAGAGAAATACCCATTAAAACATGCTTACACTTTAGGCCTGTGGCTGTTATATTAAACTGAGTTCATTTAATGTTTTTTTTAGCTTCTAAAGATTATAGCCGTGTTTCTTCTAGCACAACTTCCTTCCCTTCACAGCGGCGCGCATTCGTTCCTCCCTGACCAAAACTAGGTCAGAATCAGATCAATCGACTGTCGATTGTTGTAAAATGCCGTCTTTACAGTTACTAAATTGCTGGACATGTTTGATAATAAAACGTTGAAAGTACAATCCACACGAGAGACGCTGTTCCTCAGGCTGAAGTGTGTGCGTGTGTGTGTGTGTGTGTGTGTGTGTTTGCGCGCGCGTGTGTGTGTGTTTACGCGCGTGTATGTCTGTGTGTGTGCGTGCGCGGCGCGCTCCAAAACAGACAAGCAAAGTACACTTTGAGCTTCGGGCGCGTCAAAACGATCAAATACACACAAAGCATGTAAAAACGGACGGCTTGGAGAGTATTAACTTAAAACACAGTTTATATCTTAAAGTGAACGAGAACAGTTGGGAGAAAATTGTGTGTCAATATTTTGTCTTAGTGACAGATTGGAGCTTCTTCAATGTTAATCAAAGAACAAAATACAAAGACAAAATCACTCACAGCTCTTGATCTGAATAAAGTTATAGCTTTAAGCATTAATCTATCAATATATACAGTGAAAACTATGCAGTGTTCATTTATATTTGATCACTTTTAGATTTATTTTGTAGCTATTACTTATCTGAACATTAAATGTTAGTAGACCATCATAGATAAATGAAAGCACTGTTGTTGTTGTTTTTTTACATTTGTACATTTGTTTTATGGTATGACAAATGGTATATTTGTCAGTTTATTTAACTTTGTTTCTTTGTTCATGTTCTTACTCTATCTTATCTTATGTATATAAAACACTAAAAATGCCTGCACACTGGTGCATTTACAAATTGATGTTTTATATTTATTTAATGAAATATTTATTTAACATTTCAGAATATAAAGCCATGTTAATTAAGCTGCTAATCTATCATAGAAATATATATTTCATACATATATGTGTATGTATGTATGTATATATATATATATATATAAATAACAAAAAGTACCGATAAGAATACCGTTAAAGTACCGGACCAATAAGCAGTATCGATAAGAGTAGTAATACCGTTAAAACCTTAACGATACCCATCCCTAGCGACTCCAGCAGGTAAACTTACAGCGGGACTCTGCTCTCCCCTGAGCCCATTGAGTTTTAACAGAACACCTAAAGCATGCCGTGAGTTTGGATGGGTATAATTGAGAATGAATGGGGGAAAGTCACATGAGAGGAGGCAATGCCTCCATCACGATATGACTGGTTATGTTTGGATGTGATTGGTTCATGTGAATAAACACAGCCACAATTCAATATAATGGCATTAATGGGAAGAATAATTTTTTTATAAGTCAACAACTCACACACTTAGATATAACCACTTTGTTACATCAAAATAAGACCATGAAATGGCTCAGTGGGAGTTTTTAGTGAGTATTCAGCTTGGTGAAATATAAGGAATATCTCCCTGTCTGTGACCAATATTTACCGATCTTTGATAACTGATGATCTGAAAAATTCATAATAGTTCAAATTTTCTTGTTAAAAAGAATAGCTGAACATAAGTTTACAAATATATTATATATATATATATATATAAATGTTTACTGCCTTGAGATATTATTTTAGATTAAATATAAAATAGTTAAAACACTAACTTGATGAGACTCCTACTTGGCTTTAATAAATAAAATATGTATTACATTGTTAATGTAAAAACATAAAATTTATTTTTCATTTTTCTGATAGTGTAAGTGATGTTTTATTTAACCAAGAAAATGTGACTGGACATTAATTTACATTTGATTAAAAAAACCGAGGACTGCCAAGGCACACCACTGCTATATAGATATATGCATAGGCCTATATATACTATCATATAATACTTTTATTGTTAAAGCTCTGTTAATATTATTATTACATTGAGGGTCTTTGAATATTGTGGTAGACACTGATTGGTATTTGAGACACACTGAAGATCCACATGGACATGGTGTACCTGATGGCCTCTTCCACAGACTGTCCGATAATGTTTGAAGAGGGTCCAGGTTGGGAGAGGGGTGTGAGGCTGATAACCCATTTCACAGGTTTATAGTATTCGCCACTGGAGCTCAGCAGGTAAAAAAGTGTGGTCAGGAAAATCACCTGTGCATCCAGAGAAACAATGAATATTTAAAACCACCTCTAAATTCAAACCCCATCAATCTGATAGTGTGTGTGTATTACCAGAGACAGGGCAAAGTTGAGCAGTGCGGTGCCGCTGTGGAACAGTACGGAGAGCAGCGTGGTTGTTGTGGATATCAGCAAGCCAACATTTCGACTCATCACCACCCACAGAGACTCTAATATCTAGCACAGAAGACAACATATTCATCAATCTGTCAAATAAAGACATTCCCTCCACACACACACACACGCAAACACTGGAGCCTAACCGAGAGCAGCGTCGCGATATTCTCCTGAGCGAATGAGGCGATGTCCTGCCAGTCCAGGATGTCCCCCAGCCAGCTGTTCTGCCTGTGCATTTGTAGCTTGTGTCCACGGTGTCGTCCAGTCTGAGTCATGTTCTACAACACAAAAACACAGACTGGAATACAACAAAAAACAATAAGTCAGTGAGTGTGTGTAATTGAGCAAGGTTTTGTTATTACCTTTACAATCCAGGACTGATAGAGACGGTCCCACAGTTCCAGAACTTGTTTCTCGATCACAGCCGTGTTGTTTACTTTATCACCCAACATCTTATGAAGCTATAATACACACATACTAAAAATCACTTCAGCTTTACAGAGACATAAAGCATAAACGGTTAAAGGCATGAACATAAAATGTGATTTATTAAATATTCTGTTATTTCACAAAAATAAATGTTTGTTTTCATGTTTAATGAAAAAACACTAACTTTACCTCTGAAACCCTATTTACATTACCTTTATGTTTTTTTTGTAACTGATCTAGACGGGTCACATTTAAATATGCACATCCTTGTGAAAAAGAAGTGCACTGAATTATTGTACACTTGTAGTGTACTTCAAATCTTACAAGAATATTATTAAAAACTGTACTTGCAGCTGATATAATTGAAATAAATTAAATAAAAGCCTAAAAAGTTTACTTGAAAAGAGGACGTGTAATAATGTCAAACTAAATTATTTGCTGTAAAGTACATTCTAAATCATATGCGATATTGCATTCAATGTAAATATATTTTTTAAATGTACTAAATTGCAGCTTCATCGTTACAAACATATTTATATGACAAACAAGTTTCAAGAGATTAAAATATATTTTAGTACAATATAGTGTCAATAGTGTAAATTCAGCAGTACCCTTTAACAATATTTCAAGGACAAAATAAGTAATTATGAAATTACATGCATTATAAAGATGTTATGTGGATAAAAAAGCACCCTAAAGTTTGGCTAATTGTATTTAATATATATTTAAACTATAATATATTTTTATTTAATTGCAATTAACATGTAATTGAGTGTCCAAAGACATTAAATTCAGCACAATATATTTTTTAAGTATATTATTTCCATAATTAGTAATCTTTTTTTTAAAGTAGCCTATGCTAAAGTGCACTTATTTTCCATAAGGTCGTATTCAAAATAACGCAAAAAAAACAACATTTGAGGGCAGTGGCACATGGGTTTCTCTCCCAAAGCAATCATATTACTTCAGAGGTCTTGGAATATATCCCAAGATTCATATGAATTACTTTTATGGTACTTGTAATGGTGCTTTTTTGCCATTTCACAGCCCTTGGTCCCCATTCACTTTGGCTTTATCTGTCTCTTCAAATGTTATGAATGTTGTTCCCTTTAGTCTTCACGCTGTCATCTCTAAACTCTGACCTTATGTGTGATCCATTCTCTCCCATGTTGGTAAACATTTGTGGCAGCAGAGTTTAGAGCCTTCTGGACAACTTGGGCCTCTGGGAGCCAGCTACACAACACACACACACACACACACAGCCAAACAGTAAGTTGCGCAACATTTCGAGAAGATTCCTAACTTCCAGTGTAAGATAAAGGGGTGCTTTAACTTACTTGGCCCACTCTGGGTGGTTGGACACGGTCTCGTTGATCAGGTTACTGGTGACCTCTATGATATGAACACTCTCTTGGTGCACCTGTGAACAAAAATACAATTGGTGAGAGATAATGTGTACGGAGCACGTCCGTCACGCTATGGAATAATCAAGAACGTGGTTTGGAAACACGGTACCATAGCTGTGAGCAGCAAGGCCATGAGCAGTGTGCCAGTTACCAGCAGGAAGATAATGAAAATACTGATCAGCTTATCTAAAGAGCGCTCCAGCCACACTATCATCTGCAAAGGAAGAGAGAAAGAGAGTTCAGTTTCAACTAAACTAATCAAATCATTAATGCAAGTGTGTGACAACACAGAAACCTGCTTCCCTCTGCCAAACCTGAGGAACAATGTTGTGTTCTTTGGTTATGAAAACCTACAAATAAAATGCTCACCTCTTTCAGTGAAACAATACAGTTCAACAATGAAAAATATAATCCTTGTGTTTTTCTCACATTATTTCAAGTCTTCTCAAGCCATGCAATTGCTTTGTGTGATTAAGAGACAGAAATTAAGATTAAAGGGGTGGTTGGCTGTTTTTTCTAGGCTTGATTGTGTTTATAGTCTAACATGTTAATGCTTCATAAAAAAAACATTATTTTTCACATAATTTACATTTTTGGGTAAAGTTTCCATTTAAAAACTTAACAGAGGATCCATGGATCAGTTCTGAGCATCAGAGAAGTTCAGCCTTATTAGCGTGTTTGGACATAACTCTGTGAAAATATTAATAGTAAACATCCTGTTGAAAACTCACACATGAAACTGACTCATAAGCCAAAGTCATGCAGACTGTCCTTTTTTAAAGCACTCTGACACCTGCTAACCTGTTGGATGATTAAGTATGACTATCCGCTGAGTGAATGAGCTAATAGCACCGCTGGTGATCATCTTGTCAGGAAACAGTGAGGGGTTGTAAACAGGAGGAGGTAGGCATATATATATATTTTTGGCAGGTGGACCCTGTTTCTCTGCTCACCCAGCTTCTGTCGGCCCTGCGGGCGGCACTCTGGTTCTGTTAGTGCAAAATGTTAACATCACACACAAACCTGGTAATGTTGATGACGAATTAGTACAGATTTTATGCTGGTAAGAAAACTGTAAAAAGACTAAAAGAACATAATTACTCCTCTAAAACTGTTAAGCCCAATATGCAGTTTAAAAGCTATGCTGGCCAATGCTGCAGGATTCCTGAGGGGCGGGACATACTATTAGACCTGAAAATAACTGTCACCATCTGCTCCTGTTGAGTCACAGTCAGACTCATCTTAATCCGACACAACCCATGAGATGCTACTGTACATGGAACATTTACAACGGCATAAATCAGAAAACTAATATTCTTTGACAGAACATTCCCAAGACTTATATTGGTGATGTCAGACAAAGAAAGTTTCAGAAGATTACAAAGACATTTCAAACTTCGAAACAACATACAAATAATCATGCACAACGGGACATGAAATGCGCATTTAAAAGGTTTAAATTTGAACATTATGGTGAACACTGTTTTAAAGGCTTTGCTATTAAGCCATTAGTTCCATTATATTCTTCACAGAAATCCCATAATTCATTGCAACAATATAAACTCAAGATGGCAGACAACGCTAGAGAACTGTACAATTATGTACAAAAAGTTTGGGGTTGGCTCATCAAGGCTGTATTTAATGGATCAAAAATACAGTAAATCAGTAATATCATAAAATATTATTACAATTTAAAATAACAATTTTTTACTTTTTAATAATATGAAATCTAATTTATTCCTGTGATGGCAAAATTGAATTTTCAGCAGCCATTAATCCAGTCTTCAGCATCACAAGATCCTTCAGAAATCTTTCTAATTTGTTGATTTGCTTCTCAAGAAACATTTACTATTAACATTGTTCCCAAAAAAGCAAAAGACTTAAAGTCCACACACTCTCAAAAATCAAAACGTCACAAGCGAGATGAAAACAGTGTAAGCAATTTACTGAAAAACAAGGCATCAAGGCAAACATTTGGTCATATGTTGACATTGACGGAGAGGTGAAGTCGGACACTTTCTGCTCCCGGTAGTGATGCTCTTGCGTTGTTTGGATACTCTTATCACAGATGAACTGAATAACATGCAATATTTGTCAAATGCGCGGACGTTTCAGAAATGTTTTCATGTGCAAGAAACACTTTTTATATACTGCTTACAGGGCCATCTATTCAAGAACAAAGTTCAACATAAACTTTTACTATTTAAATACCAATAAAGTGAGCGTATATTTGCTTTTATCAGGGTTTTTATTAAATGTGACTCAATATAACATTGCCACTATACAGTAAAGCCTTTACTGTTCTAAAAACAGATTTGTGAGCTGTATTGGAATTGAAGATGTTTGAAACACACGTCATTGTTGTCATGTGGTGAATTTGGCCAATCGTGAAACAGCTGTCGTCATTAATCGCTCTGGAGAAACTGCACCAGCTGAGTCAGCCGGCTGCTCTCGAAGCGCTATCGCGGTACTTTCATGCCACACGTGACCGTGACGTAGCGTCGGCTCAAGTCGGATACATTTTCTAACCGGCATGCACTGCTTCAAGTCAGCCGCCGATCGGTCTTCATGGCGCTGCATGAAGTCGAACACACCTAATGTTAGCTTGGCATTGAAAATGGTCAACACATGACCGAAACGTTTACCTTGTTTTTTCAGTAAAATTGCTTACACTGCTTTCATCTCGCTTGAAGTTGAAACTTTTTATTTTGAGAGTTTGCAGACTTTTTTCAAGTACTTTACTCTTTTGGGAAACTTTTTTGGTCTACGCACCTCTAATTGGTCTAATTTCACGTTGGATTATTTTGAAGGCGTGGTGAGTCTCTGGCTGTTTTTCTATTATCATTGTTGAAACCATTTTTTAAGGATTGTTCAATAAATAGATTTATTTTTAATCAATTTAATTAGGCCAATGTGGTGTGCAGAGTTCCCTATCTAGAGCGCTGCTAATCACTCACTCCTAATATTATCACTTCTACCTTCGGGGGCAGTAGACACGCAATAGTTCTTGAAGCAAAGCTTGAGTGCCTACTTAGAACCACACTGAAGAAACCCCCTTTACCAAACCCGCCCACACATATACCCAGAAATACCCAGAAACACCACCAGCCTTGGTTTCAAGAGACCAAAGCATCCCTTCTCCCAAACCTCCATTCCCACTGTCTGTTCTTTCCCTGCATGCATCTCACACACTCTGAAGACATCCAGCCCAACATATCTAGAGCTGTGGAACAGAACGTGGACTTCCTCATAGTTTTTTCTGCATTTTTACTGTCAGTTAGTATGTCAGTATTTCAATCACATCCAGGGTCACACGCTCCTTTCCACAGCACAAAGCGCCACACAGCAGGAACAGCCATAAGCCAGTGAGCTAAGCGGAGCTCAAAGATGGAGGGGTGAAGTGGAGAAGGGGAAAGCATCACTCCAAAGCTTTTAATGGGAGCGCACAGTCATTCTTTCATTCTCTTGCCCTTTCTTTCTCTAGTATACCTGCCAGCACAAATGATTTACCTGCTTGTTAAGCCAATGCCAGAGCTTTGTGGAGGGAGACAGAGAGACAAACGGTTATTCGAAACAACCAATCAGTATGCAGGAAAGCAGCAAACATCAACGTGGTTTCAATGCAAAAACCGAGCAAGACCGGATGGTGATGTTACAAGAAGAGATTCATATTGAACAATAAAGACAAGGTGTGATGTGGTGGACTTTTTCGGGGACAAAAGAAAGATCTGCTTTGATTGTCCTCTTGTGAGTGTCTTTTATTTTTTTTTTTATCCTTTTATTCTTGTGAACAGTCAGTGATAGATCCGATGGTGATGTAACAACATTTGCTACACTTTCTACACATGCAAATCCGTGCGCGGGACTAAACAGGCAGTGATGTAGAAGCAGGCGTTGATCTTCTTCTGTGGAGACGGTGTTTAGCCACACTATTACGTCATAAAGTGGCACAATCCACAACCTGATGTTTTGGCAGATTGGCTTCAATATAAGCTTTTTTTTTGCCTTATGGGAAAGTTTTGAGTTATGAAAATTACAGAATGTTTTTATAGTACAATGGCCTCTTATATATCAAAATAATTTTGATTTCTCAGTTGATGACCACTTTAAAAGGACTGCTGATGGTAAATTTTCCACTGAGATTAAGCTTTGAAGACACACAACTCACAGAAAATGTAGGTATTGGATTGCTTGTGTAACTCAGATCATTAAAGGTCAGATTATATTTCTTACAATTTGACTGAAGTCATGACGTCTTGTTCTAGTTCCTTGTTAAGTCAGCAGTTACCAGCTAATAACGGTTTAATTTTCTCAAGCTAATTTTACTCTCATTTGCTGAGTGTTATTTATCACTCTTGGTGAGTGTTATTTTGGACCCTGCATGTTTTCGGTGCATTCTCTCATAAGAGAATGTGTGACTCTGCATGCAAAACTAGGTTACTCTACTGGATTTGATTACTATGGGGTCAGAGAGGAGTGGGCAAATGCTTTCTCAGAGGTGTAGGATTTCATCTAGACTGACTGCAACAGTGGACTTTCATTCTTTTTAGACAGTCCAAAAGATCAAACCCATTAAAATGAAAGTGACATTGTCAAACTGTGGGCACATTTTTGTGATTTCCTCAAGTCACAAACCTCAAACGATAGATGAGAAAAAAACTCCCAAACTAGAAATGCAACATCACTGTGCACAAACAAACAAAAAATAGTTGCTCTTGATTTGATCAGAGTACTTGAGCTAATTTGAGAAACAGGAAACACGTACCAACTAATAGGTTAATAACATTTCCTTATAGAATTACTCGCTCACACTGAAAACAGATTCTGTTGAATATTAATTTAGTTCCCAAATGCCTCTACAACTAATGATATAAAAGAAACATCCACATCTGACATTCATAGCTTTTATTCTGTCAGTTATGAATACTTCTTGTCTTAGTTAGAAAAAAAGAGAATTAGCAAGCCACAACCACATTCAGTTCCTCTTTGTAATCACAGATCTGTGTCACCTCCAAAAATAAATGTGTGCATGTGATGACAACTACCAGCAGGCAAGTGTTGTGAAGGACAGTGGGTCAGCAGACAGGCGAGTGCTTTTGTGTGTGTGTGTGTGTGTGTGTGAGTGTGAGTGTGTGTGTGTCTCTATATAAGATATTACCTTAGTGTCGACCCGAAGCAAGAACTGAGCTAGGCCTTTGATCGGTCCAGGCAGCAGAGCATCCTGTCTGTCTTTGACAAACTTCTCAGAAGCAGCCCACCATTTCACTAGAGTCCGCCAAATGAAGTCCTTCATCCCAAAATGGACAACCATCTTCTTCAGGACCCAAACTGGGAAATATAAAACCCATCCATGAAAACATGCATACAATCCTACACTTGTGACCATAGGACCATGAACACAAAATTTACCAGCAACAGGAATGGGAAGTAACTGTAATATCCAGAGGTTGAGCCAGATCTGCACCAGCACTATAGACCACGCAAGCAGCACAAAGTAAATATCACTGGCCTTCTCTTTGTGCTGGATACCCCTGAAGTCTAGTCTGCTACGCCGCCGGGATGAGGGAATGCTAAAGAGCCTCTTCGGGGGGTCCATTGCGTCTGTGAGGGGAAGAGGAAATCTTTATTAATGATGATAGAATTGTTGTTGCCAATTGCCATACTGGAATTTCTAACCTCAGTATTTCAATACCTTGAAAAAACTGGCAATTGATACAAATTTCGATACCACAAGAAAAAAATTGCATACATTTTATCGGTATCTGAGCAAATTTACTTTTGACCATAAAGTATTTTTTATCAACTGAAACTATCCAAAAGTCCTCCGGTCTGATAGCTCTGAGTGGATTTTTATACTACTACTACTACTAATAATAATAGTATATTAATTATTTTACTTTATGCTGCAGTACAATTACAATAAAGAACTGGTGGAAAACTGCAAGGAAGGCTCTTACTTTATTCAAAATTCTTTAAAATATATTTTTGTGTGTGTGTTCAACATAAGAAAGAAATTCATAAAGGGTTGGAACAACATGATGGTGAGTAAATGACAAAACTGTCATTTTTGGGTGAACTATTTCTTTAACCCACAGCAAATGCAGAGATCAACTCTAAACACTAAAAACACTGGATCGTGAGCTTCTTACATGTAAAAGATAACAGTCCCTCGCTTCACTCTGAAACATGCAGCAAAATAGACTATGTGCTTATTAAATCAGTCATGACCTGACCCACACAGAATCTTGCACATTTAAATAATTTCTACATAATTCCACAGATTTTCCCTCAAAAAGGGAAACAGCTCTGCAAATAACTTCAAACATCTACATGACTTTGAATTAACTCAGCAAAAGTGGTCTGTTATCTTTTTTATCACCTTTGGATTGTTCTGTTGTGCTCTTCTCTTCCTGGATCTTTTCAGCATGGCTGACGTTACTACAGGAGATTGCCATGAAGATTGTATTAGTAGCAAAGGAGAGCACCTGACTAGAGAGCTCACCTATACAGAGAGAAGAGAGGGTTAGGGTCAGAGGACATCAAGAACAGAAGTAAATCATGTGAGAGCTGGAACCTCAGCCTCTTCACCTTTCCCTGGAACAGCAGGCTTCTCCTGAGAACCTACTATTAGCAGTAACACCACCACCACAAACACAGGCACACGCCAAGACCCTGTCAGAGAAACTGAAAAAATTGAATATTTAGCATTCCTTCATTGACAGGATCACAGGTCAATACTAAAATCCAAACAGATTCACCGGTTCAAAACAGAAAGGTCTTACCCAGGTAGAAAATAAGCGCAGCCCATACAGGCACAGAAAGTGTACGCAAGTAACCTTCTATGGCAGGCGTCCATTTAAACGCCACAGCCAACACGTAGCCCACAACTAAAGTGCCAACCTGAGAAAGATAGAGAACATATGGGCATCTCTGATAAACACTGGGCCTGCACCAAACATTTGCCACGATCTATTTATAATCACAAAACCCTCTGTATGTTCACAGCTCTCACAGGCACTGCGGGGTGTATCAAAAGACCCTTCAATTAAGTGGCTCAAAGGAATTGTTCTACCAAATAAAAATTGTCATAAATTGTGCCATAATTATCCAAACAATTATACAGTTTATCATTTTCTCCTTCCTGTTATGTTAAAATAGAGCCAGTTTCACTGCCAGCTTCTTGAATAAATCAGCACCTACATTTTTATTGTTATTAGGTGATCACAAAATTCTGCTGGATGGGGATTTTGTGGCCAATAACAATTTAGACTAATAATAGACATCACATGACATGTAAGAATTAAATTAAGCACTAGACAGAAAAAAAAAATCAGATACTGAGGTACTCAAATTGAATGTCAGGGTGAAATTTAGTCCTGTAGAGTTCTTGTAACCTTTAGAAGAACTTAAAATATGTCTTATGATCCCTCTGGCCTGTGTGTGTAGCCTAAGGCAGTGTTTCCCAACCCTGTTCCTGGAGGCATACCAACACTAAACATTTTCCAATTTTTCCTAATCAAACACATCTGACTCCACTCATTGGTAGAGACTCCAGGACCAGAAATATATTGGTCAGATAAGGGAGACATCCAAAATGTGCACTGTTGGTGTGCCTCCAAGAACAGGGTTGGGAAACACTGGCCTAAGGGACATATTTTTAGCATCTTGGGATGCCATGCTACAATTCCCATTCATACAGTATCTCACAGAAGTGAGTACATCCCTCACACTTTTGTAAATATTTTATTATATCTTTTCATGTGACAACACTGAAGAAATGATACTTTGCTACAATTTAAAGTAGTATGTACAGCTTGTATAACAGTGTACATTTGCTGTCCCCTCAAAATAATTCAACACACAGCCATTAATGTCTAAACCACTGGCCACAAAAGAGAGTACATCCCTAAGTGAAAATTTCCAAATTGGGCCCAATTAGCCATTTTATCTCCCGGTGCCATGTGACTTGTTAGTGTTACAAGGTATCAGGTGTGAATGGGGAGAAGGTGCGTTAAATTTGGTGTTATCACTCTCACATACTGATCACTGGAAGTTCAACATGGCACCTCATGCAAAGAACTCTCTGAGGATCTGAAAAAATTAATTGTTGCTCTACATAAAGATGGTGTAGGCTATAAGAAGATTGCCAAGACCCTGAAACTGAGCTGCAGCACAGTGGCCAAGACCATACAGCGGTTTAACAGGACAGATTCCACTCAGAACAGGCCTCACCATGGTCGATCAAAGAAGTTGAGCTCAGCGTCATATCCAGAGATTTAGTTTGGGAAATAGACGTATGAGTGCTGCCAGCATTGCTGCAGAGGTTGAAGGGGTGGGGGGTCAGTCTGTCAGTGCTCAGACCATACGCAGCACACTGCATAAAATTGGTCAGCATGGCTGTCATCCCAGAAGGAAGCCTCTTCTAAAGATGATGCACAAGAAAGCCCGCAAACAGTTTGCTGAAGACAAGCAGACTAAGGAGATGGATTACTGGAACCATGTCCTGTGGTCTGATGAGACCAAGATAAACGTATTTGGTTCAGATGGCATCAACCGTGTGTGGCGGCAACCAGGTGAGGAGTACAAAGACAAGTGTGTATTGCCTACAGTCAAGCATTGTGGTGGGATTGTCATAGTCTGGGGCTGCATGAGTGCTGCCGACATGTACTGTGATATACTGAAGCAGAGCATGATCCCCTCCCTTCGGAGGCTGAGCCACAGGGCAGTATTTCAACATGATAACGACCCCAAACACACCTCCAAGACCACCACTGCCTTGCTAAAGAAGCTGAGGGTAAAGGCGATGGACTGCCCAAGCATGTCTCCAGACCTAAACCCTATTGAGCATCTGTGGGGCATCCTCAAACGGAAGGTGGAGGAGCGCAAAGTCTCTAACATCCACCAGCTCTGTGATGTCATCATAGAGAAGTGGAAGAGTACTCCAGTGGCAACCTGTGAAGCTCTGGTGAACGCCATGCCCAAGAGGGTTAAGGCAGGGCTGGAAAAAAATGGTGGCCACACAAAATATTGAAATTTTCACTTAGGGATATACTCACTTTTGTGGCCAGTGGTTTAGACATGAATGGCTGTGTGTTGAGTTATTTTGAGGGGACAGCAAATGTACACTGTTATACAATCTGTACGCTCACTTTACATTGTGGTAAAGTGTTATTTCTTCAGTGTTGTCACATGAAAATATATAAAAAAATATTTACAAAAATGTGAGGGGTGTACTCACAAAAATGTGAGGGGTGTACTGCGAGATACATGGCCAGTTGTGTTCATAAATACTTTTCTATACAAACATATTTCCACATGGTTAGGTTGTCCAAAGCCAGATGTGGTCATACAGAGGTTGACAGATTTGTAGTGTAAATATAAGATTGTCTAATGGATGAAAGAGAGACAGAATGTGACGCCCCATAATGTTGCGGGACACTGACATAAATTATTTAGCTTTAAATCCTATAAGATATATGAGACCCTGGATCACAAAACCAGTATTGGGTAAAAATTTTATTTTTTTAAATGATTTATTCAATAATTTAATTTATTAAGCTGAATAAATAAGCTTTCCGTTGATGTATGGTTTGTTAGGATAGGACAATATTTGGCTGAGATACAACTGTTTGAAAATCTAGAATGAAGGTGCAAAATTTATTTTGAGAAAATCGTCTTTAAAGTCGTCAAAATTAAGTTCTTTGCAATGCATATTACTAATCAAAAATTTAGTTTTATATATTTATGGTAGGTAATTTACTAAATATCTTCATAGAACAAAAATGTTGACGTAAAAAGAAATCGATCATTTTGACCCATACAATGTATTGTTTTGACCACTGGTTTTGTGGTCCAGGGTCACGTTAAGTAAATGACACTATATATATATATATATATATATATATGACCCTCTCTGTGAAATCTAGGCTAAAGTATCAAAATCTAATTATGAGATAATAAGCATCAAAGTTTGATGTTATTTTAACTATAATTTCAATCTTTGACATGACCTTACTCGGTCAATATTAAAGATATAAAGGTTATAATTGTCAAAGAATGTTCTTTACCATATGAAATACAATGTGACAGCAAATCACAAAAAGACTTCAGCTGGGTTTTCACAGAGAGGGTCACATATATTACCAAACTTTATTACAAAATAATTTTCAAACAATTATGAAAGTTAAGTATCATTACTAAATGTACAAACATGTATGAATTATTCTGTTATCTAAGTAGGAGTGTTCTAAGTCCCTGTCCCACAACCACTATGCCACCTGTGAATTGTCTGACAGGAGGCGTGTCTGTCTCTGTCCCAATCACAGACAGAACTCACCCACGCCGTGCTGAAACAATCCAGGCCAAGACAGATGATCGTACAGACGTGACTGAGGATCACCTGCATGCCAATGACGCTCCAGAACAGATATAGGAAATAAAGCAGGGGTACACCGGCCCCAACTGCCAGCAGTACATTGAGCCGATCTACGACCAGTCCTCCTAGAGTTTCCACTCCGTAGTTCACGCACCACACCGGCACCAACAGAGTCCCAACCACTATCGGTGTGCCGCTGTCCTGCAGGCTGCTGAGCCAGGAGCGGCAGAGGCGGGCGAGCGAGTATTTGAAGGGGTGCAGGAAAGTGCCGCACAGCACTGCCCAAAGCAGCGGCCGCAGAAAAGCCTCCAGGATAAAGTAGACCAACACGGCTGCTCCGCAACAGATCGCCACGAAGATCATCGCTCCCGTATTGTAGAAGGCCTGTTTGATGTTTTTGTCGAACTTCAGAGACGTCTGCTGGCTCAGTAGGTGGCTCACCATCCCGACGGCTGGCTGAACGGTCTCGCTGAACGAGACGTAGTGTGGCCGGCTGATGCGCGGGGTGTCCGGCTCGGTGGCCGCGCCTGGACCAGGGTCCTCTGTGTCTGCCATACTCGCTGGCGTCGCTCCGCTTCAGTCCGGAGGATTCACCACATAAGGAACTGCGGGCTGGGCAAAGAGTGACGTAGCGTGTAGGACGAAGTCTGGGAAATGTAGTCAAGTTAACTGAAGAGAATATCGTATGCTATTCCGAATGCCGTAGACACGCAGGCATGACCCACCTTGTATGTTTTGTTTTTTTAATGTAGGTTGGTCATTCTATGGAAATTGCCATTTTCTGTCCCTAGACTTTACAGAAATATTACACTTGAAAAACCTTTTAAGGTTACGATTTATTTATATTTTAAAATGAATCAAAATGTTATTTAAACAATTACAAATTTTTAAACCATCAATGTGCAATTTTTGTTTAATTAAATTAGAATTCCAAGCACCACAAAACTGCTTGCCCCACAGCCATGTACAGAGAAAAAGTGCCATTTAAAATACAATAATGTATTCATAACTATCAAATATACGGTGAAATGACATACAATTCTAAATGCTGAATAAATATTATAAAATATAATGAAAGTAGAGGTCCCCTGATGGAGTTGTGTCACTGGTACCGTTCAACAAAAATCATTTATTTTGAAATAAAAACCACACTAATGACATCACTAGACTAACTTCTCTCTGGAAATTGTCACTGGTGTTGCTGTCACTGATGTCACCTTCCCTCTTAGTAAATAAATGCACAAAAAAGATAAACAAATCAGTATGCTGTCCTTTATGTATTCATAAAGTCAAAAGGTAATCTGGTAATGTGGTATAATAGTTTAAATGTTAGAAAAATAAATAAATGTTAAGACATATTGCCATACCAAAAGTGGACATTTCTGTAAAATGACCCAGGTACTGGTGGTTCATTATCTTTTTAAGGGATAGTTAAATCAAAATTAGAATTATCATAATTTACTCACCATCATGCAGTTCCAAATGTTATTTCTTACATGGAACATAAAACAATTATTTCAAGAAATGTCTGATATTTTGTTTATAACACAGTAGAAGTAATCAAAATATCTACTATAACATATTTTTACAGTGCTCTTCAATAAAATAAAATAGATAAATACAAAATATTTTGTGTTAAGAAGAGAGTAAGTCAAACAGGTTTGGAATTGTTTTTAAACTGTGAATAGTATCATTTTGTAGTTTGAAAAGTCCCAAAATGGAGGAAAAATGCAGAAAAATTATACTCTGTGATACTTTGATTATAACGGATAGTAACTATGGATTCAAAATGATATCCTGGAATACAACTATTTCTTTACTGAATCGTTTGAGTGAACGAGTGAGTGACTCGCTCGTAGCATAACAAAACGTCAGTCACTTGTCGCCATCTACTGGCGTAACAATACAGAAAAGATGACTGAATTAATTAGTGAACAAATATTTTATAGATTTAATTTATTAATATTCTTCAAGGGGCCATGTCATGACAAGTAGGCATACATCAAGTTCAGACCCCAGCAAAACGTTCTCATTTTTTATCCAGACAAATATGACAACCACACATATTTTCATCGGTCTCTCATAGCTTTATTAAAAAGTGCAGTATGTGTTGTATTCAGGACCATCAAACAGGTATCTTTTTTCCAATTAGAGCGAGAATTCACAGTTAACTTGTCAGAATGTATGTAAGCTGCTAATGATGTAGGAGATTGTATGACCAATGTTTAAAATCCCAATGGTTCAGTCCTTCACTGCACACTCAGTATTGCATATTCTCTAACACTGTCAACATTTACATTAAGTATATTTAAAAATAACAAACATATTGTTCCTTGACCACTGGCATACAATGTCTCCATTCATGCTACATAACATGATTATCTCTGGCTGGCACACATCAAAAATGAATCGCATCACTCCTCCAAGTACATTTCCTCATATATCTTAAGGTGAATATAACAGTGTTTTTAAAACTAAATTCCTTTCTAAACATCTTTACGTGTTGCTCTTCAGTCTGCTAAACAAATGTTATCACAGGACATTTTCAAAGGATGCCAAATAATTAGAAAACTAACTGGTGTGATCCAAATCTTTCTACACAGGCAGCAATCAGTTCTTGGACTATTTGTAAGTTTTACAATGGCATGAAGTCCTTGGTAGAAAGTCTATGATTCACTGGAATGAAAACCAGATGACTCTCTCCTGGACTGGTTCTGTTCCTGATCTAAATGGCTCAGACGAGGCTGGTTTGCTGGCATGCATCATCAAATGCTGAGCTGGCAATGCTGGCTAACTGGAAAGCAGTGATGTTTTACGAATATTTTGCATGTGTGTTTGTAATTTATGTATCAGTCACAGGCATTAATTTACACTACTTTGAAATCCACAGCCTTAATAAATATTAATCTGAACTGTAATATACTAGAAAACACTGGATAGCAGGCAACTACAAACAGCAGAGCACCTCTACTGAGATTTGGCAAAACATATTCCATTCGATAGAACGAGGCAATTCACTTCTCCGTAGAGTTCAGTAGTGGGACATAGTATGTCATGATATGTGCCACTGTAGAGATACAGTCACATTTATCATTGTTCAGCAACTTTTCGTTGGTAAAATTCAGTCATTTCACAGCTTTGACTAACAGAAAGCTACTTGGTTTGACAGTGATATACAATGGACTTTCATGAAAGCAAAATTTTACTGAAAGTTCACTATTGTGACGGCACTTTAAGTATACTGAATATTAACATTAATTTGGCTCAGATTGTTTCAACTATTGTAGGCTATACCTACCATAACATACCATTTGAGGTTCTCTATTCTTTAATCAAAATAAAATATTTTTAATATATAACAAGTGTATGGTTGACTCTCCTCTAAATGAGAATCATTGCTTGTATGTAACTGAATATTAATCCACAGTCCAAATACCTTTCTAGTGTACGTAGATTGAGCATATTATAGAATTGTAATTTATTGCTGCCTGTTTCTGATACTGTTAAGTTGGCACACAGTCGTGCTATAGTGGCTCCATAGTTTGTTGTATTCATTTCTTCTCTCAGTGACACGGCTTCGCTGGTTATGGTGTGCCCATCAGCAGGTAGAAGGTAAGAGCAACGATGAGGAGGAGGCAAAACGGAGAGGAGAATGTCTGATAGGCTGTGGCAGGCATGAAAATGTCCTCATATTTATAGATGCTAATCATGCGATCTGACACCGGTGGGGAGTCGATGTCATGCCTTGTGATGGAACCTGAGAAGAGAAACAGAACAAGATCCCCATAAATAGGGCAATAATTAATTTGTAGCCCTAAACGAATAGTCTCTCATTCTGATGACACCTATCACTGGATTCATAAGCAAGTGATGTGATGCTAAATTTGTCCAAATCTGTTAGGATGAAGAAACAAATTCATCTACATCTTGGATGGCCTGAGGATGAGTAAATAGTTTTTATGAAATACTGTTTTAAATCAGGCTGTATGTCTTTACCTTGTATGGCAGGTCCCCAAGCGAACAGATAGTACCAGCTGAGGTGCAGGTCCACCAGCGTCTCCTCCCGCGACACGTGAAGAGGCCGTTTGAAGCGGCACGTGACACGGTTGTTTTCAAAGATGCCCTCCTCGTCCCGTGCCGGGTTGCGCTTGATCTCTTTGGCCCACTGGCCCACGTTGTAGAAATGATGTATCCGTACACGTCCATTATCATCATGAACACAGCCCATGACATCATCACCTCCCTACAACAACAATATTATTGTGTATTTCTTAGCAGGCATTCACACCATATATATATGTAATCCCTCTCTCCTTACCATCTTTTTGTCAGAGGAGAAACCAACAGCAACCCATCCATCAGTATCTGCACTCATCTCGAACTCTACATCTGTGCCAATGCGTCTGAAACTCAGGAAGTAGTCACAGGTCTCTGCGTCACAGCCTGGTTTGCCATATCTACAGCAACAGAAGAGAGACAAAGTGATGACTTTTTATTTTTGGGTGAACTTACCCCTGTATGAATAATCTTCAACACAGACCTACAAAGATCCATGATGTTCATGCATGTATATATTGTGCACTGGGCAGCATGGCAGACTGCAGCTTGACAGCATGCAACGCACAGTTTGATGCCACAATAACATTGTTTAGAAATTAAATGTCAACTGTATTCCATACACTCACCTGATGCATCCTTTGGTTATTCCACAGTCGCTAACTTTGATGCGGGCAAATGGGTCTACAGGGGGTGCAGTTGGGAAGGGGTAACCTATGTGAGACATTAGACAACAACACATTAATCAACTGGTTTCAGCTAGTCCTACTACTAAAATAATAACTAATGATGTCATATATTTGCATATTATATTTTAATTTTACTTAATATATTGTAATGTGGGAGGGGCAACTTAACCTTAGCTTTGGGTAGTTTCGTAATATAGTATGTTGTGTAATATTTTTCAGACACAAACACACACAATGGTAATAAACAATAAGTTACATTGTCTTGTTTTTTATCAAAAGTGGCAATAAAGACACAATATTACAAACAATCTATATTTCAATAAATGCTGTTCTTTCAATAAATGCTGTTGACATTTCCATTCATCAAAGAATCCTGAAAAAAGTGATCATGCTTTCCATGAAAATATTGAGCTATTTGCAGCATTGATAATAATAAGAAATGTTTCTTAAGCACCAAATCAGTGTATTTGAATTATTTCTGAAGGACCATGTGAAACTAAAGACTGGAAAACATTAAAATCTTACCTACCCCAAACCTTTGAATAGTAGTGTATGTTCTATTGTTTTGTACATTATACATCATACAGCATATTCACACATGTGTGCTTTTAAGTACTATCCCAACATGTGTACATAGCTGTACCTACAATACCGGGCCAGTCGTGTGTCAATAAGGGTTTCTATTCTATTCTATTTGATATGTTGCGACTTTATGAATCACTGAGTATCTGCAGTTTATTAAAAAAGTATATTACAAAATAGGGGAGTTGGGAAAGCCTGTGGGTAAGTGGTCTGGATGTGAGTTTCACAGGCTTTGGGGGTGCTGACCAAGGTGCTGATGCTGTACCATATGAATGCAAACGATTACATTAGCGAATCAAAACTAAACTCTTATAAAATATTGCTAATAATTATCACTAACTGACAATACTATGAACCTAATGAATAGGCCTGTGGTCAAGGGAGGGCACCAGACGGTGAACGGATGTATTCAGTGCTCCTAAGAACTGCACTCATGTAACGTTATACTGAGTAAAAACAACACAAAAGCAGCATTCATGACTTCAAATCAAGCGCTGTCGTTTTATTCCACTGTACCTTCGTCTGACAGGTATCTGGACTCGAGGAACTCGGAGGCGAATGTGCTGTAGGAATCCTTGTGAGGTTCTTCATGCCCCGGCTCTCCGTGTTCTCCGGCCCGCAGCACATTGTCATCGGTAGGGCTGGCAGAAACCGCATCCAGCAAAACAGAGATCTGCAGCAGCGGATGCAGAAGAAACATGACTGGATGCGTTGGACCTAATGACACGATAATTGTTATTGTACGCGCGAAGAGACTCGGGTCTGGTTTACTAGTCGTCGCATTCCAGTACTGATGTTTAGACTGATAACAAATAATAAAATGTAGCTATGGTTGGTCCACGGGGGAGGGGGTGGTGAGAGACGACAGGCTCGGGTGCCGCTAATGAATAGGGCCAAACCAATCCGCTTATGGTGAGATTTGTAACCGATAGTGATGTTGCTTGATAATGATACGACGCTCAGTGATAATGTCAGCAGTATACACTATCTAGTAATAGTATGTATTTATTTATTATTACAATATTGTAATTTTTTTGAATCTATAGGACCGTCGCACACTGGTTTGACACAGTAGTCTCCCCTCTCTGGTCGTGTTTTCTTCGCCTTGCACGTCAATCGAGTACCGCGTTCCAATAGCATCGCACTACGTGTGAAAATCAGTTGCAGTCTCAGACTCAGTATAAAACGTAAATGTTTAAAGGGAAAAGAATGTAAAAAGGCTAACGTTACAGTAAAATATTCTAATTGGTTAAATGTAAGTTCTAAACGTTTTTATGTTAGATTTAAAAAAAGACAACAGGCCTAATTCTAGCCTACTTTAAAAATATTGTAAAATGGTTTTCAAGTAAAATATATTAATAAACTTATCATTCAGTTTAAAAGGTATTTTTAACTACATTTATACGATAGAATATTGTTACAGTGTGGAGTAAGAATCACCTTATAATTTATGAAGTAAAAATATCCTTATAATTTATGTCAAATGAAGGATTATTTCCAGAATTATTTCCAAAAAAAAGTAAAATCTTATTTTAGTTCTCAGTTATGTTGCATTTTATGTCGCTTAGTTCATTATAAAGTTTAGTCTTTATTTATTGTGGGTAAAAATGTTCAACAATTGTAAATTGTAAATTGTAAAGTAAAGTAAAGGGTAAAGTTTTGTATTATGTTTATTGGTCAGTTGCTGCAGAGGAAATTTAAATGAATTAAACGTCATAATGTGACTTTTGTTTACACCATCAGATATATTATTATACATTTTACAGTAACAAACAGATTGTAGTATGTTTGTACATAATATTATAAAAATGTAATGACATATAGGCATAGGCGGTACTAACTTATGTAATCCTTAAATCTTGTAAACCTCACATAAACCACAAGGTGGCAGTGTTTACTTTCTAATCTACTTTTCCTTCACATGAGGTTAATATACCGCACCATGAATCTACAACCTTTGAAGTTTGCAGAAATATGGGGAATTATGATGTTTATACAATATTGAAACTATTTGCATTTTAATTGTCCTTTTAATTTTGGTCACATTGAAACAGACTTTGCTTGTATTATAATTAGCATTTTTTCCTTCTCAAGCCCCTCTGTCACATCACTCACAGTTTTAAGTGAGGACTTTTTCTAGCCATTATCTGAGTAATATGGTGGAACATGATTCAAGATTATCACTAAAGACACCACAATAGAAACAAAAGTGCAAGCAACCACTACACTAACAGAAAACAATAAACGGATGTCTCAGTGGTGCTGATCCTTCACGTTAAATCGACAAGCTATCTGTTCTTGGAAAGAGAATGTCTAAAATGAAGACCACATGGAAGGAGATCACAAGGCTTGTTGAGTTACAAAACTACAGCTGATAAAGATCAAGGAAAGAGCAATGAAAAAAACAAAACAAAACAAAATACAGAATGGAAAATCAAAACAGAAGCTCTGGAACTGTTTAATACTAGCCAGAGACACAGCTCAGACACTACATGCTCTCTGAAGAGCCATCGAGAAGGTGCTCACAGCTGCAGTGCACAAGAGACAATAAACAGATACATCAAGAGCTAAAAATGAATCATACTCTGAAAATGTATGGGAGAGAAACTAAAAACTGAAGAGCGGTTCGAAAAAGCAGACAGGTTACATCAACAAAGGTCATTTTGGTTAGAACAAGTATAATAGATCCATAGGTTAACAATTGCTCATTACCTCTAATAATATGGCCGTGTGAATTTTAATAGTCATGATATAATATAATAAAAATGAAGAATAACACTGGCAGTATTATTAGAGGTATTTACAGTATACTCATATATCCATTTGTCATATTCACATTGTACAGTTACAGATGTCAAGTGGCACTATAGCCAACATTTACAGCTTAAAATTCACCCCTCCAAGGTGTCAACTTAAACACAGACACCTCTAAATCAATCTTTCTTATTTTCTCAGGATACGGCCAATTACCCGCTGCTTAGCAGAAATATTAAAGTCTACCTAAACCAACATCAGATTTAATAGCCTTATCCCATCAGCACACATATACACACCGATATAGACGTGCTCTCATACACACATACTGTGCCATGTAGTTATAAGATTCCATCCTCCCCCATTGGCCACGCCACCATCCCCCTCCTGCCATCACACAGGCGCGATCACTCTGTGTCTAATAGCCTTACCCAATTACGGCCACAGTGCTAGAGGAGAAAGGATGATGAGATCCCCTAACATGTTAATGAAGAACCTACGGCATACCTGCCTTATCTTAATAACCTAAAACACACACATACACTTTCACACTCACACACACACAGAGCAATCCGCCAAATGTCAATTGTGTGTCTCCTGGGTATGTGTGTGAGAGCGAGTGATTGACACAGAGACAATGGCCGCAGGTCCCATTCATAAACGCAGAGGGGAGACGAACTGATGGAGGGAAAGGAAGAGAGAAAGACTGATGTAGAGAGACAAGATTCTAATGTTACAATGGCTTGACCACAGAATTTTAAAAACAAAATAGTATCTTCAATAATATTAGTCTGTCTACATAATCATACACAATAATTAACATGATGTGCTGATATCAAATGATGTCTGGTTTTCACTTGTTAATTAACAAGAATTCAAATATCTTTAATTCAAAAAGATATCAACATTAACAGTGAAAAAATAGGTGCTTGTCTACTTTTAAAAGTGAAAAAAATTAGCATTTATAAAATCAAAAAAGACAATCATAAATGTTGCCAACATCAAGATAAATAAAAACTGCAAATTTTTTTTTCAAAGTAAAAAATAAATAAATAAAGCAACTGCTTTCAATAATAATGCCCTGCATGGAAACATGCAAACTTGACATAAACCAGATTCACATCCCACCATGTGTGAACGCCTGCTGAACTGCGTTAAACCAGGCCAGTTTCACCTCCAGGGCTTTCTTTTATTCCCACATTACATACATTTTACTGATACTATTTGAGTGCGAACACACACCCTGAAACACTTCATGTTTATTGACAGAAAGAAAAAGGGCCCTATTATTCCTGAGAGAGCTTGTGTGTGAGGCTTCATCTTAACTTGTCAACAGTCCTTACGTACTGTCAGCAGAGCAAGCACTGGTGACATATCCATCACTCTTTCCCTCACTTTGAGTCTAGTACACTGAACAGACACGCACACATCCGGAAGGATCGATAGGCGTCTGTGTTGCCCTCTGAAGAAGGGACTGTCTGCCCGCGGCCTAATCTCCGCGTCCCCGGGAGCACATTATGGCCACGTGCCGGGTGTTAACCCATTAATCTGGCGATGGTTGGATGCGTTATGTTCCCTCTCCCATGGGACTGTGTTGTGGTGATAGATTGAGCTCTAGGTGTGTGTGCGCACCCAGCAAAGAGTGATCTTCAATTCTTAGTTTGAGCAAATAGAGATCGAGGGCAAGCACTCGTGAGCTTTCCGTTTCTCCCTTTGTCTCTCTGGTGCTCATTTGGAGTCTGGTCACAGATATCTCCGCTTTGTCTGACTGCTGCTTGATTGCTATTTGATCCTGGAGCGATCGCGGCGTTTCTCTCGCTAGCTCGTCCCGTCAATCTGTTTGCTTTGTGCTATTTGTTTCCGCGGTTATACATGTGTACTCAGCTAATCTGATTGGTTTGACAGAGGCTGTTAGAACACAAACACCCGCGTGTTCCAATCAATAGTGTCATTAAACGTGAATTAGCGCTAACTCAATCAAACTACACCCAGTTTAGCACCAATCTCGGTCGTTTACCATGGTTACCCGGCCGTGGAGGCCATATGTAAGGCCATAACTGGCGTGCGGATCTTTGTGAATCGCGTCAGTCACTATGGCTGCCCTCAGGATGGATGACAAGGAATGGTGGAAGAAGTCTCCACGGTCTTCTCTAACATATCTAATAGTGAATTTTTGCAGAACACTTAAAATATTTTTAAGTCCAGTGTATGTTTGCTGACTGCTGCTTGTCGATGTGTTGTTTGACAAAATGCCTTGTTTGGGCGATTAGTCTGTCTACAGGTATATACTGATCAATCACATCTCCATGCCATGTGTGTCAAGATGTATTACATGTGTTTCCTTCCAGCTGGTGAAAAGACTTCTCCTGAAAATCGTTTTTATAAAATCAGAAAGAAGACAATATAGAATGTTGAACACAGAAAAGCTGTCTAAAAATGCACGTATTGTTAAATCTAGATTATTTTGTTAATAGAATTCTCTCTCTCCATCAGGAAACAACTTCGTCTGACAACAATCCTCTGATAGCCTACTTAAAGAGGCAAATAAACTGCAGGAGAAAAGCATAATGAACACAGTTAAAGGGATAGTTCACCCCAAAATGAAAATTCTGTCATTAATTACTCATTCTTATCTCGTTCTAAACCCATAAGACCTTCGTTCATCTATGAAACACAAATCAAGATATGTTTGATGAAATCCGAAAGCTCCCTGACTCTGCATAGACAGCAACACAACTGAAATGTTCAAGGCCCAGAAAGATAGTAAGGACATCGTTAAAATAGTCTGTGACATCAGTGGTTCAACTGTAATTTTATAAAGCTACAAGAGCATTTTGTGTGTGCAAAAAACCTACAATAATGACTTTATTCAACAACAAGACTATTCAACTAACAAGAAACTGATTTTTAGGGAAGGAACTTCTTAACAGTGGCTTATGTCCTAGAAGACTATGATGGAAATGACCCCTTGTCTCTAAGCTGTTGGAGACAATATAGTTATTCAAGCAAGAATTATGCAGAAATGAACATTATTACTTGCATAATTATTACTTTTCATTATAACATTGTTACTTGCAAATGTAAGAATAAATATAAATGAACAGCAAAGAGAACATGTTAAATAAATAAGTATAAACATTTATTTTCAAAAAAGGTTGCTTTTGAGAAACCTATCCTTCAATTTTGACCAGTAACAAAGTGCTACACAGCATAACAATATGCTATAATAACTGTTTTATTTTATTATTGCCGTGACAGGATACAACATGACCAAAAGTATATGGTCACCTCTTTATGTGTCCACCTACTTTTAGGCTCTTTTTTTGGTGTGTGTGTGTGTGTGTGTGTGTGTGTGTGTGTGTGTGTGTGTGTGTGTGTAAAGTATGCAACCACATGCACTTAATTCAGCAAGCATAAATTGCATTCTGTGCGAGTGGATTTGATATATTAGGTTTTAGACACAAGCCCCCCTGCTCTGCCTCGTGGACAGATTCTCCTAATGAGAGACCAGTGCATTTGTGTACTAACATCATTACTGTAATCACAGACACTGATGAGGTTATCATTATCATAATGTTTATGGCCGCACACACAAACAGTTGCACATGCACACATAAATAATCTACTGTCAGTGTGTTTGTTAATGTAATTGATGTAGATATGAAAATAACCTGCAGTTCCTACTGTAATTGGTATATAACATGTGATGAATACATAACACACTACATAATAACTCTTAATTAATACATGCACACTGTACGAAGCTTCACTGCGGATATATGCATCTTGTACTACAAAACTATCTTTATATAGATTTATACTGCTGTATCTTACATTACATCTCATTATTGCAGTAAAGAAAAACAGTCGTACACTGTAAACAATTTTTTTCAAAAAGTTGTTTAGACTTTAAATAATTTGTTACCGCTGACTTAAATTTTTTAGTTTAGTCAACTTGAAATTTTAAGATACTCATGTTAATTTAAGGAATAGTTTAGTAGTACAAATTATTTTAAGAAACAACAAATTTTTATTCATTTTAATTCAGTGATTACAGCAGTTAGCTACA
The DNA here is from genome assembly GCA_027564155.1 of Gymnocypris eckloni scoliostomus. Classification (NCBI taxonomy): domain Eukaryota; kingdom Metazoa; phylum Chordata; class Actinopteri; order Cypriniformes; family Cyprinidae; genus Gymnocypris; species Gymnocypris eckloni. The sequence continues at coordinate 4,407,276 of CM050424.1, forward strand.
GCCCCCAAATTCGGCATTCAAGGAGTGCACATATTGCCCCAAACACAATGAAATATTTTTGTGAAACTTTGCTTGTTTTACTCTGGTTGAGTCTGCGTGCTGCTTGATGACACACAATATTTCATAAATAGGAATCACTGTAAAAAGTGATAAGTTGACTTAACTTAAATTAGAAACCTGTTGCCTTAAAATTATTAAGTAATTAATAATCAAAAAGTACAATTTAAGTGATTTATTAATTGTCACTTAACTTTTTTCAATTATTATTTACTTAATAATTTAAGGCAACAGGTTTCAACTTATCACTTTACAGTGTGGTTGCAAGTGACAAATATTCTACTTATATATAAAAATGAAACTAGAATAACAAGGGTGAAATATACGGCCTAACTCTTAAAATCTAAACAATTATATTTTTAACATTTTCTAACTTTGTAAATGGTAACTCAACTACTCAAAACTTGAGTTACTCAAAAACTCAAATACTCAAATCAAATGCCACCAGATTTTCTAGCTGTTCCGGATGCAACAAACTCATGCAGAAATGTGTCTCGTTGCAGGGAGATACACGATATGTGTTCTAAAATTGTAAAAATAAAAAAAAAAAAAATCTGAGCCCATCATGCATAAAACAATGTTCTGCGCCCAATATCTGCAGACTGGCTTTGATTTTGGCAACTAGCCTCGACTCCTCTAGATTGTAAACCAGGGCAAAACATCTGGGCAAAAGTTGTGGTGTACTAGCCTTAAAGGAATAATTTGCTGAAAATGTACTCACCATCAGACCATCCAAGATGTAGATGAGTCTACGCTGAAACCGATTAAAAAAAAATGCAGCATTACTTTACTTGCTCACCAATGCTCTGCAGTGAATGGGTGCCATCAGAATGAAGAGTCCAATCACTGACAAAAACATCACAATAATCCACAAGCAATCCACACAGTCCATCAATTAACTATTGCTTTTGGGTAAAATGTAAGTCCATTATCTATAATTTAACTTTTTACATCGAAAAAGTGATCTCATCTGAATCGGGAGAGAAAAATGCACAGATCAAGCACCATTTACAAGGCTAAACAGTTTTAAACAAATATGTTGGTGGATTTTAATGTGAGAGGACAACAGGAATATACTTTTTTTTCCACAGCAGGAAGCGTTATGGATTAAAGTGCCTATAATGTATTTGTTTCTTACAAACACACAGCTTTCACTTCACAGGAAATTAATTGATGGACTGGAGTCATGTTGATTACTTGTGGATTGTTGTGAAGTTTTTATCAGCTGTCTTATTCTGACGGCACCCATTCACTGCAGAGGATCCATTGGTGAGCAGGTGATGCAGTGCTACATTTCTCAAAATCTGTTCCAGTGAAGAAACAAACTCATCTACATCTTGGATGGTCTGTGGGTGAGTACAGTTTCAGCAAATGTACAATTTTGGGTGAACTATTCCTTTAAGGCTGAATATGCCCCAACTTTTGATAAGATTTTAGGCCCGATTCAGTCTGTAAACTAAACCTTTAACAAATTCAGTATTAAAAAGAGAAAGTCTGAAGAAAAAATAATAGAACAATGGTATTGTAGGAGGAAATGACAAATCCAAGTGTCTTTGTCCTGTTTGACCCTTTTCTATTGACCTTCAGTATCTCAGCAGCTCCTTTGTGGATCACGGTACAGATGTTTGCGGTGCTGCGGCGCGCAGTGATTTCCCATGTGTTCTCCCCTCCTTCCACCTTCCTTTCTCCTCTCCTCCATCTGATATAGATTGCTGGCTGGGGTTCAGTTGCTAATTTAATTTGCTATGCGTCTGTTCTAATGACAGGAAATTATGAAATGATGATTAAGAGATGAAATCAATTCAGCTCAACAGCTGCTGTTTGCTGTCAATTTCATTACAGATATTCAGAAAAAATAATATACTTACATGTTTGTTAGCCCATCAGTGGTCAACTTTCATAGTAAAATGCAGCCATAACATCTGTTTAGCTTCCTGGATGTGAAGAGGATGCTTGTAGAACAGCCAAATTAAAATGTCGAATCTCGCTAGGTGGAGCTATTCGCTTTCCTGAATCCATCGATGCTGCTTTCCGAGCATATTCACACACACATAGAGTTTACCCTCTGACAGGCCCCTAAGCTGTGATTATCTGCACAGGCAGCAGGGATCTCTCATAAGCATCCTAACCCCTGCCTGCCAATAATTAGCCCCAGTTAATTACAGCCCTACTGCAGGTTAAGCTAGTGAAAATCACCCAGGAGATACCCTCACACCTTCAGGTACACACATATACACGCTCACACCTCCTGAGACCGGTTTTATGAGCTCGGTGTCCAGAGCTGAGCCCGATCAGCATCAATATTGTAACTGACAGCTGACAACATCGGCCCTCAACACTTGCATACACACAGCAGGCACGCGAGCAACAGGGGGGAGCGCAGGACGGAAAGATTAAGACATGGCTTCGGGTTCTGATGTACTTGGGGGACTGACTCACTCTTATTTCCTTTAGCTGCTTGCCTTTTATTTATTAAGCAGTCATTTTATTTTATTTCTCACCCCCTCCTTTTGAGATATCCTTCTATAACTTCTGCAGTAAAACAATTCTGATATGTGATAGGTTTCATGTTGAGTTGCAAAAACTCAAATTAGATTATTGGAAATATGCTGTGAAAGCTATCCGTTAGCATTACCGTTTTTCTTAATGGTAGCTGCTTGGCTGGCACAGGATCTCCAGAAGTTGTGACTCGGTCGCCAGGTTGTTTTTGAACTGTGAAGACTAATTTAAATTCATTTCACACCAGTGTTATTTTGGCATTATGGACTGTTATAATATTTATTCATATTTAGAAATAGCTTTTATTTTTTCTGATTCGCAGCTCTCAAATTTATTTGTCTTATTAATTCTGATGCTCTTTTGTTATTTTAGTTTTTTTTACATTTCTATAGCTTTAATTTATTTTTATTTCGGTTTTAGTAATTAAGTATTTAAGTAGTTTAAGTATTTAAAACTTCAGTTTTAATTACAATTTTGTTAAATATTTTCATCTTAAATCTGTATTTTATTTCAGATTTAACTGTTTATTAGTCATTTTAGAAGTTAAACTTAATAGTTAAACAAGGCAGAATGTCTAATTTTCATTTAGGTTTTTGATCTAATATTTGTATTTCAGATATATTTAAATTAACAAAATTATTTTCAGTTGTTATAACAACAACAACAACTCTTTGTCAAGGTTCTTCAAAACAAGAATCTGGTAAAAAGTTATCTTGTAATATAATTAAATATCTGTAATTTATATAAATGGTACTTACACTTTTTAAAGCCCGCCAGTGGAGATAAATGCTTTTGGGCCTTGATGGTATAGTTACCACTTCTATTAGGGATATTGTGAATCTAATATGTGTTCAATTTCACTTTGGTTGATGAGGCATGGCAAAAAGTGGGGTCATATGGATTGTAGCAATACAAAAGTGGATGTGAGAATGTGCGTGAGTCTACCAAATGGTGCAAAATTGATTTTGTTTTAAATAAATTATTTGTGGTTAATAATCAGCACAGGGTAATCAAACATTTTCATGAAAAGTGTGTGTTCTTAATTAGTCTCTCAGAATACTGTACGTGTTTTCATCATGGGCTTGACAGCATCATTTCATCAAGCACACATTCAGCTGTAAACTCTGTGTTTCCTCAGTGAGTCATTAAAATCATATAACCTTCATCACTCTCATGGGAATCTGAGTGATAGCTGGCCATCCGCAACAACACAATTAACCATTAGAGATCAGTAATGAGCCAATTAGCAATTACACACTCTTTAAGAGTCATCAGTGTGTGCTTAATTCACACCTCTGGAACTTGTTAAAGTTGTGTTTTTCATTCAAGTTGGCCCACAATTCTCTTTCCCATGCATTCTCCACGCAGTCAAAGGGACTTAACACTCCTTTGGCATTCTGTTACTTTCAACCATATTCACAACTCTAACGAATATCAAAATGGGGAAAGTGTTTTAAATACTGTGAACATTCAATAATGTAATTTGTGTAGCCCATGTTAATCAGGTGTTATGCCAGTGTAACCCTTCGCTTGAATAGTCCCCAATGACCTTATTATCCTGAATTATGATTCCAATGAAACGCTACACATAAACACACCCTCAGTTAACAGCATCACCCTAAAGCTCTGGGGATGGCCAAGTCAGCCTTTTACAAAGTGTTAGATAAAAAATCAACAAAGATGCCTATGTATAGCTTGATAACTGCAAAAACATATTATTCTTAACCAGATATTTGACTTGTTTTTTGATAAAAATAAATATATATAACATGTAAATAAACAAAATGTACTTGAGAATCTAAATTTCTTAACACTTCTTCAAAATTAATGACAAAGTTTATTTATTTATTTGGCAATTTGTTCTTATTTTAATCATTAAAATGAACTTTTTTAAACTTACAAATAAATGTAAAAATTGTTTTGCCAATGCATTATTGGCAAGCATTATCTACCATTGGCAACTGGTTTTAAGCATAAATCTCCATGTATTTATATACACACAAACACATTGTTTTTTATGGTTTTATGGGGACTCTCCACAGGCGTAATGGGTTTTGTACTTTACAAACTGTATTTTCTATGGCCTTACACCAACCCTACACCTAAACACCTTAAAGAAACTTTTTAGATTGAATGATTGAATGATTTTTAAGCCTTTTGAATACTTTTGCATGTCAGTTACATCTGATCAAATGCACTTTAACATTCTTTTACTTGGTTGAACACATAAATATTTGCTGAGTTGGAACAGCAGCTACTCTCATTTTTTCTATTACCTTCTCTGTTTCTGGCACAGGATGCCAATTTTTGTTTGGATCCAGCCCTTACAAAGACCTGAGATTACCAAACACCTGAGAAGAGATGATGCCAACCCCTCAGAAGACCTCAGATGATGCCAACCCTCAGACAACATACAAAACTACCAACTTTTGCTATAAGTTTGATCGCAACATATAATCATTGCTGTTAATAATGTTCACCGTCTGTTTGATTAAATGACATTAACTAACGGCTTGATTTTTACCATACACCTCTGCCATGTAGACATCAACTTGTGATAGTTGCCACTAATAAGCTATTTCTAAATATAATATAGAAACTTACATTTTCTGTAAAGCTGCTTTGCAATGATTTGCATTGTGAAAAGCGCTATACAAATTAACTTGAATATAATTTAATTACGGGAACACCGAAAGTGCCCTCATGAATCACAACCACAACAGGTTGTAATACCTATATGTCATATCCATGTCATTATACAAATGTGTGTCCTCATAACCTCATATATATATATATATATATATATATATATATATATATATATATATATATATATATATATATATATTACTAAAGAACACAACAAAAATAGCTACATCCATTCTCCAAAACCAGTCATGGGAGAGCCTACATTTTTTATATTTAATAAAGACTAAGAAAGTTATTTTGTTGTATAGAAGTTATCTCTCTTGGAGTTCCATATTCAGGTTCTAAAACAGATGCCCGATTTCTAATAAACTTCGGTGGTCCACAATGTCATTATCTCAACAACTGAGTTTCTCCCTCCCTACTCAACAGCTCAGCTCACCCTGTTGACTCTTAATTAAATCCTTGGCACGCATATTCCTTTACCTCTCCATTTGCACGCGCGCACACACACACACTCGCAAAATGAAGTGTTGTCTTACTCGCGAGCTGATAGCTTTCAAGGGTGGGTGCTTTTATTGAGGGACCGCTCTGTGGGTTTATCAGAGTGGTCTGTGAATAAATGGCTAACCCTCGTGCCCTCTCTCTTGGCCGTCTCTGTAATTCTGGCGCTTCCATTAGCTGCTGTATTGATAACGGTCATTAGCATATTTATGGTGATGGCGGGAACGTTATTGTTTGTGTTGGTTATTAATCTTCCCTCTGAGCAACTGCTCTGACAGCTCAATCTATTCTGCCATCGCGACACACACCCGCTCACACGCGCAGTGCTTTCAATTTGAACGGCGCTTTTGTTTGAGGGTAAATAAGCGGTGTCGGGGGGCGCGCGGGGAGTAGCGCGTGATGAGTGATTGACGCGACCCATCCTCAGGTGAACGCTGATCTCCAGCTGGGCCGAGAGCTCGCTGACATCGCTGTCACTCTGCCAACCGCTGCCAGTGTCACGCGATCGGGCCTCCTGATTACAACAGGATCTAAATGCACAAATTAAAATACATTTACTGTAAACACAGCTGCAATACAGCTAAATGCTTTCTAGAGTGGGACAGTTGAAGTCGATGGGCATCAGCAGAGCTTGGTTTGCTAAGTGTGTTTGTGGTTGACTCTGAGGGGAGTTGTTTTTGTGCCAGAGGAGGGTGGATGGGGGTAGCTGAGCATCTAATCGGGGGTCCCAGGTGACTGGTGAATATGCCCAGTGTCACTCCTTCTGTTTGAGTGACAGCTCGCTGATTAAGGGCCAACTGAGGGCTGGAAAGCAGCCAGGATCACTGAGGGTGTTGAGCATCTCCACCACACGTTCTCTTTCTCAAACCACACACACACACACACACACCATTCTCCATAAACACACAGCACTCCTACATTAGAGATAAACACGTGGACACGGAGGCAAAAGCTTTAGGGGTTGGTTAAAGGTCTTGGATCCTTGTTTGGGTCAACGTTTATAGTTAAAATGATATCCAATGGTTCACAAAGCCATGTTTTCCTGAATAAAACGGATCCCCTGTCATAGTCTTTAACGGCATAGAAATCACATTTTCTAAGCTTCCTGCATTGGGGTTGTTGGGGTCAAACAAGATAAATGTGCTTTTCTGAAGACTTTATTTATTTTTGTTATTTATTTTTGCAATTTTTTCTTGTTTTAGGTATTAAAACAAAAAAGGTTGTTGCTTGAAACAATTAAAAAATGTATTAAAAATCAATTGAAAATTATTTAAAATTTGGAAAACTTTTTTAATATATCTTTTATATCTTTTTTTATATCTATATGACTTAATTCAAGATATATCATCTGAAAGAAAGTTGTAATATGTTTCTTAAGGGTATTTTTCTTGTTTCAATAATATTTATTTATTAGATACTACGTTATTTTTTTACCTAAGTGGGAAACCTTTCTGTCTTTAAGCGTAATTTTTTTACATTTTGTCAATGCAGCAGTGCACACCGGTTAGTAATAAAATAAACGTTCAATATATAATACAAATCTCTTAAAACAAGGAGGCAAAAACATTCAAAGCTTCAATTGTCTACGAAGCCATTTTTATCTGAATAATATTCATGTATTTGATATAACAGTCATGCTCTCTAACACTAGTTATGAAATACCAATAGTCTTTAACTGCATAGAAATGATATTTTCTAAGCTTCCTGCATGGGTCCGTTGTCTATTATAAATTTATGTAACATGTAACGTTTCTTTATCTTTAGCGATAAATAACTGGTTTTATTGAGGCTATCATTTTGCTCATAACTTGCCACAAAGAGACATTATTGATTGCTATTTTAAAACCGGAGCAAGATTTTTATTTGTTTTACACCACAGATGTAAATCAAAGCCCACCCCTCACAGCACACCAATAATCCCCACCAGAGATATGCTAATGTGCTGGAATACTTTATTGAAGCCGTAAAATCTGAAATCATAATTTGCAAGCGTTTCATATAAGAAAACACTAAAAGACAGGCTATGAATACAAATGGTTGTAAACTAATATGTCATACAAAACAGTCAAGAGTTATTCCTGTCAGGGGCAAGATATTATTCCCATTTCCTATTTCGACCCATTCTACACCAAACAACTGCTGATTTACCACTGGCCTCAAATACTCAACTGAAAATTAGTGTCGTGTCTCATGCAAATATCTCAGTCAATATAAATTAATACAATCTGGATCTCTTTCTGCACTATTTCAGAGCCAGTTTGGAGAAAATGTATTGCCAAGAGTTTAATTCATGTGCGACTGCAGCAAACAATATGAAGCACAGTATGTCTCGCTCATTGTATTCTCAAGTGTCGGCTTGATGAGAACAATTAATTACAGGTCATGTCCATCACATCTGTACTCCGATAGCTAAAACTTTCCTCCATTCTTCTATTCAACAATCCTATCCAAATAGCTTTAGCTCTAGCACAGCAAGGTGTGAAGGTTGTGCATTCTGACCTTGTTATTGTGCCCACTTGATTTACATGTTCGCTGGCCCCATAACCCCTCTTTTTATGTATGATTAAAACCCAATCAGTGCACGGCTAAAAATATGGTCCTCATCTTTAACGCATCGAGTGTTAATGAGGAAACGCAACAAAAACTGCTCCCAAACTGCCAACAAAACGGATGTGACGCTAGCGAGGCAATACATCTGACCGCCTGTGATACAGAATTAAAGCCTATTTAACCTCCCCCCCCGACATTATTAATTTAGCACGCGAGCCCAAGTGCACTGAGGTTATCACAGATATTGATAAATTTGCGCATGTACGGGCCGTTTAAAACAGTGATTCTCAACTAGGGGCCTCAAAGATGGCTTAAAATAATTTTAAATAAGACAAAACTAGTTTTAACATAAGCTAAAACAACTAAAAATCTAAATAATTCTTATTTTATTATATTTCCACAATAATCTATTGTTTCATTTAAATAGAAAGTGATTTCTAAACATGGAAAAATGTTGGAAATCATTCAAGTGGCATGTTTTTTTATAACAAATATAAATCCGTATCACGTATAAATTGAGATTTTTTTCCAAAGCCTTATTCTTGATCTATATATCCAGTAAACTTTAACTTTAAAAGGGATGCATTAAAAAGGGATGCCCAAAGAACATTCAGTGCTTACAACTTCTACAATCTTGAAATGCCATTACTTAGATTAAATAAAATAATTTATGGACATCCCTATCTGCAAAGGCATTACAGAAAACGTTCTCTGCAAGGACAATGCAGTCACACATTTAAGACCCACTGGTTACATTCACACAGCATCATCATTCATCTCCATAATGTCATTCCAAACCTGAATTATTTTCTTTCTTCTCTATAACACAAAATAAAACACATTTTGTAAAAAGTACCAAACATGTTGTTTTTCATTGTATGTACAAAAACATTTTTCAAAATATCTTCATGCAGGTTTAGAATTGACATGAGGTTGAGTAAACAATTACAGGATTGTCATTTTTGAGTCAACTATCCATTTGATTGGTTTATAAATGGTGTTTTGGCAAACTTTGCTCAGAGCCAAAGTATAAAACGGTTTGTAAAATGAAATTAAAACAGAAATGTTAACACAACAGAGACCTGTTCCTAATTCTGGAAATGTAAACAGGCCACTGTTCTATCAGGTCAGGCTATATCAAATATATCCAAAAATAAAAGCTCCAAGAGACAAAGACAAACAACACAGGCACGAAGCAGCATCTCATTTAATCAGGGCTTTAGTCTCGTATCAATAGCATGAGGAGATACACAGTCGGTAACAACCTCAAACCCAATACAGCATATGACCTTCAGTGTCCTAGGATTTTTTTATTTTTCTACTCAAACAAACATTGTTATTTTGATACTTTAATAACTCTAAACACCCTACATTGTTATCATTTAACAAAAGCAGAGACACTGGCGAATAGAGCAGGGCACAGAAAACTTCTCAATCGATTTCTGTCTGAGAAACTCTCTAATAGGCCTCTGGCATGAAAAAAATATACACATATATGATCCTCAGGCCTCGCCGTGACGTGTCTGATCAATGTGGCTGGCGCACAATAATTCATTAACCTCTTGGTCAGACGAGTGCTCCACATTCTTCGAGGCTGGCATTGAACTCTTAAGCCATGTTAACTCCCACTGCTCTTTTCTTTCATTAGAGATGACATACTTTCATTAGTCCCACCATGGTAACCGGACTGGCAGAATGCATCTGATGTGTGCTGATCCGAAGCGGAATGGCCTTTATGATGTCATAATTGGTGATTGGGTAAGGTTGAGGATGTGACTGTAGAGCTGCTCGGTGAAGGCTTGCAGCGAGAAGCATTGCTGTACCCGCTCTCTTCCAGCCTGTCCCATACGCTGCTTGAGTTTAGGGTCTGTAACAAACTTCTGCATGGCTTCGGAGAAGCACTCAGGGGTGGGTTCGCAAAGGAAGCCTGTTTCGCCATGGGCTACAGACTCTAGCGGTCCTCCTGTGTTGACTGCAATAACTGGGCAACGCAAGTACATGGCCTCAATGGGTACGATGCCAAAATGTTCATTGCTTGGAGTGTACAGTACACAAGTGCTGCTGTGCAGCAAAGATAGTTTTTGTTTGTCTGAGAAGGAGCGCAGGAAGGTGACATGGTCCTCCAGACCTAGAGAGGTCGCTAGTGAGCGCAGCTCTTCGTTGTGCTCTACATTCTCAACCACACGCTCGTCATAACCCCCTGCCATCACAAGGTGCACGCGCTCCCATTCCCGCGGACAGATGCTCCTTCAAGGCCGCTAACGCTTGCAGCGCCAATGGCAGGTTCTTTTTGCGTTCATAGCGGTTGATTGACAGAAAGGTGAGGCTCCGCCCCTCAGGGAGCAGCCCACTGAGGCCCTCTACTTCAACATCGAAAACTGACGAGTTCAGAGAGGGATAAAGGACGTCGGTTTGAATCTCAGCCAGTTTGGGGAACGTCCGTTTGAAGACTCCTGCAGTGAACTGGCTGTTGACCAAAATGCGGTCGGCCATTCCTGTGGTCAGTTCCTCGAACCAGTCGATGGGGCCGCGATATAAACGCTTCAGAGCTGAGTGACGCTGAGTCAGTAGTTGGTCAGGGAAATGACAGTAGAATAGGACTTTCTTTCTGTGGCGTGCCAAACGCAAAAAGGGAATACATGCTGAAACCTGAAAGAAGGTAGAGATGGGCAAATCAAATTAACCCTTTTGGTTGTGAGGAGAATGATTCTCTTGATTCAGACTGGTTCACAGCATTGTGCGGTCTAATGTCGGTGGTATCTTTTATAGTCTGGTCATATATTATGTCTCTTGATGGCTTTTCTGTAGCTCAAACTGTATAGCATGGAGCTAGCAACACCAAGGTTATGGTTTTGATTCCCAGGGAATGCAAAAATTGAAAAAAATGTATACTCGCAATTCAGTGTTGCTTTGGATAAAACCCATTTATTGCTACCAAATGCATAAATGTCAATTTAAAATACATTACTTTACTCGTTCTTCTCACATAATAAAATCATTTCAAGTTTGTAAACCTATTCAGTTTATCCCCCAAAAAAATTCTTGCATACATCGGAGATCACTAAAATGCTTCAGAGCAAGTCTAGATACTGTATCTTAAGTTCAAATTAACGAGGAACATTAGTGGAGCAAAAGTTACGATAATATGCTTGGCAATGTTTCTAAGAACTTTATTAAAGTCATCCACTGAAAAAGAGAAGTGTTGTTAGGCTGAAATAAAATATTGGATGAAATGTTGCTGTGACAACTACCTGAAATAAACAAGTTTAATTACCAAAATGACTAAAACTGAAATAAATATAAATTAAAACTAAATAGAAATATAAAAAGAAACTAATAAAAAGACAAAAGCATGTAAAAAAAACTAGTGCTGTCATAACAAATAATATGTGTGTGTACTTTGTATATTTATTATGTATGTATTAAATACACACGCATGCTTGTACACATACATTTAAGAAAAAAGTGTTTATATAATACAAATATTGATATATATATATATATAAATATAAATTATATAAATATATACATGTAAATACATATGAATATTTTCAAAATATATACTGTATGTGTGTGTATTTATATATAAATAATAAATATAGACAGTACACACACACATATATTACATAAACAAAAACTTTTATTTTGGATGCGAACAAATCGGTTTGACAGCACTAAAAAAAATTTTTAACACTGAAAATATAAAAATAATAGATAACACAAAATATGAATAAATACTTTAAAAAAATAACCCATATAATTAGAAGTAAGTGCAAGTAGCATTAGTTACCTGATCACAGAAGACAACATCGAACTCCTCCCCACTAAAGAGCACAAGACAGAGAGTTACATAGATCATGCGCAAGTATGCACAGAGAGCATGGAAATAACCGAACACGCTGGTGGGCAGCCAGTCGCCCACACACACCACAGACAGGTCAGGTGAGAGTGTCTCAGAGAAGCAGTGCTGGGGGTCATAGTGTGCCGTCCAGATCTGAACACTGCATCCACGAGAGCGCAGGGCTACAGCTGCATCCACCACCAGACGCTCAGCTCCACCTATACCCAGATCAGGGTGCAGGAACACCACCCGAGCCATCGTGTCCCGACCAGAGCCTGTTGAGTCAGAAGAAGGTCAAATGAATGTTACACCTTATTTTTAAGCTCAAGACAAAGTAACTAGATTTTCCAGTTGCTGCTGTATTGAAATCATATTAATCTGTCACACACAAACGTATGCTTACTTAGGTATCTAGATGAAGAAACCTCTTAGACTATTATAGATTTTGATACCACTGGTCAGGGCTAGTGGGGTGAAAGGTGGTGGCGATTATAAGGGTCCACGGCTGGGGTGATCTCAAACAACTGGCGGAGGCCAGCCTAAAAAGACGCTCAGGACAGTTGACAGACCACTGCTGCGCATCGTCACCAAAGCTTATCATTTGCACGTGTTTTTAAGCCTTGCCAGTTTAAACATTCAAAGGAGTTTAAAGCATTCAAACACAAGACGTGGAAAAGCTCAACTGAGCACTCGCTCGCCATATTCACAGACAGCAAGACTGAACCGAGCTCTCCTTCGCTTCCTCCTGCACCTGAACAAATAGATACAAATCGCAGTTTAAATTTGCAAACAGAAAAAAGATGTGAAAGAGTCCCAATTCAGCACCCGAGCGCAGTGTTCTGTGTGCACAGGGCGCATGCAGAGAGACATGTTTGTCTCAAATTGCTTGAACACCGAATTTGTCTCTTCTTGCTCTTGTACCGATATACAATATTATGTCAAAATACTCGTCTGGGAAAGTATCCTCGAAAAAACTGTCGGTTATGTCTTAAGTCAAAGTAATCAGTTGAGAAAGAAATTGGACCTACATCATTATATTGGATGCATTGTCTCTTAAATTGACCGCGTCTAATTTACTATCTGCTGTCAGTGTCCTTAATGTTAATCCAAGACAATGAAAGGAAGAATCACTGCTCTTGACTGAATTACTTTGTAGTTTTAACAATAATGAATCCACAGTCAAACCAAAAATTATTCAAACACCAGATCAAATTTTTTATATATATTTTTTTTACTAATGGGTGCAGGAGACTATAGTTAATTTATGATAAGTAATGAAAGAAGTAAAGAAAATTGGGACCAAACATTTTTCAGACACTTTGACCTGACCATGTTTTGTTTAAGTGTTTTTCTGGTCGCTAATGCGACCTTTTTACCCACAGACTGAACAAAATTAAGCATTGCTTGGTTTGTTCAACAAAGTATTGATAGTTGTGTAAATATTGTTGTCATACTAACAATAATCTGACTCTGAACTTTTGGTTGATTGTAATCCATTACATACCTTTCTATCAAAGTTATCTGACTTTATCAAGAAGAACTCTGTGTTGTTGTCAAATTGTATTACCATTTTGTAAACTATAGCAAATGAACTGAGATAATGTGAGAAATTCCGAACACATTTTGGTTTGACTGTATATTTACAGGGAAGACTATGCAGTGCTATTTTACATTTGATTATTCGGTTTCTGTACCTGACACCTACAAATTTGAAAAAAATTAAACACTGTGTAAATAGCACAAATAAATAAATAGAACGAACATACAAATTAAGCAATTTCAAACAGGGCCCACAGGTACAACCTGCACCGGGGCCCGCAAACCGCAGCTACGGCCCTGCAACAGGTTAAAAATAAGCTACAAAAAAAACGTTAAGATTTTGTACAATTAAATAAAAAATATAAGTTACAATATTTGTATCAAACGATTAATCAAGTATCTGATGTCACTATGTTGCAACAGGTCTCTGTTTGTTCATGTTACTGGGTCACAATCTATCATAAGCTCCAATACAGTCTGTTATATGTTATATATGTTATTACAGTCCTGCAACATTACATGTATCTATAAACAAGTAAGACACGTCAACTCAGAGCTGAAAAACATCAATATTCATTCTCAATATCATATATTTAGCCAAATATAAGCCTAGACTAGTATATACCCAGCTACATACTTAGTAACACTATAACAGCATATAATGTCATGGTTTGTTTAAACAAAATTCTAATTGTGCTTTCAGTGTCAGCATGTCACGATACAACATGTTTAAAAATATCTGGACGAGAACGCACTCACCTGTACTCTAACCTTTACTGACACGAACTCAGATGTATGTATGAATGATCAAATATGGCTCGAAGTTCGCGATTTAGTGAAACCAGCTTCCTGGTTGAGCCAAAATGTCTGCCCTACTCTGTACACATCATCCCTCACACATGACGCGTCACTACACTCCGTTGAACCGCCTTTGAGTTTTCCCAAATTAAATTCTGAAGCTAAGCTAATTTTGCTGAAATTAATCGTTTTTTATTATTATCTGTTGTTACGTCGTATGTCAAATCTATGTTCAGAAACCATCTTAAATGTGTCAAAATGTAAGGCGCAGGATCACAGTTCCGGTCAGGCACTGTTACTGGCTCCTATGTGGGTCCTTTCCATAGCTGTCGTGGCCTTCTCAGGGAAACGTCATCAATAGGCTCTCTCTTGTAGTGGTCTGGATCGGCTGGAGTTCAGTTACAGAGGCAGTCAACTAACTTAGATTCATTATTTCCCCACAGACTCCTGAAACATATACTATTGAACAAAATGGTAAGTTTCTCAATGCATTTTTTCGTGGTTAGGGGTCTCTATAATAAGCATTTTGCGCGTATTTACAGTTATATCTGGATTGCTATCTGGTACTGACTGCTCAGAGTAACGCACCGTTATTGGAACAGTTAACTTAACGTTAGTTCTGCCATTTAACTGCTTAGCAGCTACTTAGATTTGAAATAGTATTTAGTTATATGCTAGTAGAGGTTTAAAGCTTGTAGTGTTCATTCGCTCACTAGCTGTAATCACCGCATTTGTTTGGGAGACGTGGCTCTTTTGGACCCCCACACCAGCTCTAACGTTACTGTCTAAATCTGACTCGTCTGAATAAGTTACTATTTTATCATATAAAGCCAATGTGGCATTATTTTACTGTTTTATATGTTTGAACATATATTGATCTATATCTTTTCTAGAGGCTTTAAATGAGAATTTATTGCGCTTGCATTCAAGTTATATATAGATAATTAATGTATGGTATCTTGGTGTAACATATTAGCTAAGATGTTTGCTTTAACATTATTAACTTATGGCTCTTATTGTAGTATATTATATTATATCTTAAAGATAAAATATAATTAACTTTTGTTGTTGATGAAGAAAAACATATTAGATCAATGACTGTGCACTCGGGTTATTAAGTCCTCTATTTGTCCCTCTTTTCAGCCTGGACCCGCATCTAGTGCAACCAATGTTGGTGCCTCCAGCCGTTCCCCCAGTAAGACCGTGGCCCCCCGCACCGCCGGCACCTCTGCCCGACAGAGGTAAGGACCTCACAAGAGTTCTGTTTGGGCCTTAAAACACTGTCAAGCTGGATCAAAGAGCTGTCTTTGTGTTTCTGTGATTTGATCAGCAGATATGAATGATATTATTTATTTAGATAAGTCAGAAGTTGACTGATGAGGCCC
This sequence comes from Gymnocypris eckloni scoliostomus, assembly GCA_027564155.1. Classification (NCBI taxonomy): domain Eukaryota; kingdom Metazoa; phylum Chordata; class Actinopteri; order Cypriniformes; family Cyprinidae; genus Gymnocypris; species Gymnocypris eckloni. The sequence goes on from CM050424.1 coordinate 4,423,095, forward strand.
TGATCAGTGTCTTGTCCTGCATGTTGACATCATCAGGGTTTGATTTAATTGATTTAGCTGCATTGGTGGTGAGTGTTTGGTAGTATCTGATACTTTGATTTGTCTTGTATTTTTGTAACAGAGGTATTTTTTGTTGATTTGCTCAGGAAAGCCCCTAGCAGCGGTGCACGCAGCGGAGGCCGAACCACAACTTCAGCTGGAACAGGAGGGATGTGGCGCTTTTACACTGAGGACTCGCCAGGGCTTAAAGTGTGAGTATTCATATTCACACAATACAGAATGATTTCCACCCAGAGATAGAACAAAATATTCTAAAAATGAACCAACATTGTTACATTACCTTTAAAGAGTAGAGTACCGTTTGAGAGTTTTTTTTTACCAAGGATATGTTTCATTTGTAAAAAGTGACTGTTGAAATTGAAATTCTGAAACAAATGTACCATGTGTCCACAAAAATATTAAGCAACACCAAATCAGGGTATTTCAAAACTTCTGAATAATCATTCCCCTTTGCCATCAGAAGAATACATTACATTCTAGAAAAACTAGGCTAAAGAACTAACTAAAAGTTATTTTGAATCTAAATAAATGGAAATGTATTGTTGTTTTACTTGGAATAATATTTCACAATATTATTTTTTTCTTTGTTGTTGATTTTTGTTTGAAAATGCAGCCGTGGTGAGCATAATAGAATTATTTTAAAGACTTGAATAATATTTAGTTTTTTATTAAATTGATTTTTTAGCAGAGGTTTTCCTAATAAAATAACTGCTGAGGCACCATTATTATTCAGTTATTTATTTGCATGTATTTAAAAGTGGACTGCATAAACAATAATTCAGGTACAGTCAGCCAATTTAGATAAAAATATGTTGAATTACAAAATCATACCTTTTAGATGTTGGTCAGTTTTCTTTTTCAGATTTTATTCAATGCTCTTTTTTTGTAATAAATTCATGTTTTGGTATGTAATGCTTTCATATATAGCCATTATTTTTCCTTTTTTATTGCTAGTCATTATGATTTTTTTAACAAGGCTGTGTGGATAAAATCCACTTGCAATGAAATCGTCAGACAATTTTGTATTGCTTAATTTAAGGACAAAATAAGCAAAGGTTACTATTTGAGGTACTTAATGTGCAAAGAACCAACACAGACGCTCATTTTTAATTCATCCCCTCAGCTCAACAGGAAGTGACACGAAAGGGAGGGGCAGAGGGTTCTGAGAGGTTTAGCATTTATAAGGATAAACATGAAATTTTAACGACAGGAAATTGGCCTCATGGGCTCAACCTCCGTCTTTATTTGATGTCTCCCCTGCCGCTTCCCCTCCTACAGCTGTGTAGATTTGTGTGCTGTATTTAGAGCCACTCTCTCACTGCAACCATCTTCTATAATAGTGTCTTCCTCTGGAGCGATTTTTGCTTGTTTTTTGTTTTTAAAGCACTGTTGTAGATCGGTAACGTTACATCTGTTCATTCCATACGTACAAATAAGCCGGCATGTCCGAATGGATTTGAGGGAGTCTACAGTGGCCGTATTTACAGTCAAGAGTCTCTTAGAGTATGAGGTGTGGAGTTGTGTGTGTGTGTGTGTGTGTGTGAAGTATTTTCCACTCTTTAGGTTTTGTGTGTGTGTCTGTGTTTTGAGCTTAATTAAAGTTCCGTCAGAAAAGGTCACATCAATTAAAGCCTGAGGGGTGGGCCTTCAGTCGGCATGGTTACGCGGCAGCCTAGCGACCCAAGGGATGGTCAGTTCCTGCTTTAATAAAGCCCCACATTTTCCGACTTGCTCGTTAACAGTATCCGACTTGCCAGCATTTAGAATTAACTCTGCATCCTAATTAACTCATCTTCTATCACATGATCAAGACGAGCAGTCCTGATTGGCCCACTGGGAGGAAATTTGTGCTGAACTTTTCTTTTTTAAATCCACCTCATATTGTAACTGAAATTTGAGAAATAGTTACTGAATTTAGTCTGTCTGTCCTCCACTAGGGGTCCCTCTCTTACTGCTTTTTAATGATCGCAATGAGATTTGGCAGTAATTCCATCTGTTCCTCTTTCTCCCTTGTTGCAGTGGTCCGGTACCAGTTTTGGTGATGAGTCTGCTCTTTATCGCATCTGTATTCATGCTGCACATCTGGGGCAAATATACCCGCACCTAAACCTGCATGACCTCTGAACTCCGACCCTGAAGCCTGTCACCGAATCTTAAGCCATTGGACTTGGACCAAACGACCATCAACACCCGATCCCTTTTCCTTTATTAAAACCTCCATTTCAAGTTTTTTTTACCCCATACAAATTTACCCAGCCACTACAACCATTTGGTAATTTAAAAACATATTTTGTGGTCGCTCACCAGATCAGGGCATCGTTGTTTTTTTTGTGTGTTTTTTTCTTTGTAAATTGTACAATAAAATACTGTAAAATATCACCGTTGTTTTTCTTTCATCTACGGTGGGGGGAAAAAATCAGAGGGTGTGATTTGCATCACAGGGCATAATTTGCATATCTTCCGTTTGTGGCATTAGAAGGGCAAATGTTCATTCCAGACGTGCACAAACGAGATCAGCTGCACCTGTCTCTGAACATGATGTAATATTCTCTATTACCCCAATTCCACTGAGCCTTCAGCTGTGTCCCATCAACACACCTATGCACACCCTAAATCTTTCTCTGCAACACAATTATATACAAGGGGAATTTTAAACACAGAATTTCTTTAAATCAGAGAGATTCATATTTTAAAGCTGCACAATAGTTGGTTTGGTTTTACATTGCCTGTAAATGTCACATCCCTGCTAACATACGACGTAACAGTTACGTAATTTTGTCCGCTGGGATTATATATTCCTGATCTGTGGTAAAATGGTAGTTTTCTTTTCAGTCTTATAAATTACAAGTTTTCCAGAAAATCTGAAGGCCAGACAGAGTTTGACTTCTAATCTTCTTATGTGACTTTGGACATGTTTAACTTGCAGTCTATAATGCATGGGATTGAGTTTGACACAAGCTCAAAGTTCGTTGAACATAAGGAGTTGTGTGTGATGCTAGAACTGTTTGAATAAAAGGTAGGTGGCAATTATAATGCTTGTAGTAGTGATTGGCAGAATTGTGATATGCATGCTAAATGAATTCATGAGGGAGGAACCGGTTTATCTATTGATTGAAAGACGTGTACAATAACCTCAGCTACAGTTTTACAGAAAACAGATTTAATTAAAAATCAGTGGAAGTGGATTCTCTGGAGCCTACACTTTAAACACTAAGCAAACTTACTATTTTTGTATATTTCATCACTTACAGGGCATAAACAGTGGCACACAATTTGGTCATGTTCAAAATCAAAACAGGCCAGCTTATTTCCTTAATTTACCTCAGTGTATGTCTTATAACTTTAAAAGACAAAGATCACCCAAGAAGTAATACCCTTCAAAATGTATATTAGGAGTTTTACTAAACTGTTTTTACTTATATTATCCACAAACACACTTTAAACTGAAGGAGCAGCTGCGATTTAATTGTTAGC